>JBBBDQ010030865.1:0-210000 GCA_037127315.1 Ascarosepion bandense | reverse complement strand
ATCATCAAAGATGAAGGAAAGACTTGAAGCAAATGAAATGTGGTTCTACAGAAGAATACTGGATATAAAGTGGGGGATCAATTCCATATTACAATCACTATATAAACTGAACCCTCACTTTGTGGTCACATCAGTTTCTATACATTTATATTCCTGAGATCCAAAAGCACAAGGACGCATTCCAGAAATTGCGTAAAGTATTAAGAAACAGGACAATTTCACTAGAAACAAAGAAGAGAGTACTGGATTGCTATGTGATGTCAGTTCTTCAATATGGCAGTGAATGCTGGACAATATCATCAAAGATGAAGGAAAAACTTGAAACAATTGAAATGTGGATGCTGCGGATATCAGGGACCAAGCATGTGAACAATGATGAGGTGTTGGAAAGTATGGCAACGAAAAGAAAATTAATAGTGAGTACCAGGAGGAGACAACTGAGGAAGGAGGGCTTGAAAAACCAGATACTGACGACCCAGATAGAGGGATAAAAGCAATGTAAAGCAGCGGATAACATATTTGAAGAGCCTGAGCAGGTGGATGGCAGAACAGGGGTTTCGTGGTGTCACAGGAGAAAGCGTGCTTAGAACCACCAGGAATAGGGAGATTTGGACGGGCATGTTCGCTTACGTCCTGAAAGAACAGGGCACATAGATAAATGAAGAATGAATTTTCCTATCATTGTTTTGGTATATAAAAATATATATAACATTTTCTCACATATAATTTATTTCCTTTCAGTTTGTTCAGATATCACTATTTTCTTAAGTCACATATATATATATATATATATATATATATATATATATATATATATAGTACTGTGCAAAAGTATTAGGACAAGAAATATTTGATCATTTATGAGGCATATTGACAGAAAATAAACAATTTAATTATATTAATATTATTTGATTTAGTCAACAAATGCTTTAACTAGAAAGAAAAACTTGTTACAAAATAAATTTAATATTTACTATAATACCCCATTATGTTGAAATGAAGTTATTGCGACAATGTACCAATCGCACGTAGTATATATATATATATATATATATATATATATATATATATACAGTACTGTGCAAAAGTATTAGGACAAGAACTATTTTATTTTTATTATTCATATTGACAGAAAATAAACAATTTAATTAAAGTAATTTTATTTGATTTACTCAACAAATGCTTTAACAAGAAAACAATACTTGTAACAGTATGTATATTACCAGTATACACACACACACACACACACACACACACATATATATATATATATATATAGTAAATAACTAACCTAGAGAGCCAACGAACCTACCAAGGTTTCACCAAATTGGATCTTCAGGGAAAGTAGGGCCAACTTTCCATGAAGATCCAATTTGGTGAAACCCTAGTAGGTTCGTTGGCTCTCTAGGTTAGTTGTTGACTTTGTTTGCTCTACTTTGAGCGCATTTTGTTTAGGTTACTCGTCTCGGGTTTTTATGACTTTAAGCTGCGTACTTTGACTGATGTTCAAGTGTTTAGCTCGTTCTTTTTTATCACCATTTTTTTCTTCCGAGTATGTGCTCGGAGAGTTTTTCGAAACGACTATAACGACAAGTTTACATTTATATATATATATATATATATATATATATACATATATATATTGTTTAATGTGCTTAAATCAATTTCTATTCATTTTATTTTATGTATACAAAAATAAATCTATTTAAATAATAACATACCTATCTTCCGCTGTCTATCTCTTTCTGCTCAGATATATATATATATAGCGTTACTCTCAGAAATTAACAGAGTTCTTTCGCTGAGGCGTGTGTATACACTGCTTATATACAACACGTTAAAATTTCCCTCTCTGATTCCATGCTTAGGAGTAGCGACTCCGACTGACACCAAATTGGTCGAGTTTCGATCTCGGCCGGAAGCAAATGGATGCGTCTAGCCATACTGATGAAGTGTGGTACAGAAACTAATAGGGGTGGCTAGAGATTGACAGACTGGTAATTATATATATATATATATATATATATATATATATATATATATATATATATACTTGTTTTAAAGAAATGTTCATTACAGGAAATATTTATACCGAATGGAACGATATAGTATAGTCGGATGAAATGAGCTGATTCAGCTCATAGAAATGAATTATAATTTATAACCAATTTAAATGACGTGTTGAGTTTTCCTTTATAAATATAACATCCATTGAGCTCTCAATACATATATAACGCTTAATATTTTATATTAAGTAGATGTTGTTGGATTATCCTCGCGGTTCACGGACTTGACATCTATACCTATATATATATATATATATATGCATTAGTGTAAAGTAGATGTCGTGCCCCGAAGGTATTTTTTTCCAAAAATATCAATCTCACTAGACAAAAAATCTCATTGGATAATATTTATATGTCAGTAAACAAAATTTTTCAGCGGTAGATCAGGAATTTCTCTATATCCAACCAAACGCTATAACCCCAATACCGCTCCATCATATCGTACTTCTGGTTTGTTTGTAAACAAATTTATTTTCGAATTTTATTTTTTCGAATTTTTACAAAAGTTCAGCCGAAGTTTAATTCGCTGGTTGACCACGGCTGCTCGTCCGACACGTGTCCGATCACGCTGGCGGGTGGTCACCGATATTTTTCGAAAATTAGCGAATTTTTTCAACTTTGCCCGATTGCCACGGAGCCGGCTGCTGCGCGTCCGATCATGGCGGCGCGTGGTCGTCTGGCGAGACGTTGCGTGTTCGATTCTCTTTAGAAATAGAAACTGATTCACAGCTTATCAACCTTTTGCAAATTATTTAAAACCAAGAAATCTGTTTATGCTGCAACGATTTTATTGATACAATTCTTCTTAATTAACCCATAGATAGGGGAGATGAATTTGATCCATACCTTTTTAAATTTACTTGCTCGTAAGTGAATATAATGAATAAAACTAAAATGACACCAAAAGCAAATTCAAGCTTTGAACATCTGGTATCCCCATGAGGTCACCCATCTAGGTATAGATCAGGATCGACGTTGCTGATCTTCGGTATTTTATGAAAATGGGTGTTTCATCTTGATATGGCCGTAAGCTCGTTATTTCATCAGCATTTCCAAGTTTGCAGCACCAGGTATTTCTAAGCAGTTACCCATCCCAGTGCTGACCAGCCTCAACGTTGTTTAACTTCCGTATCGTACGGGCATTTAACGTGATGTGGCTTTAAACATATTACAACATCCGCACATTATACCATTCGCACATGCAAGCTTAGAACAATTGGTATTCCAAAAAGGTCACCCATCTAGATAAAGACCCAGGCTCAACTTGACTTAACTTCGGAAACTAACGTGATGTGGTCGTAAGCCAATTATGCAACTGTTACATGCAAGCTTACAGCACCTGGTATTTCGAAGTGGTCACCCATCGAATTACTGACCAGACCTGACGTTGCTTAACTTCGGTGTTCGTACTGGATAATGCACCAGAAGAGATTCTTTTGTCAAGGGTATTTGAACGAAAGTAAATGTAAGTAACTCGACTTGAATTCAAAATGTACATCGATTTTGCTTTCTGAATCGTTAACCACTACACCACCTTAACATGAAACTCGAACATAAAAGAGGCTTTTATGAAGACTCATACGAATTTCCACTAATATCTAAATTTCTGATAAAAATTGTCGTCGATTCACAGTAAAATCATAAGTTTTCACCGATCAATTTGGTGATGTGCGTTTCTATCGATTTTATTCATAAGGCTCGTAAGACAAGGATTTGTCTTTTCACCGGATCTATTTTTTTTTCTTTAATAATATCACCCCAAGCAAGGCGAAAACGCCACTGATGCGCAGGGGGCTACGTAAGAGTGAAAAGACTAGAAAAGAGAAAAACCGGAAACCACATCCTAAACAGGAAACAAGGGATGAGCCTCTACACCTGTTCAATAGACGTGGGTGGAGTGTGAACTGGGCGATACTTTAGTCTATCTACTCCAATATTCAACCTGTACAGCGAGACTATTCGGAGAACCCTAGAAGTTATGCCAGTATTCGTCCTCGGAGGCCACATTTTAAACAACACAATTTATGCAGATGAAACAGTGCAGATAGCAAACACGGAAAGACCCCCTACAGAAGGTAGCGGAAGAACATGACAAGAAAGGACTAAAAATAAACTGCAAGAAAACCGAATGCATGGTCATCAGTAAAAAGGGCAGCTCAATATGCCAAATACAGGTCGAGGATACTAAAATCAAACTGTTACAAAGATTTAAATATATGGGAAGTGTTCTAACAGAAGTGCGACACAGAGATCCGAAGGTGAATTGGCATGGCGAAGGAAGCATTCCAGAAGTTGAGTAAAGTATTAAGAAACGGGACAATTTCGCTAGAAACTAGGAAGAGAGTACTGGATTGCTATGTGATGTTGGTTCTTCAATATGGCAGTGAATGCTGGACAATATCATCAAAGATGAAGGAAAGACTTGAAGCAACTGAAATCTGGTTCTACAGAAGAATACTGGTTATAAAGTGGGGGATCAATTCCATATTACAATCAATATATAAACTGAACCCTCCCTTTGTGGTCACAACGGTTTCTATACATTTATATTCCTGAGATCCAAAAGCACAAGGAAGCATTCCAGAAGTTGAGTAAAGTATTAAGAAACAGGACAATTTCACTCGAAAAAAAGAAGAGAGTACTGGATTGCTATGTGATGTCAGTTCTTCAATATGCCAGTGAATGCTGGACAATATCATCATCAGTGATGAAGGAAAAACTTGAAGCGGCTGAAATGTGGTTCTACAGAAGGATGCTGCAAATATCATGGATTGAGCATGTGAGAAATGATGAGGTCTTAGAAATGATGGAAACGAAAAGGAAATTAATACTGAGCATCAGCAGGAGACAGCTGAAGTTCCTGGGACACGCAATGAGGAAGAAGGACTTGGAGAACCTGATACTAACCGGCCAGATAGAGAGAAAAAGAGACAGGGGAAAGCAACGGATAACATATTTGAAGACCTAATCACTTGGATGACGGAACGAGGGTTGCATGGTGGAACAGGAGAAGGCATGCTCAGAGCCACCAGGGATAGGGAAACGTGAAAGGCCATGATCGTCTACGTCCTGAAGGGACAGGGCACATAGAAGAAGAAGAAGAAATGGCTAGATACGGATAATGTAAACAATACTTTTAGAAAATATAACTGATCATTTTAAAAAGAAATATGCCTGAATTTAAGCAATAGTGACGGAAATTTGGAAAGAGACACACACTATGGCAATAAATGTTGGACAATATCATCAAAGATGAAGGAAAAACTTCAAGTAACTGAAATGTAGTTCTACAGAAGGATGCTGCGAATATCATAGATTGAGCATGTGAGCAATGATGAGGTTTTGGAAAGAATGGAAACGAAAAGGAAATTAATACTGAGCATCAGGAAGAGACAGCTAAAGTTACTGGGACATGCATTAAGGAAGGAGGACTTGGAGAACCTGATACTAACAGGGCAGATTGAGGGAGAAAGAGACAGGGAAAAGCCGCGGATAACATATTTGAAGGACATGTTCAGGTGGATGACGTAAGGAGTGTTGCGTGGTGTAACAGGAGAAATATTGCTAAGAGCCACCAGGAATAGGGAGAGGTGGAAAGCCATGATCGCCTACGTCCTGAAAGGACAGGGCACATAGAAGAAGAAGTATCAACAGTAGATCGTATCTCTATTTGGGCTTTTATAATGACCACTTATAGCGCTGTTTTGCTAAGGGTTACATTCTTAACTTCCGAGGAATTACTGTAATATTAAACAAACACTTATACATAATAGATTCCATTATTATGTTGTTGGGAATCTCACAGAGCTAAATTAAAAATAAATGAAAATAAAGACAATAACGTTGACAATAACAAAAGTACATGCAACATATTTCATTGTAACCAAATGCACTCGGCTTATCTACAAATGAATAAAAGCTCCCAAGGAAATTATTTCCATTTTAGTATGAGTTTTTCTATTATAAAAATAATTACAAGCACCTTTTTTAAATTCTTTTAATAATAACAAGCTTGCTTTTATAATCTTTATTAAATAATATTAATTTATTCTCAGAATTGTCATTATATTTAATATATTGAGTAACAAGGGATCCAGAAAATTTGTATTGATTTATTGGATTCACAAATACAACAATATACTGTCGGTTAACATATCATCCATGCTTCTATTACAGAACATGCATGGTTAGATACGGATAATGTAAATAATGCTTTTAGAAAATATAATTGATTTTTTTTTTAATAAAAAAAACGCTTGAATTGAGGTAACAATTACGGAAGCAAATTTGGAAAGTAATTAATAAAATAGACGATTCTTTTTCATAATGTGCCGTGTCCCTTGAGGACGTAGACGATCATAGACATCCACTTGGCTCTGTCTCTTGTTGCTCTCAATAATTTTTCTCTTGGTATCTCTTCCAGGCGGATGTGCGTTGTGGTGCATTAGATATCGGCTCGGAACATATTATGAAGATACGTACATGTTTCCACTAATATTCAAATTTCTGGTAAAGATTGTCATCGATCCACAGCACAATCATAATTTTTCACCGATCAATCGTTTGGTGATGTTGGTTTCTCTCGTTTGTATTCATATTAGTATCAACAGTAGATCGTATCTCTATTTGGGCTTTTATAATGGCCACTTATAGCGCTGTTTTGCTAAGGGTTACATTCTTAACTTCCGAGGAATTACTGTAATATTAAACAAACACTTATACATAATAGATTCCATTATTATGTTGTTGGGAATCTCACAGAGCTAAATTAAAAATAAATGAAAATAAAGACAATAACGTTGACAATAACAAAAGTACATGCAACATATTTCATTGTAACCAAATGCACTCGGCTTATCTACAAATGAATAAAAGCTCCCAAGGAAATTATTTCCATTTTAGTATGAGTTTTTCTATTATAAAAAGAATTAGAAACTTTTTTTTTAATTCATTATAAAACTTGTTTGTATAACCTACATTAAAGAATATTAATTCATTCTAAGATTTTGTCGTTATATTTAACGTACTGAATAACCAGTGATCAAGAAAATTCAAATTGATATCTTGGATTCACAAATACTGCAATATACTGCCGGTTAACGTATCATCTATGCTCTTATTACTGGAACATAAATGGATAGATACGGATAATGTAAACAATACTTTTAGAAAATATAACTGATTATTTTAAAAAGAAATATGCCTGAATTTAAGTAATAGTGACGGAAGGCAAATTTGGAAAGTAACTAAAAAAAGACACACACTATGGCAATAAATGCTGGACAATATCATCAAAGATGAAGGAAAAACTTGACGTAACTGAAATGTAGTTCTACAGAAGGATGCTGCGAATATCATAGATTGAGCATGTGAGCAATGATGAGGTTTTGGAAAGAATGGAAACGAAAAGGAAATTAATACTGAGCATCAGGAAGAGACAGCTAAAGTTACTGGGATATGCATTAAGGAAGGAGGACTTGGAGAACCTGATACTAACAGGCCAGATTGAGGAGAAAAGAGACAGGGAAATGCTACGGATAAAATATTTGAAGACCTAATCAAGTGGATGACGGATGACGGATGACGGAACACTGAAAGCAATTATTTACATTTTAGTATGAGTTTTTCTATTATAAAAAGAATTAGAAATTTTTTTTTAATTCTTTATAAAACTACATTAAAGAATATTAATTCATTCTAAGATTTTGTCGTTATATTTAACGTACTGAATAACCAGTGATCAAGAAAATTCAAATTGATATTTTGGATTCACAAATACTGCAATATACTGTTGGTTAACGTATCATCTATGCTCTTATTACTGGAACATAGATGGCTAGATACGGGGAATATAAACAATACTTTTAGAAAATATAACTGATTATTTTAAAATGAAATACGCCTGAATTTAAGTAATAGTGACGGAAGGCAAATTTGGAATGTAGCTAACAAAAGAGACACACAGCACTTAAATATTGTATCAGTCAGTCAGTTAAGTGTCATACGTGAAACACGCTTGGGCGATCATGTCTCAAACCAGACATGATTGACTGGGCAGATGATTATTCCGCAGTAGGTTGCCATTGCTTTCTGCGATAGATTGGTTGCCAGCCAAGGTTTTAGAACCCAATCTGTCCTGCTATTTAACACATAACTGGAGGGAAGAGACGGATTAATACCTTTCCCAAGGATATAGGTGCGTAAGTGAATGCAATGGATTCAACTGGAATTTGAACTCGGCTCCCCGATTTCTCGTGCCGAGCCGATATCCACTGCACCACAACGCACATCCGAATATTGTATATATAAAAAAAAAGTGAAAACGAGAAAATCTGTATTAAATAGCGGAAAATTGATATCTTGGACTCACAGATACTGCAGGAGTCTTTTAAAAATATCCTTGATGTGTGGCGCATGGTCTTTTAAATTATCGCTTTTTCATGTGATTTTTTTCCGGTATGTCCAACATGAAATCCTTTTAAGATTTTCCCTTGAAGTGACTTTGGTATCACGACCCTTTTCATTATACATCAGTATATTGTCACAAATTGAGAAACTATCTGCCAATTTTGCGTCTCTGTCTTGAATTTTTTCTTTGTCGTGTTAATAAATTCATCCGTTTCTGCGTTTCTTCTTACCTCTAGCAATGTAACCGGTAGTTCCTTATCCGTGTTACTTAGTACTTTGCTGATTTCATCCTCAGCTCTCAGCGCTGCTATCACTGAGTCTTCCAAGGGTTCACTTTCCTTAGGAATCAGCCTCGATAGTCCATCTGCGTGCCCTATTTTTTTTCGATGGTAAATATTCTAGTTTAAAATTGTAGTTTATTAGTATTGTGCCCCACCTCAGGAGTCTATTCACGGTATATACAGGTAGTCTTTTCTTGGATCCAAATATGTTAAGAAGCGGATTATGGTCCGTTTTTTTGTTTGTTTGTTTTTGTAAATTCTCTACCATATCTATGAAATTGAGTTACGGCGAAAATAATTTCCAAAGCTTCTTTTTCTATTTGTTAATAGTCTTTCTCGGTCGGCAGTAATGCTCTCGATGCGTGGCCTACCGGTTTTTTAGTACCATCCTGCATTGTATGGAAAATGCATGCTCCCACACCGTGCGAGCTCGCATCACTTGCTACAGTAATCTCCAGCTTAGGGTCGAAATGTGTCAAGGTTAAATCTGATGTTAATATGTTTATAATTTCGTTAAACGCCTTTTCGCACTCTTCCGACCAGTTCCACTGGACATCTTTCATCAATAATTCGTCGAAGGGTGCCCTCATTTTATGCATACTATCGATAAACTCTCCATAGTAATTAGCAAGACCGACGAAGCTTTGCAATTCTGCGACATTTTTAGGCTCAGGCATGTTCATGATTACTGAAGCTCTCTCTGGGTCAGGTTTCCTGCCATTCTCATTTATGATGTGGCCTAGATATTTTATTTCTTTCAAGAAGAATTCACATTTTTTCTCTTTAACTTTTAACCCAAATTCTTGTAGTCTTTTAAAAATTTTCCTTGATGTGTGTCGCATGGTCTTTTAAATTATCGCTTTTAACTAAAATATCGTCCAGATAGGCTGTGGCGAAATTTTGACCCGTCAACATAGTATCCATCGTCTGCTGAAAAATCGCAGGCGCTACCTTTATCCTGAATGGTAGCCTGTTGTATTTGTATAGACCTTTGTGCGTATTTATGCACAGTAATTTGGAACTTTCTTGCGTAATTGGAATCTGCAAGTATTCTTGCTGTTTTTTGAGAAAATTTTTCCACCATTAAAGTTTAGTGAATATTTCTTCTCGGCTAGGCAACGGATAGTGATGGTCTTTAATTGCATTATTCAGTCCCGTGGTTAAATCTGCACACACGTGTATTTCTCCCGATTTTTTCTTAACATAAACAACCGGTGCCGCCCATTCACTGAAGTCAGTTTTCGAGATAATCCCAGTTTGCTCTAGCCTTCCCAATTCTTTGTCTATTTTGTAAATTGTGGCGAAAGGTAGGTTTCTCTTTTTCCTAAATACAGGTTGAGCATTCTGTTTAAACTCGATTTTCGCATCAAATTTGTTGCAGCGTCCTAACTCACTTGAACATACTTCTGGGAATACTTTGTGCAATTCCCCCTTCAGTTTTGTGTTTCCGAAAACTCACAGTCTATTCTTTTACAAAACGAACTAATAAGTCAATCCCATACACTGAATTTCTGCATTCAGTCCGTTCCTACTAGGTTGTTTGAATTTCTTATCACATAGATTTTTAATTTTTTTATTTCTCCCTAGAACTTTACGTTCACTATAATTTCACCTTCGAAATTTATCTTTTTCCCCATTACGAATTTAGCAATTGTTTTAGTTTGTAGCATGGTCGACCTATTTAACTCCCGCCATGTTTGTAAGTTTATAATCGTCAAATCAGATCCCGAATCCAGTTGCAATTTAATTTTTTCATTCAGAATTCCCATTTCAACGTATTTTCTGATATTTTCCTTATTTTTATTCTCCACTCTAGTAGACCTTACCTTACGAGGTGTATTTTTATTTCTGAATACCGGAGCTTTGTGGCCCATCTTACTACATGCTCGTCAATTTTTGTATTTAAAAAGACAATTCTTAAACCAATGCCATCCACTGTATCTGTAACATGCAGATGGGAGAGGCTTGTCTTTTACAGGATCCTTGTCAACCGTAGTGCTGTATTTTTTCTCTTTTGCATTCTAATTTTGTTTTGTCTGTGTGGAGGGGACAAAACGTAAATTTCTTTTTACCTTTCAAATGTACGCTACTCCTGACTCTTCAATGTCCTTGCTATCTTTCTTTATGCGGAAGCATTTTTGGCAATCTTCAGACAATTTTTGTAATGTTAGACCTGGCTCGTTTTGCAGTTTGGTCAGCATGCGTTTCCTCATTTTGCCGTCTTTAGCAGCAACTAGTACTTGGACAAATATGAAACACTTGAAATTGTCTGGGGTAAGTTCCGACAATTTAAAATCGTCACAATGTTTACTAACGATAGCTGCAAAAGTAGAATAGTCCTTGTTTTCGTCTTTTCTGAGATTAAGGCATTTCCAGCTTTTATAGAACAACGATATTTTTTTAGCTAAATAGCTCTGTGAGGCCTGTCATTGCCTCATCGAACGTTAGATCATTCGCTTTTGTAGGGAGAATATAGTCTACGAACTTGGTGTGTTCGTCTGTGCCTAATTTCCTGAGTAGAAGTCTTAATTTTTTCTTCTCACTCCAGAGCTGACAGTCGATATTAAAAATATCCTCGTATCGCCTGTCATACTCTCCGAAATTTAATTGAGTATTTAAAAATTTCAAACACGTTTCACACCGCATCTTTTGAAAATGTCTCCTCCTTTTCCTTGTTCCTCTTCAGGGCTGTGCTTGTTAATTTTAATAACAGTTCTTGCAGTTGTGTTTGTCGTTCCTCGTTTGCCTTTTGCATTTCAATTTGTCTTCTTTCTAATTGATATTGTCTTCAGTTCTCTTTATAATTTTGAGTATTCCCTTTTGAAAATCTTCCATGTTTCTTTTTCGGTATTAGTGTCGACAACTTGTTTGTGGTCGATTTGTTTCAGTCAGTTTGTCGTATACTTTGTTAAAGTGATTCAAGGGGGAGAAAAAATGTTCGTCACCATTTTGATTGTACATATTGATTCCTCCTAACAGTATTCCTGAATTGACTAACCAGTGTTCCAATTTGTATATTTTTGTTCAATATAACTTACATTATTTTATCTCCATATCTGCTTTTGTTATTTATTATTTTTGTGTGGTTTCTCAACAAGAATCCACAACAATAGTGTCTATAAAAGTGAATCAAGGCACTTGAAATAATAAAAATTGTAGAAAATTTTTATATTCATTGGATGTTAGAATACTGGAAAAAATTCATACAATATAATTTAATCTTCTGACAAGGACGTACTTAATGAATAGTTTTTATTTGTGTAACAACTTTTTTAAAGGTTGTTACCATCGATGTGTTTATAAAAGATGTCTTCGGGTAAGAAGTTGTTGCATATTCGATTTTCCAAAGATTATGGAATATGTTTACAGGGGTTATATGATTTAGGATGAATGTAAATAGGGTGGAGATGCTCAGCAACCTCGACATTTCTGGGAAAAGACATCAGGAAGGTAGCGGATAACATATTTGAAGGACATGATCAGGGGGATGACGGAGGGGGGGTTGCGTGGTCTAACAGGATAAAATATACTAAGAGCCACCAGGGATAAGGAGACGTGGAAAGCCATGATCGCCTATGTTCTGAAGGAACAAGGCAGATAGAAGAAGAATATATATGCCAACTGTTTTTAAGAAATTTAAATATGGATATAAAATGGGGGATCTGTTCTATATTATAATCAATATATAAACTGATCCCTCATTTTGTGACCATCACAGTTTCTATACATTTATATTCTAGTTTTATGGGCTTGAGCTAGTGGATGACAGAACGGGGGCTGAGAGACGTTACAGGAGAAAGCGTGTTAAGAGCCTACCAGGGATAGGGAGACGTGGAAAGCCATGATCGCCTACGTCCTGAAAGGACACGGCACATAGAAGAAGAATATATATGCCAACTGTTTATAAGAAATTATAATGTGGATATAGAATGGGGGATCTGTTCTATATTATAATCAATATATAAACTGATCCCTCATTATGTGGCTATGCTAATTTCTATACATTTATGTTCTAGTTTTATGAGCATGAGCTAGTGGATGACAGAACGGGGGCTGAGAGACGTTACAGGAGAAAGCGTGCTAAGAGCCTACCAGGGATAGGGAGACGTGGAAAGCCATGATCGCCTACGTCCTGAAAGGACACTGCACATACAAGAAGTATATATGTGTCAACTGTTTATAAATAAATTATAATGTGGATATAAAATGGGGTTCAATTCTATATTATAATCTGTATATAAACTAATCCCTCATTTTGTGGCCATGTCAGTTTCTATACATTTATATTCTAGATTGATGGACTTCAGCTAGTGGATGGTAGAGCTGGATTTGGGTGGTGTATCAGGAGAAAGCGTGCGAAAAGCCACCAAGGATAGGGATACGTGGAAAGCCATGATCGCCTACGTCCTGAAACGACAAGGCACATAGAAGAAGAATAAGTAAATAGGGTTAGCATTATTTTATGCAGGGTGAGTATTTCGTATTAACTAAATCATGACTAACATCAAGGAGTTCAACTTCTTTTTTTTAGGTTAGTTTGTACTTAAATTCTCGAAAATTAATTTACTAAGCCAACGTAATAAAATAACCACTTACTCCCACCACAATACGTTCCACAGGAGACAAGTTGGACCGCTCTCTTTCTTCCATTTAACAAGATTTTCCTTAGATGTTAGCAGGTCATATGTCAGTCAGTTAACGTGTCATACGTGATACACGCTTGGGCGATCATGTCTCGAAAGAGACATGACTGACTGAGCAGGAGATTATCCCGCAGTAGGTTGCCATTACTTTCTGCGGTAGACTGGTTGCCGACCAAGGCTATAGAACCCAGTCTGTCCTGTTATTTAACCCATAACTGGAAGGAAGAGACGGATTAATACCTTTCCCAAGGGTATTTGCGCGTAAATGAATACAATGGATTCAACTGGAATTCGAACTCGGCTCCCCGGTTTCTCGTTCCGAGCCGATATCCACTGTAACACAACGCACATCCTGGTCATATGTGGAATGTATAAAAATACTCAACCTGTGTGGAGCCATCTGCTAAATGTCCTTTCAAGGATCAGGTTTCTGCAGAGCCTCCTCTCAGTTGGTTCATTGGCCTTGTTGGCATTATTGTAGTCCTTTTACGTGTCTTTTGTTATCTTTTTCATTATTTACGTTTTGGATGACCATATCTCGGCGATCTTTATCAGAAGTTTTCGACTACCATTGCCTTTTATTTAGTCCTAACCCTTCTTTCCCTGCTTGAGTGTATCCGATGACTTCATTGAAGGCTAGATTGTCTTTAGCACTTGTTATCATCTCTCTGACCTTCCACTTTCTATGTAACAACGTCTAGAGTTGAAAATTTAAGTGGACATAGAAACAGTGATAAAAAACAAAAATAAAAAAAACAATATCTAGTCGCAAACCTTTTCTTTATATTATTTTGTAGTAATCATTACGCCAACCAGGAAGGTCTTCCGATACCTCCCAAATGCTACCAGAACTAAGGAGATTTTTTCTGGGTATAGCTTGACATTTGCTTGATTGCTTAGAATCTACATATATTTTTCCCTTTTTCAAATTTCTGGGTTGAATTAGATGACCTAGACTTCACATATTTCATTATAATTTTTACTAGCTCATCAATAACACTATTGGGTTTTCATGTATATTTTCCATTGTCAAGGGTTGTTTTACAGGATACTAAGAACATGTCCTAATATTTGTGTTTTTTCTTTACACATGGGATAATTAGGATCGCTCTCTTTCTTCCATTTTTTTTTAATCATCTCACCCCAAGCAAGGCATTCCACTGCCAGTATTGCGCATGGGGCTACATAGGGGAAGGTAAAGAGAAGGAGTGGTTAGAAATAGAGAATGTTAGGAAGAAGGTGACAGATGAGTAAGGATACCGAGGATGAGGGTTGGGCAGATGGGAAGAGTGTCTGATAGAATGGGAGCAGGTTAGTGTGTTAGGAGGTGTCTATTGACCTTACATTTAAACACCTGGAGATTGTAGCCGTCGGGGAAGCAATCATGTGGAAGAGAATTCCACAGTCGAGAAGTGCGAGGAAAGAAACTGTTGGAGTAGAAGTTACGGCTGCATTTTATCCATTTACAAAGATTGTTCTTAGATGGTAGCAGGTCATATGTGGAACGAATTAAAAGACTTAACCTGAGTGGAGCCATCTGCAAAATGTCCTTTCAAGGATAAGGTTTCTACAGAACCTCTTCCCGGTTTGTCCATTGGCCTTGTTGGTATTATTGCATTCTTTATACAAGTCTTTTGTTATCTTCTTCGTTACGTACATTCTGGCGATCTTTACCAGAAGTTTTGGACCACCATTGCCTTTCATTTAGTCCTAACACTTGTTTCCCTGCTTGAGTGTATCCGATGACTTCATTGAAGGCTAGATTGTCTTTAGCACTTGTTATAATCTCTCTGACCTTCCACTTTCTATGTAACAACGTCTAGAGTTGAAAATTTAAGTGGACATAGAAACAGTGATAAAAAACAAAAATAAAAAAAACAATATCTAGTCGCAAACCTTTTCTTTATACTATTTTGTAGTAATCATTACGCCAACCAGGAAGGTCTTCCGATACCTCCCAAATGCTACCAGAACTAAGGAGATTTTTTCTGGGTATAGCTTGACATTTGCTTGATTGCTTAGAATCTACATATATTTTTCCCTTTTTCAAATTTCTGGGTTGAATTAGATGACCTAGACTTCACATATTTCATTATAATTTTTACTAGCTCATCAATAACACTATTGGGTTTTCATGTATATTTTCCATTGTCAAGGGTTGTTTTACAGGAACTAAGAACATGTCCTAATATTTGTGTTTTTTCTTTACACATTGGATAATTAGGATCGCTCCCTTTCTTCCATTTTTTTTTAATCATCTCACCCCAAGCAAGACATTCCACTGCCACTATTGCGCATGGGGCTACATAGGGGAAGGTAAAGAGAAGGAGTGGTTAGAAATAGAGAATGTTAGGAGGAAGGTGACAGATGAGTAAGGATACCGAGGATGAGGGTTGGCAGATGGGAAGAGTGTCTGATAGAATGGGAGTAGGTTAGTGTGTTAGGAGGTGTCTATTGACCTTACATTTAAACACCTGGAGATTGTAGCCGTCGGGGAAGCAATCATGTGGAAGAGAATTCCACAGTCGAGAAGTGCAATGAAAGAAACTGTTGGAGTAGAAGTTACGGCTGCATTTTATCCATTTACAAAGATTGTTCTTAGATGGTAGCAGGTCATATGTGGAACGAATTAAAAGACTTAACCTGAGTGGAGCCATCTGCAAAATGTCCTTTCAAGGATAAGGTTTCTGCAGAGCCTCCTCCCAGTTTGTCCATTGGCCTTGTTGACATTATTGTACTCGTTTTACGTGTCTTTAAAGTTTTTAAAGTTTTTAACTTTTAAATCGAGTAATTATTCCTTAAAAAGTTAAAATCGTGACTTTAACCCTAACCCTTTCAAAAACTTCATTTACTAACAGGTTACCATGACTGAATCCACTAGATTACTACGTGTTGGCGTAGTCGGAGGAGTGGTTAATCAATGCCTTCGAAAAAATTTAATATAAAAAGACTTTGCCTAAAATAATGATCACCCACTTCGGGTATATCAACGCTTCTGAACCTATATCAAAGCATCCATCGATGTGTTTATAAAAGATGTCTTCAGGTGAGTAGATGTTGCTTATTCCTTTTTGTCCACAGAATATGGTATATGATTAATAATAGATCAGGTGTGATTTGATTTACAATGAATGTAAATAGGGTTTCACTCTCTCACTCTTCACTCTCTCTCTCTCTCTCTCTCTATATATATATATATATAATCATTTCACCCCAAGCAAGTCATTCTACTGCCACTATTGTGCAGGGGGTTACATAGGGGAAAGGGATGAGAAAAAGAGGTTAGTTATAGAAAATTTCAGAAGGAGGGTAATAGACGGATAAGAATATCGAGAACAGGGACGGAGTAGATGGGGAAAAGAGCTTGAGAGAAAAGAGCGTGTTAGTGAGATAAGAGATATCTATTGACCTTACATTTAAATCTGATTTACGATGGATGTAAATAGGCTTTCTCTCTCTCTCTCTTTCTCTCTCTCTCTCTCTCTATATATATATATATATATAATCATTTCACACCAAGCAAGGCATTCTACTTCTACTGCCACTATTGCGCAGGGATTTACATAGGGGAAAGGGATGAGAAAAAGAGGTTAGTTACAGGAAATTTCAGAAGGAGGGTAATAGACGGATGAAAATACCAAGATGGAGTAGATGGAGAAAAGATGGATGGAGTAGATGGAGAAAAGATCTTGAGAGAACGGATGCGTGTTAGTGAGATAACAGATATCTATTGACCTTACATTTAAATTCCTAGAAGCAAGTATATGGAAGGGAATTCCACAAATTGCGGTTACATTTTATCGGTTTCACTGTAAAACGGTGGAACCTAGTTGCTAATCTAGTAGCTCGTTCAAATTCATACATATGGAGCACTAGTGATCTAAGTTCATTAGAGCAGAAAATAGATAAAAGGGTTTAAAGTTATACGCTATTGCTTTTTAAAGTGGTAAATATCAGGGATAGAGAGTATGTAAATATGAACGTTTACATTATATGCATTTATCATAATAGTCAATAATTCTATAAACTCAACTACCAGTATAACCCGGCGTTGCTCGGGTATAATGAAAGCTTTAAAACTAATCCATGGTCCTGGAGCTCAGACTCTTTGGACGTTGGTACGAAAGACTAAAAAGCAATAGTTGTTTCCAGTTAAAACGAAACCGGAGACTGAAAGAAAAATGAATGGATCTAAGTCAAATTTTGATTTCCTGGTATCGATATCAAATAAGTTTTTTTCGTCGTAAACTGAATTTTGAGGGCTAAATAAGTCCTCTGAGTAAATAGTATCATGGCTGAGACTAAGAACTACAATTATACCTACTTAGAGCCAAACCCGAAGCAAAAACTAAAATAAAAGGGCTGAAAAAAATACAGACATACAGGCAGACAAACTGACACACATACAAACATCTTGCCTTATATATATATATATATATATATGTATGTATGTATTACGATTTTCTGCACTATTGTAAGAACTGAAACCTTGAAACTTCTGAATATCGTTTCTTATGTCATTGTCTATGCGTGTATCAAATTTAATTAAAATCGAACCACTCCTTCTATAACCCGGTTTTTTTTATCGGGGGTACCTCGACACAAAACCTAGCTAAGAACACTCGCAGACACTTATAGTACAAATGTGTAAATTTTCAAGAAAATCGGTTCAGCCGTTTCGGAGTCTATAGGTAACGGACACATACACACACACACACACACACAGACACACACACACAGACAAAGTTCCATTTATAAATAAGTTTAGATCGTAAATTAATGCATAAAGAGATGAAAAACCTCAATCTTAATATTACAGTCTAAAATTAAACTAAAACAAAAGTTCACTTCCTAGATGTTAGTCACTCTACATAAAATAATGCTAACCCTATTTACAGTGCAAACTAATTACAATTTATAGTACAAACAAACCTAAAAAGGTTGACTTCGTAGACGGTATTCATGATTTATTTAATACGAAATACTCACTCTACAGAAAATAATGCTAACCCTATTTGCAGTGCAAACTAATTACTATTTATAGTACAAACTAATCTAAAAAAACAAGTGGCGTCCTAGATGTTATTCTTGATTTAGTTAATACAAAATACTCACCATTTAACCAAATGATTAGTACTAAGTTAAGCAATAAATTCCTTAACCTAGTTCAGAATCACTTCCTAAGTAATACCCTCCCTGACGGGTAAGGTATATATATATATATATATATATATATATATATATATATATATACCTTACCCGTCACCTTTCCGATCAGAGTACAATTAAACAACATTTCTTAGAAAAACATAGTCATGTAGGTAATATCTGACAGATTTTAGTCAACAATACAATAATCCTTACTTATACACACAGTAAAAAGATCCTTCAAATATTGGAGGTCATCTACATTAGATTCAAGCAATCCACACTTAATAAATTCACGTTTAAATCTGGTCAGAACACATTCAGTCAGTTAAGTGCCATACGTGATACACGCTTGGGCGATCATGTCTCGAAAGACATGACTGACTGGGCAGAAGATTATCCCACAGTAGGTTGCCATTGCTTTCTGCGGTAGACTGTTTGCCGACCAAGGCTATAGAACTCAATCTGTCCTGTTATTTAACCCATAACTGGAAGGAATAGACGAATTAATACCTTTCCCAAGGGTATTTGCGCGTAAGTGAATGCAAGGAATTCAACTGGAATTCGAACTCGGCTCTCCGATTTCTCGTTCCGAGTCGATATCCACTGCGCCACATTGCATTTAAATATATGGTTCTGTTATCATTTCGAACTCTCACGCGGTGTGACGTCATAGAACAAATTTACGAAATGGGTTTGCTATTTTTGGTAACTGTTATCGTTGCTTAGCAAAGTTTTATGTCAGCACAAGATAAAATCGTCGCTGATGGTGGATGTGTTTATGTTAACGTCCTTGTAACCTCTCTGAAGATGGCTCATGTGAGCCGAAAGCTTAGAACCAACTGGATAAAAAATTATACAAATGTTAGATAATTTTTTCTTTATTTTCACCTGAAATTAAAGTCAAAATGCGATGTTTAGAACGGACTCATGATGAAACATAATAGACACTGATTATCACTTATATTTAACACTATATGTTTAGAATATATATATATATATATATATAAATATATATATGTATATATATATATATATATATATATATCCGAAATAGAATCTAGACAGGGGTGTTTAAAATAAGCTGACTCTTGGGCCGTTAAGATTGTAAGAACAAATCATATATTCCCCGAAAATATAAACTTTTTCAAATTTAAAGTAAACCACGATGATGATTAGTTAATTTGAACACACACATACATTTTTCTGTCTTCCTATATCTATAGAAAACAAACGTATTTTTTCTTATATTTAAATGAAAATCATTTTCACAACAATGATCTACCAATGCCTGATGACGAGGTAGATATCTTTAAATATGTAAATTTCCGTGTCGCAATGTAATTTTAATTTATTAATATAAACACACACACACACACACACATATATATATATATCTCTCTCTCTCTCTATATATATATATATATATATATATATATATATATTTCGAACACAGCTTATGCTTTGTTTGTTCCTTTTTTTTTATTCCCCTTTACCCATTTGGTAGTGCCTTTTGGGTCTGACGGATTTGTTATCAGTAGGTTTTTCTGATTTCAGTCGTGATTAGTGCTACTGTTTTGTTGGTACGTTTTACAATATATATATATATATATATAACTCTGAATACATAATAATCTATATGTTCAAATATTTGCATAAATCAAATATTTTGACAATATATATATAAGCGTGTGTGTGTGTGATAACATTATTTTAAGAGATTTCTTATTAATATTTAAAGTGCTCAATATAAAGATTAGAGAGTATGTAAATATATTAAAAAATCTGCATCTAGATCCTCAATTTTTTCCACTTAATAACCGTTACCACTACAAATATAGCCGTTAGACTATCCAGTACCAGAGTGGTAAAGGTAGCTGCGTGAGTTTAATTGGCCCCCACTATATAATTCTTACCAGCTCGAAATGAAGATAATAAAAGTTATCTATTTAGAATGAAACTCCGGGCCCCTCACTGATGATGGGGAAAGAACTTACACTCTTTTATTGCTTGCTTCTCCGTAGCCAAAGCTTAGGTAGGCGCAGATAGGAAATTCTTACAGTTCAATCTTGACCAAGGGCTAAACATTTTGTCAAAACAGAACGACAATATTATGTGAGTGAATCTTTTATACAGTTTCAATCAATTCGGTTACTTATCCCGACAAAAATAATTATATTTTCCAATTTTAGAGAAATCTCTTCTCATCTTTAAAACCAATAAAAAAATTAATACCAGCATTTGTATACCAGCATTTTATACCAGCATTTTATACCAGCATTTTACCAGCATTTACTTATACCAGTATTTTACCAGCCCTAGAAATAGGGTTACCTTTAGGTTGTGTCTTTTCTTCACCTACTGCTAATAGAATCCCTGTAGCAACACTTATCGACGCATTTCCAAACCTTTCTTACCATGTCAAATGCTCTGATATTATTTCAGTACACTGCATCTTTTATTAAGCTGATGCTCTTAGACCCGTTTTAGCAAATTCAATCTTCCTTCGAACCGGAAGTTCTGCGGAAACGTGTCGTCACTGTCTCACCACATTGCGTCAATGTTTGCGGCCTGCATTTCGATTTGAAGTCAACGCTATAAAAAGAGATGGCGATAAAATTACTCTTCTTGAGAGAGCTCTTGAAAGACGTGTGCTCAAACTACTGACGCACCCTGGACGTAGCACTGAAAGCGGACAAGAGACATGCACATGTAACAGTGTAAAAGCTATTAACTCCAACAAATGAGACACACCCTCAGCACAGATGGGCTGAACTGTACATAATTAGAAACATACTTTTTAGGGATTCACAATTGCGACTTTGATTTATATTAATGGATGTTCGGGCAGTAATTAAAACATTTCATTTTTTTTTTATAAGCGTTTTACCCCGAGCAAGGCATTTCACTGCCACTACTGCGCAGGGGGCTACATAGAGTGGAGAAAGGATGATTAAATATAGGAACTGTCAGAGGGTGGGTGATAGGCGGGTAGGGATACCGAGAATTGTTAAATATAGGAAATGTCAGAGGGTGGGTGATAGGCGGGTAAGGATATCGAGAATGAGGGTTGGGTAGATGAGAGTGTTCTGAGAATAATTGGGAGTTAGTGTGATAGGTGTCTATTGACCCTACATTTAAACACCTGGAGATTGTAGCTGTCGGGAAAGCAGAGACGTGGAAGGGAATTCCACAGGCAGGAAGCGCGAGAAAAGAAGCTGTTGGAGTAGAATTTACGGTGACATCTTATCTGTTTAACTGTAAATGGGAGGGACCTAGTTGCTAATCTAGTATCTCGTTTAAATTCGTGCTTAGGCGGTATCAAGTTCATCGGAGCAGAAGCCATGAAAGTACTTGTAGAAGAGGCACAGGGAAGCCATATCACGCCGGTGAGAGAGTGGTTGCAGCCGGTCTGCCAAGACATTATCAACCACGTTACAGATCCTACTTTGTATTTTGTCAAGAAGCCCAAGGAGAGTAGCAGAGGCACCCGACCAGATGTGGCAGCAGTATTCAATACATGGGCGGATGGTAGATTTGTATATGTGCAGGATAGATTCAGACGGGAAAAACTTCCGGGCCCTGCACAAAGAACCGACTTTCATAGCGGTAGATTTGGCAATGGATTCGATATAGTCATTCCATTTGAGGTCCGCCGAAAGTGTAATGTTTTGTTAAAACGACCGACAAGAAAGATTTTATTAATTCTTGAATTAATTTTTCCAGTATTCTTGCATGTTTCTTTTTTGCTGGAGATGAGGAGCGTTCCATAATTTTCAACTTTCCAAGCGCTTTTAGCCTTTTCACAGGCCATTTTCAAGGATTTACTTTTCAGGTGTTGTTATGTCCTCATGTATGACTGTAATATAATTTTTCTGTTTTTAGTGTTTTTTTTTTAAAAGAAGCGTTCTTTAAAACTGTCACGTAATGAGCGCGTCTGTTCATTTTTAAAAAACTTTAAAAACTCCACTTCCACTGTTTAATGGTTTATGGTTGAAGGTCGTAGAAAATTGTTTGATATACAGTGCGTCTCTTATAGCGAGGTGCTTTTTTTATTATCACTAGATAGGTAGCATGTAAAACATCAACTCAGAGAATTTGTAGTATATATATATATATATATATATGTATATATATATATATATATATATATATATATATATAGGAAAGAATATTAAAACGTTTTGAGTTTAAAAATGTGTTTTTTGACAGTATTTGTTTATTTCTACTACTATTTCGACAAATACTGTCAAAAAAACACATTTTTAAACTCAAAACGTTTTAATATTCTTTCCTATACATATTAAGACAATATACGTGGATCATCACTATATATATATATATATATATATATATATATATATGCATCGCTCATTCAACAATGAATTAGAGCACTCTAACTACTAAAATGTCTGCCTCTGAGATTCTACCGAGCGCCCATAGCTCAGAGGTAGAATTGCCGACTGACGCCAATTCGGTCGGGTTTCAATTATGTGTAAAAGCAATCGAATGTCTAACCGTACTGATGAGCTGTGATACACCGAAACAGATATGTCTACGCATGACTATTTACTCTCTCCCATCCTGATTGAGCACTCTAGAAGAATGGTAGACTTTGAAAAAGTCGCAGTTACTCTAGCACTTACGCATCGTTCATTCACTTATGAATTAGATCACTCTAACTACTGGCGTATGGTACATAATGCGCTAAAAAATCCGCCTCATTTTACCGAGCGCCTATTGCTCAGAGGAAGAATCGCCGACTGACTCCAATTCGGTCGGGTTTCAGTTCTGGGTCTGTTACTCATGAGTTTTTTCCTTTGGCCCTGTCAGTTACTTGTTCACCCCCGCTGTAGCCTGCTATTGAACTCTTTGGGTCAAGTCACAGAAACTAACCAACGTTCATATCCACTGGCTTATGTGTCCATAAAGATGTAGCCGTACGTTCTATGTTATCAGTTTGTTTTCTCGCACTTTTCGTTCATGGAACTCCCTTCCAGCTCGATGCTTTCCAGCCAACTTTTTTCTGCAAAAATTTAAATGCAATATCAATCGCTATCTACTGTCCTCCTGAACATGAGTATAAACTATAACTGGCAGTAATGAAAGCCCTGTAAACTACATTTCTTCCGAGGTCCACCCTGACCCGGTGTGGTAGCACCTATTTTGGCCCCAGCTATGTGCAAATAGTGGACCCCTAAGAAAATAAAGATTTTTACTTCGAAAAAACGACACGTCTTCTGAGGGTTATTATAAATCGAACTATTTTTGTCATCTTCATAAGAATGAAATTGCTGCTTAGCCTGACCATGTACATCCATTAGAACACGTGAGATTTGAAGAGCGTAATGTCTGGTGAATACAGCGATTTGGGTGGGACATTAAGCTTTTCCAAGTAGGTTTTTACCCGTTTTGTAACAGGTGGCCAAGCTCTGTTCTGCTGCTAAACCATTCTGCCGTGTCATATCACGTACAGCGGCCGTTTTTTTTTTCTTCAGTGCACGGATCAGCCGCTTCAATTCAATTCAATTCATCCCTTGTTCCCTGTTTTGTTTCCCTGTTTCCCTGAGGCCACGTTATGCTTTAGTGTTAGCTACTTTTTGGCCAGTTTTTATTACTAGTGATGATAAAGGGTGACAACCATTTTGACCTTTGTCTTCTTAATAAAACCTTATCATGGCAGAGACATGGAAAAGAAATATGAGCAAACCAGAAAAACAAAAACATAAATACCCCTTCCCAATCTTTATTTCTTCAATATTCGTGGGGTTTCCGGCTTTTCTTTTCTCAATTGGAGTAAGTAGACTAAACTATCGCCCGGTTCACACTCCACCAATGTCTATTGAACAGGTGAAGATGCTCATCTCTTGTTCCCTGTTTAGGATGTGGTTTCCGGCATTCTCTTTTTCAATCTTTTTACTCTTTTCTTTGGCTTTTTTTTCTCAATTGGAGTAAGTAGACTAAACTATCGCCCGGTTCACACTCCACCCATGTCTATTGAACAGGTGAAGGTGCTCATCTCTTGTTCCCTGTTTAGGATGTGGTTTCCGGCATTCTCTTTTTCAATCTTTTTACTCTTTTCTTTGGCATTTTTTCTCAATTGGAGTAAGTAGACTAAACTATCGCCCGGTTCACACTCCACCCATGTCTATTGAACAGGTGAAGATGCTCATCTCTTGTTCCCTGTTTAGGATGTGGTGTCTGGCTTTCTCTTTTCCAGTCTTTTTACACTTTTCTTTTTCTTTTTTTTCTCAATTGGAGTAAGTAGACTAAACTATCGCCCGGTTCACACTCCACCCATGTCTATTGAACAGGTGAAGATGCTCATCTTTTGTTCCCTGTTTAGGATGTGGTGTCTGGCTTTCTCTTTTCCAATCTTTTTACTCTTTTCTTTTTTTTTCTTTTTTTTCTCAATTGGAGTAGATAGACAAAACTATCACCCGGTTCACACTCCAGCTACGTCTATTGAACAGGTGAATAGGCTCATCTCTTGTTCCCTGTTTAGGATGTGGTTTCCGGC
This sequence comes from Ascarosepion bandense, assembly GCA_037127315.1. NCBI lineage: Eukaryota > Metazoa > Mollusca > Cephalopoda > Sepiida > Sepiidae > Ascarosepion > Ascarosepion bandense. Next base: position 184,934 of record JBBBDQ010030865.1, on the reverse strand, counting down.
TTTCTTTTTACTAATCTTTTTACTCTCTTCTTTTTTCAATTGGAGTAGATAGACTAAACTATTGCCCGGTTCACACTCCACCCACGTCTATTGAACAGGTGAAGAGGCTCATCCCTTTTTCCCTGTTTAGGATGTGGTTTCCAGCTTTCTCTCTTCTAATCTTTTCACTCTTACGTAGCCCCCGGCACATCAGTGGCGTTACCGCCTTGCTCGGGGTGGTATGATTAAAAAAAATAGGCTTGGAGGCGCTTTTGAACTCAAGAGTGGATTGTGAGGACTGGGCAGCTGAGAATATTAATAATTGCTGCTCTTAAATTTGCTATTACATGCATCCAAATGTCGTGAGTTTGAGAGATTATGCTACACAAGCTATTAATCCACTAGATCAGGTCCTTCAAATATGCTATCCACTGCTTTCTTCTGTCTCTTTTTCCCTCTATCTGAACGGTTAGTAACAGGTTCTCCAAGCCCTCTTTTCTCATTGCATGTCCAATAAACTTCAGCTGTCTCTTCCTGATGCTCAGTATTAATTTCCTTTTTGTTTCCAGCATTTCCAAGACCTCATCATTGCTCACATACTCGATCCATGATATTTGCAGCATCCTTCTGTAGAACCACATTTCAGTTGCTTCAAGTTTTTCCTTCATATTTGATGGTATTGTCCAGCATTCACTGCCATATTGAAGCACGGACAGCACGTAGCAATCCAGTACTCTCTTCCTAGTTTCTAGCGAAATTGTCCTGTTTCTTAATACTCTTCTCAGCTGCTGGAATGCATCCTTGTGCTTTTGGATCTCAGGAATATACATGTATAGAAACTGCTGTGACCACAAAGTGAGGCGTCAGTTTACATGTTGATTGAAATATGAAACTGATCTCCCACTTTATATCCGGCATCCTTCTGTAGAACCACATTTCAGTTGCTTCAAGTTTTTCCTTCATATTTGATGGTATTGTCCAGCATTCACTGCCATATTGAAGGACGTTCAGTGTTTTTGGATCTCAAGAATATAAATGTATAGAAACCGCTGTGACCACAAAGTGAGGGGTCAGTTTATATACTGATTGTAATATGAAACTGATCCTCTTTATATCCAGTATCCTTCTGTAGAACCACATTTCAGTTGCTTCAAGTTTTTTTCTTCATCTTTGATGGTATTGTCCAGCATTCACTGCCATATTGAAGCACGGACAGCACGTAGCAATCCAGTACTCTCTTCCTAGTTTCTAGCGAAATTGTCCTGTTTCGTAATACCTTACTCAACAGACGTTCCAAAATGAAAAGCGTAAAGCAAAAATCTTTCACTGGGAAGCGTTCTTATAGGTGATGGAAAGTGCGACACAGAGACCCGAAGGCGAATTAGCATGGCTAAGACGAGTTCCAGAAGCTGAGTAAAGTATTAAGACACAGAAGAATTGACTAGAAACAAAGAAGAGAGTATTAGATTGCGATGTGATATCAGTTTTTCAGTACGGCAGTGATTATTGGACATATATTGGTAGATGAAAGAAAAACTTGAAGCAACAGAAACATGGTTCAACAGAAGGATGGTGCGGATATCATAGACCGAGCATGTGAGCAAAGATAAGGTTTTGGAAAGGAAGGAAATATAAAGGAATTCAATAGTGAGCATTAGGAAGAAACAACTGAAGTTCCTGAGACATGCAATGAGGAAGGAGGGCTTGGAGAACCTGATACTAACAGGCCAGATAGAGGGAAAAAGAGACAGAGGAAAGCAGCGGATAACATATTTGAAGATCAGATGGATGACAGAACGGGGGTTGCGTGGTGTAACAGAAGAAAGCGTGCTAAGAGCCACCACGGATAGGGAGACGTGGAAAGCATGGATCGCCTACGTCCTGAAAAGAAAAGGCACATAGAAGAAGAATATATATGCCAACTGTTTATAAGAAATTATAATATGGATATAAATGGGGGATCAATTCTATATTATAATCAATATATAAACTGATCCCTCATTTTGTGGCCATGATAGTTTCTATACATTTATATTCTAGATTTATGGGCTTGAGCTAGTGGTTGACAGAACGGGGGCTGAGAGACGTTACAGGAGAAAGCGTGTTAAGAGCCACCAGGGATAGCGAACCTGGAAAGCCGTGATCGCCCATGTCCTGAAAAGAGAAGGCACACAGATGAAGAATATATATGCCAACTGTTTATACGAAATTATAATGTGGATATAAAATGGGGGATCTGTTCTATATTATAATCAATATATAAACTGATCCCTCATTTTGTGGCCATGCTAGTTTCTATACATTTATATTCTAGATTTATCGGCTTGAGCTAGTGGATGACATAACGGGAGTTGCGTGGTGTAACAGAAGAAAGCGTGCTAAGAACCACCAGTGATAGAAAGACGTGGAAAGCCATGATCGCCTACGTCCTGAGAGGAAAAGAACACATACAAGCGGAAGAAAGCAACAAAAAAAGGAAAAGAGTAAAAAATGGAAAAAGCTAAAAAGTGAGTGCAAAGTGGAGAAAAAAAAAAACGAAGAAACTGAAAAATAATCACGACATCCTACACGTACGCGCAGATGAACGCACGCGGACTAACGAGCAAAGGCAGACAGGAGCGTGGTCAAATTCACGCTAACGCCCACAAACAAATACAGAAAAAATAACTTATAACTGCATAAAAAAGAAAAGTAATGTAAGCAGTCAATTGATGTATCCTCTGAAGTGTGAACAGACGTGTCCGTCTACGAAACACTGGAATCGGGATATTATTTCAAACACAACACAAACCTCAGGACCTAGTTAGAGACTGGCCGTTACGTAATTTAAATTTTAATAAAAATTATTTGTTTAACACAATGTTAGCGCGGTACCTATATTTTACAAGGATTAAATTTTGAAATATTTTGCATGTAAAATTCGCTGAATTTTTATTATATATATATATCGTGCCAAGCAAGGCATTTTATTGTCGCTGTTTTGCAGGGGGCTTACATAGGAGGAAAGCTATGAGAAAGAGTGACAGGTTATAGGGGGTGTAAGGAAGTGGGTAAGAGAATGATTTGAATACTGATGAGAGTGAAGTGGATGGAGAAAGAAGAATGAGAGAGAGGATGCAGGTTAGTGAGATAGGAGATGACTATTGACTTTACATTTAATATCTTGGAGATTGTAGCTGACGGGGGAGGAAGTAAATGGAAGGGAATTCCACAGGCGGGAAGTGCGAATAAAGAAGCTGCTGGAGTAGAATTTGTGTTTACAATTTATTGGTTTCACAGTAAAAGGGAGGGACCAAGTTGCTAATCTAATCTGATATAATATAAGATATATAATATAATATAATAATGCTTCCAAAAGGAAGCTGCTGCCAATTAACCATCATAGAAAATCGCACCTACCTCCCATTAGCATGGACCAGGCTTGCCTCCCAGAGAGTAAAACACTATTGGCCTTACACTCTCGGCGGACCTCAAATGGAATAACTATATCGAATCCATTGCTATATCCGCTGTTATGAAAGTCGGTTCTCTGTGCAGGGCCCGGAAGTTTTTCCAGTCTGAATCTATCCTGCACATATATAAATCTACCATCCACCCCTGCATTGAATACTGCTGTCACTTCTGGTCGGGTGCCCCTGCTACTCTCCTCGGGCTACTTGATAAAATACAACGGAGAATCTGTAACGTGATCGATACTGACTTGGCAGACCGGCTGCAACGACTCTCTCACCGGCATGATGTGGCTTCCCTGTGCCTCTTCTATACATACTTTCATGGCTTTTGCTCCGATAAACTAAGGTCATTGGTGCCGCCTAGATACGAATTTACACGAGATACTAGATTAGCAACTAGGTCTCACCCTTTTACAGTGAAACAGTTAAGATGTAAACGTAATTTCTATTCCGAGAGCTTCTTTTGTTGCGCTTCCCGCCTGTGGAATTCCCTTCCACATGCCTGCTTCCCCGTCAGCTTCAATCTCTAGGAGTTTAAATGTAAGATCAATAGACACCTCCTAACACACTAACTTGCATCTATTTTCTCAAACATTCTCACCATCTAGCCAACCCTCATTCTCGGTATCCTTCCCTGTCTATCACCCTCCTTCTGATATTTCCTATACCTAAACATCCTTTCTCATCACTTCCCCACTGTGTAACCCCCTGCGCAATAGTGGCAGTAGAATACCTCGCTCGGGGTGAAACGATTAAAACAAATAAATAAAAAAATTTAAAAAATATATATAATCTAATCTAATATAATATATATATATATATATATAATATAATGTAATATAATATATATATATATAATATATAGTATAATATAATATATATAATATAAAATAAACAGTGATAAATATCTTATTTTTTATTTAAAATATACAGCGGTTAATGGCATATATCTAAAAAAGTAGAATTATGTTATAATAGACGGACATAAAACTATATATATATATATATATTTGTTTTTCTTTAATCCGAAGTGGAAGGTAAATTCCAAGAACCTAATCCTAATTAATATTAAAAAAATTTTAACATTAAAAAGTGGTGCAGGCAGAGAGCTCAATTTATTAAGAAGAAAGAGCCAATATAAATTAGAGAAAATTTTCAAAATTCAAAGGTGTCGGATGTACATTTCGACATAGGATCTCTAATAGAGATGCTACGTCACGTCAGCGACATTGTTTGACGTGACGTAGAATCTCTATTAGAGATCCTATGTCGAAATGTACATAAGACACCTTTGAATTTTGAAAATTTTCTCTAATATATATATATATATATATATATATATATATATATATATATATATAGATAGATAGATAGATAGATAGATATAAATTCAGGTGAAGAGAACTCGAGGTTTTACTATTTTGAATGCCCAGGCATTTATTTTATTATGAACAGTGCCCAATATAATAAATATTATAGAGCTTAACATAATTATATAGTTATGAATTAATTGTATATTGCGACACGGAAATTTTCTATGTTTCGAGATAGATTCTCTTCATCAGTCAACATTTGATGTTGGTCGTACAAATGATTTACATTTCTGTAGAATTGTATTGAACACTTTTTAATACAAATGTGCACTGGTCTAATCTTACTTTGACCAGAAACTAAGTCATTAATCAATCAATCAATCAATCAATCAATCAATCAATCAATCAATCAATCAATCAATCAATATACGCCTCACTCATTCAGTGAAATGAATTAGAGCACCCTAGCTATTGGTCGCGTATAATGATATGCGCTAAAAAGTCTGCTTACTTCCACTGAACGCCCATAGCCCAGGGGTAGAGTCGCCGATTGACGCCATTTCGGTCGGGTTTCAATCTGAGTTAAAAAGCAGTCGGAGTCTAACCGTACTGATGAGCTATAATATAGCGAAACAGATCTGTCTGCGGATGACAATATATATATATATATATATATATATATATATATATATATATATGAGTCAATTTGGAGCTATACGTGATAAACTCTTGGGCTATCACGTCTCTTTCGAGTTATCTCAACCGCAGTAGGCTAGCATTTTCTGCAGTAGATCGATTGCCAACCAACCCAGGCTATAGAACCCAATCATTTTTGCTATGCAACTGTAGAAAAAACGCTGGAAAGTGACCAAAGCCGAGATGCAACGTCAGCACTAATAACATTGCAACAGCTTCTTCGAATTTTATCAAGGCTTATTAGATACGTACTGTGCAAAAGGATGTGCGTTGTGGTACAGTGGATATCGACTCGGAACGAGAAACCGGCGAGCCGAGTTCGAATTCCAGTTGAATCCATTGTATTCACTTACACGCAAATACCCTTCGGAAAGGTATTAATCCGTCTCTTCCTTCCAGTTATGGGTTAAATAGCAGGACAGATTGGGTTCTGTAGCCTTGGTCGGCAACCAGTCTACCGCAGAAAGCAATGGCAACTTACTGCGGGATAATCTTCTGCCCAGTCAGTCATGTCTCTTTCGAGACATGATCGCCCAAGCATGTATCACGTATGGCACTCAACTGACTGACTGTGCAAAATGATTAGAACAATAACTATTTTATTTTTTATGAGGCATCAAAATAAAGTTTAAAATCACCCCTGTCCTAACACTTTTGCACACAACCGGTAGTGTGCAAAAGTATTAGATTCCTTATTGGCGTTCAAATCATGGGCACCCACCTCGAGAGAAAAAACGTTCATCATGGTAAGTGAAAGTTTAGTGGCTGGTTGGTAAGTATCCCTTTGAAACTGCACTGGTTGGAAGGGAAAATTTGAAATGTCACAAAAATTTTTTAAATTTTCGCGACAATAATAAATCACACTCTTGCTTTTATACGGCAGTCTCAAAACCTAAAAATCATGGATCATCTGGCATACCTCATTTTTTTTTCTCTTTAAAGCTGATAGATTCATCCATTGCATAATAGTGATCTTATTGAAAGGGGATCTCGCAGGGGAATATTTTCGTCAAGGAACGCTGAGAGGTTATATATTTTTCTCTGAGCCGGAAATCCAGAGTCAAAGCGAACGTTGCATGTTGCATTTCGTTTTGAAATTTAATATGATTTTTTTAACAAACTATTTAGCTATTTAATCAAAACATAGCATAAATATATGAAGTAAATGTTCTAACTTTTCTCTACATATTTTTGTATATGTTTGGGTGTTTAGAACTATTATTCTCTGACTCTGGTTCGATCCCATCCTCGGTTCTTGGCTGGAAACTTTTTTTTAAATGCGTTGAATCCTAAGTAATTTCAGGGATCCGAAAACGGTTGTTTGGATAGATATTTGCCGAACAGACTTTGTAGATTGCCAAGTGAAATAAGTGGTTGAAGGTTAACACATCTTAGACTGCTTATGTATATGTTTTGTAAATGTTGGTGATATAATAAAATGTTTTTGATGTTTGTTTATTGTTGGTAAAATAGTTCAAAATATTCTTTTTGTACGTAATATGTTATAACCTAATGTCGGTTAGAGTTTGTTAAATAAGTGTTCTTGCCTTGTGTATGTGTGTTTCTCTGTGTTTGTAAGTGTGTGTGCAATTGTGTGCTAAGAGTGAGGTCAAATGCTTATCATAAAGTAACTTTCTCTTACGTTCAAAAAAAAGAAAGGTTTTAGATTTTTAGATGTTTCTTCTATGTGTCTGACATTTCAGATAAATTCTAGTATATATATATATGTATGTGTCAGTTAGATGCTACAGCTGATAATCTCAATATTTAATTTGCATAAAATAAAAAATTGTGGCACAAGGCCGAAATGGGGAGGGAAAGAAGTTGGTACTCACTTAACTATCCTATACCTAGCTAAACACTATCAAGACCCATTCACTCATTACAATTTGCACAATCACCAAAGGAACCCATCCATCACCTCCCAATCCTTTATACACCACAATACCACAAACTTAAAAGGGACACCTATAAAATTCTAGTAGTGGTTAATATATTTTTATCTTGTTTTGCTTTTTGTTTTGTTTTGTTATGTTTTGTCTTTTTTTTTTTTTTTTTTTTTTTTTTTTGCTAACTTATACTATGGTTTTGATTGAGGTTATTCAAAGCCAGAAAATACTTTTATTTCGTAAGAAATTTTGGGGCGATAATAATGATTTAATGAAAATATTTTTACTAACAAATTCAGGACTGTGAAGAGAGAAGTAGTGCATTTTTACATTTTCCAATTGCATTTACGCGGAAGTAATTCTAATGAACCCAAGTGAAATAAAATTCCGGACTATTATACATTATATTACCCATACATTAATCTCCTGATATTCCCAAGTAGGCAATCATCTATATAGTGATCAGTCACGACGTTGACCATAAGCATAAATGTCTTGAAATGGTGGTAAAGGGATTACTGCTGGGGATAAGTAAATATTATGCGTCTCAAATTAATCTTCCGACCACGCAAATTAATCTTCCGTCCAGTCAAATTAATCTTCCTACCACGCAAATCAATCTTCCGACTACGCAAATTAATCTTCTTACCACAACAATTAATCTTCTGCCCAGCCAAATTAATCATCCGCCCCGCCAAATTAATCTTCCGCCCAGTCAAATTAATTTTCCGCCCAGTCAAATTAATCTTTCGACCACTCAAATTAATCTTACGCCCAGTCAGATTAATCTTTCGACCACTCAAATTAATCTTCCGCCCAGTCAAATTAATCTTCCGAGTACGCAAATTAATCTTCTTACCACAACAATTAATCTTCTGCCCAGCCAAATTAATCTTCCGCCCAGTCGAATTAATCTTCCGCCCAATCACATTAATCTTCGGCCTAGTCGAATTAATTATCCGACTGCGCAAATTAATCTTCCGGCAATTAAAATTAATCTTCCGCCCAGATAAATTAATCTTCTGACCACTCAAATTAATCTTCCAACCTCTCAAATTAATATTACAACCACTCAGATGAATCTTGCCACCGCTCAAATTAATCTTCTGATCAGTTAAGTCAAGCTTTCACCAAGCCAGATTAATTTTACGCCCAGCCAAATTTATCTTTCTACCAGTAAAATTCATATTCCGAACAGTCAAATTTAACTTTTGGCATGCCAAATTATTCTTCCGAGCAGTCAAATAAAATTTCCACCCAGCCAAATTAATCTTGCAACCACTCAAAATAATCTTTCATCCACTCTAATTAATCTTCCTCCCAGTTAAATTAATAAATAAGGAATAAGATCATTCTAAATTTATTATAAAAACAATTAGAAGTTTAAAAATCACGGGATCGTTGTACACCAATTGGGGGATCCTCCCCTGCAGGGCACCTGGTAGTAGCGCGCGATGCATTTGGACATGATAGTTAACGGAAAGGCATTATAAATTGAACATTCTAGATATTTTAGTGTGTGTTCCAATTTCGACACCCTTCGGGTGGTTGTTGCACCATCTGTTTGAATGTTGATGCATATTATCTTTTCATATGCGCCTTCACGGATGGCCACAATAGCTCAATGGGGTTGAGCACGTAACTATAGGGAGTCATGCGTAGTATAAAGACCCGTTCAAGATCAACAGTAGCCCTAACATATCGTGATCATAATCACAATAATATATGTTGTTATAAATATGTATTATAAATTCAAAACTTAAAATCAACAAATTTATAAACAAATAAAATTAATTTCATCTTGCGACTGGTTGCGTTTAAATTGACTAGATAGAAGAATACCGGGTAGAAGATTAATTTGAGTGGTCGAAAGATTAATTTGGATGGACAGAAGATTACTTTGTATGATCAGAAGATTAATTTAACAGGGTAGAAGATTAATTTGTGTGGTCAGAAGATTAATTTGAATGAGTAGAAGATTAATTTGAGTGGTCGAAAGATTAATTTGGCTGGACGAAGATAAATTTGTATGATCAGAAGATTAATTTAACAGGGTAGAAGATTAATTTGTGTGGTCAGAAGATTAATTTGAATGAGTAGAAGATTAATTTGAGTGGTCGAAGATTAATTTGGCTGGACGGAAGATTAATTTGTATGATCAGTAGATTAATTTAACAGGGTAGAAGATTAATTTGAATGAGTAGAAGATTAATTTGAGTGGTCGAAAGATTAATTTGGCTGGACGGAAGATTAATTTGTATGATCAGTAGATTAATTTAACAGGGTAGAAGATTAATTTGTGTGGTCAGAAAATTAATTTGAATGAGTAGAAGATTAATTTGAGTGGTCGAAGATTAATTTGGCTGGACGGAAGAATAATTTGTATGATCAGAAGATTAATTGAACTGGGTAGAAGATTAATTTGTGTGGTCAGAAGATTAATTTGAATGAGTAGAAGATTAATTTGTGTGGTCAGAAGATTAATTTGAATGAGTAGAAGATTAATTTGAGTGGTCGAAAGATTAATTTGGCTGGACGGAAGATTAATTTGTATGATCAGAAGATTAATTTAACTGGGTAGAAGATTAATTTGTGTGGTCAGAAGATTAATTTGAATGAGTAGAAGATTAATTTGTGTGGTCAGAAGATTAATTTGAATGAGTAGAAGATTAATTTGAGTGGTCGAAAGATTAATTTGGCTGGACGGAAGATTAATTTGTATGATCAGAAGACTAATTTAACTGGGTAGAAGATTAATTTGTGTGGTCAGAAGATTAATTTGAATGAGTAGAAGATTAATTTGAGTGGTCGAAAGATTAATTTGGCTGGACGGAAGATTAATTTGTATGATCAGAAGATTAATTTAACAGGGTAGAAGATTAATTTGTGTGGTCAGAAGATTAATTTGAATGAGTAGAAGATTAGTTTCAGTGGTCGAAAGATTAATTTGGCTGGACGGAAGATTAATTTGTATGATCAGAAGATTAATTTAACTGGGTAGAAGATTAATTTGTATTGGTCAGAAGATTAATTTGAATGAGTAGAAGATTAATTTGAGTGGTAATTAATTTGGCTGGACGGAAGATTAATTTGTATGATCAGAAGATTAATTTAACTGGGTAGAAGATTAATTTGTGTGGTCAGAAGATTAATTTAACTGGATAGAAGATTAATTTGAGTGGTCGAAAGATTAATTTGCTGGACGGAAGATTAATTTGTATGATCAGAAGATTAATTTAGCTGGGTAGAAGATTAATTTGTGTGGTCGAGAAGATTAATTTGAATGAGTAGAAGATTAATTTGTGTGGTCAGAAGATTAATTTGAATGAGTAGAAGATTAATTTGAGTGGTCGAAAGATTAATTTGGCTGGACGGAAGATTAATTTGTATGATCAGAAGACTAATTTAACTGGGTAGAAGATTAATTTGTGTGGTCGATTAATTTGAATGAGTAGAAGATTAATTTGAGTGGTCGAAAGATTAATTTGGCTGGACGGAAGATTAATTTGTATGATCAGAAGATTAATTTAACAGGGTAGAAGATTAATTTGTGTGGTCAGAAGATTAATTTGAATGAGTAGAAGATTAGTTTCAGTGGTCAGAAGATTAATTTGGCTGGACGGAAGATTAATTTGTATGATCAGAAGATTAATTTAACTGGGTAGAAGATTAATTTGTGTGGTCAGAAGATTAATTTGAATGAGTAGAAGATTAATTTGAGTGGTCGAAGATTAATTTGGCTGGACGGAAGATTAATTTGTATGATCAAGAAGATTAATTTAACTGGTGAAGATTAATTTGTGTGGTCAGAAAGAGATTAATTTTAACTGGATAGAAGATTAATTTGAGTGGTCAGCGATTATTTGCTGGACGGAAGATTAATTTGTATTGATCAGAAGATTAATTTAACTGGGTAGAAGATTAATTTGTGTGGTCAGAAGATTAATTTGAATGAGTAGAAGATTAATTTGTGTGGTCAGAAGATTAATTTGAATGAGTAGAAGATTAATTTGAGTGGTCGAAAGATTAATTTGGCTGGACGGAAGATTAATTTGTATGATCAGAAGACTAATTTAACTGGGTAGAAGATTAATTTGTGTGGTCAGAAGATTAGTTGAATGAGTAGAAGATTAATTTGAGTGGTCGAAAGATTAATTTGGCTGGACGGAAGATTAATTTGTATGATCAAGAGGTCGTTAACAGGGTAGAAGATTAATTTGTGTGGTCAGAAGATTAATTTGAATGAGTAGAAGATTAGTTTCAGTGGTCGAAAGATTAATTTGGCTGGACGGAAGATTAATTTGTATGATCAGAAGATTAATTTAACTGGGTAGAAGATTAATTTGTGTGGTCAGAAGATTAATTTGAATGAGTAGAAGATTAATTTTAGTGGTCGAAGATTAATTTGGCTGGACGGAGAAGTTAATTTGTATGATCAGAAGATTAATTTAACTGGGTAGAAGATTAATTTGTGTGGTCAGAAGATTAATTTGAATGAGTAGAAGATTAATTTCAGTGGTCGAAAGATTAATTTGGCTGGACGGAAGATTAATTTGTATGATCAGAAGATTAATATAACTGGGTAGAAGATTAATTTGTGTGGTCAGAAGATTAATTTGAATGAAGTGAAAGATTAATTTGTGTGGTCAGAGGAACAATTTGAATGAGTAGAAGATTAATTTGAGTGGTCGAAAGATTAATTTGGCTGGACGGAAGATTAATTTGTATGGAATCAGAAGATTAATTTAACAGGGTAGAAGATTAATTTGTGTGGTCAGAAGATTCGAATTTGAATGAGTAGAAGATTAATTTCAGTGGTCGAAAGATTAATTTGGCTGGACGGAAGATTAATTTGTATGATCAGAAGATTAATTTAACTGGGTAGAAGATTAATTTGTGTGGTCAGAAGATTAATTTGAATGAGTAGAAGATTAATTTGAGTGGCCGAAGATTAATTTGGCTGGACGGAAGATTAATTTGTGTGATCAGAAGATTAATTTAACGAGATGAAAGATTAATTTATTGGTCAGAAGATTAATTTGAATGAGTAGAAGATTAATTTCAGTGGTCGAAAGATTAATTTGGCTGGACAGAAGATTAATTTGTATGATCAGTAGATTAATTTAACAGGGTAGAAGATTAATTTGAATGAGTAGAAGATTAATTTGAGTGGGCGAAAGATTAATTTGGCTGGACGGAAGATTAATTTGTATGATCAGTAGATTAATTTAACTGGGTAGAAGATTAATTTGAGTGGGCGAAAAGATGCATGGGTGGCTGGACGGAAGATTAATTTGTATGATCAGTAGATTAATTTAACAGGGTAGAAGATTAATTTGTGTGGTCAGAGAATTAATTTGAATGAGTAGAAGATTAATTTGAGTGGTCGAAGATTAATTTGGCTGGACGGAAGAATAATTTGTATGATCAGAAGATTAATTTAACTGGGTAGAAGATTAATTTGTGTGGTCAGAAGATTAATTTGAATGAGTAGAAGATTAATTTGTGTGGTCAGAAGATTAATTTGAATGATGAGAAATTAATTTGAGTGGTCGAAAGATTAATTTGGCTGGACGGAAGATTAATTTGTATGATCAGAAGATTAATTTAACTGGGTAGAAGATTAATTTGTGTGGTCAGAAGATTAATTTGAATGAGTAGAAGATTAATTTGTGTGGTCAGAAGATTAATTTGAATGAGTAGAAGATTAATTTGAGTGGTCGAAAGATTAATTTGGCTGGACGGAAGATTAATTTGTATGATCAGAAGACTAATTTAACTGGGTAGAAGATTAATTTGTGTGGTCAGAAGATTAATTTGAATGAGTAGAAGATTAATTTGATGGGTCGAAAAGATTAATTTGGCTGGACGGAAGATTAATTTGTGATCAGAAGATGAATTTTAACAGGGTAGAAAGATTAATTTGTGAGTCAGAAGATTCCGTTTAGATGAATGAAGGTCGTTTCAGTGGTCGAAAGATTAATTTGGCTGGACGGAAGATTAATTTGTATGATCAGAAGATTAATTCTTCAGGTAGAAAGATTAATTTGTGTGGTCAGAAGATTAATTTGAATGAGTAGAAGATTAATTTGAGTGGTCGAAGATTAATTTGGCTGGACGGAAGATTAATTTGTATGATCGAAGATTAATTAACTGAGTGAAAGATTAATTTGTGTGGTCAGAAGATTAATTTAACTGGATAGAGTCGTTTAGTGTGGTCGAAAAGATTAAATTTGCTGGACGGAAGATTAATTTGTATGATCAGAAGATTAATTTAACTGGGTGAAGATTAATTTGTGGTCAGAAGATTAATTTGAATGAGTAGAAGATTAATTTGTGGGTGGAAAAGTTAATTCTGAATGAGTAGAAGATTAATTTGAGTGGTCGAAAGATTAATTTGGCTGGTTGAGAAGAATTAATTTGTATGATCAGAAGACTAATTTAACTGGGTAGAAGATTAATTTGTGTGGTGGAGAAGATTAATTTGAATGAGTAGAAGATTAATTTGAGTGGTCGAAAGATTAATTTGGCTGGACGGAAGATTAATTTGTATGATCAGAAGATTAATTTAACAGGAGTGAAAGGAATTAATTTGTGTGGTCAGAAGATTAATTTGAATGAGTGAAGATTAGTTTCAGTGGTCGAAAGATTAATTTGGCTGGACGGAGAGAATTAATTTGTGTGATCAGAAGATTAAGTTAACTGGAGTAGAAGATTAATTTGTGTGGTCAGAAGATTAATTTGAATGAGTAGAAGATTAATTTGAGTGATCGAATTGGTGGCTGGACGGAAGATTAATTTGTATGATCAGAAGATTAATTTAACTGGGTAGAAGATTAATTTGTGTGGTCAGAAGATTAGTTTGAATGAGTAGAAGATTAATTTCAGTGGTCGAAAGATTAATTTGGCTGGACGGAAGATTAATTTGTATGATCAGAAGATTAATTTAACTGAGGTAGAAGATTAATTTGTGTAGTCAGATAATTTGAATGAGTGAAGTTAATTTGTGTGGTCAAGGAAAGATTAATTTGAATGGTAGAAGATTAATTTGAGTGGTCAGAAAAGATTAATTTGGGCTGGACGGAAGATTAATTTGTATGATCAGAAGATTAATTTAACGAATTGAAAATTAAATTTTATTGGTCAGAAGATTAATTTGGACGTGAGTAGAAGATTAATTTCAGTAGTGTGAAGATTAATTTGGCTGGACGGAAGATTAATTTGTATGATCAGAGAATTAATTTAACTGGAATGGGAATTAATTTGACGGTCAGAGGAATTAATTTGAATGAGTAGAAAGATTAATTTGAGTGGTCGAAGATTAATTTGGCTGGACGGAAGGTCGTTGTATGATCAGAAGATTAATTTAACAGGGTAGAGGGTGTTTGTGGTCAGAAGATTAATTTGAATGAGTAGAAGATTAATTTCAGTGGTCGAAAGATTAATTTGGCTGGACGGAAGATTAATTTGTATGATCAGTAGATTAATTTAACAGGGTAGAAGATTAATTTGAATGAGTAGAAGATAAATGTGTATGATCAGAAGATTAATTTAACTGGGTAGAAGATTAATTTGAGTGGTCGAAAGATTAATTTGGCTGGACGGAAGATTAATTTGTATGATCAGAAGATTAATTTAACTGGGTAGAAGATTAATTTTGTGGTCGGAAGATTAATTTGAATGAGTAGAAGATTAATAGTGCAGTCAGAAGATGAATTTGACTGGATACAAGATTAATCTGTGTGGTTGAAAGATTAATTTGACTGGATTGAGGATTAATTTGAGCGATTAGAAGATTAATTTGTATTGGTAGAAGATAAATTTGGATGGTCGAAAGATTCATTTGACTAGGTAGAAGATTAATTTCCGGGATCAAATGGTCTATTTGACTGGGCAGAAGATTAATTTGTGCAGTCGGAAGATAAATTTAATGGGTGAAAGATTAATTAAAGTAGACAAAAAATTAATTTGACAGGGAAAAGTTTTAGTATATTCAGAAAAATGGTGTTTTAGTGTAAGGCTAGCATCATAGCCCGGCGTTGCCCGTGCAACTCAGAATATTTTTTAATTAGATGATTAATGTAGCGTGTTGCAATTTCCGAGCGCTTGTAGTCGCCGCCTCACTTTAAAACTCACTTCTATAAAAAATAATTATATAAAAATTGTTGTTTAAAATTGTTAAAAAATTCCATTAAAAAAATCTATTTTCTTTTGTTTTGCCTAAACATGAGTTGATGTTTTGTGTGACATTGTAAACATCATTGCGTTTGTTTTTGTTTCAAAATTACGGGGTAAAATATTTACATTTTTTGTTGACTAAATGAATTTCAGAAATTTTCGAAGCATATTTAAAAATAGACATTTAATTTTAGAGGAAAAAGTTACATTAATGTCACACGACTTACAGACAGTTGCTTTCCTGCATGAAATATTTAGCGAAAAAAGCTTTATTTTTTTTTTTCTGAAGTATGAAATATTAAATCTGAAAAATAAAATGAAATAATTAAATTAACCACTGGCACTTTTTTTTTTTACATATTTTGTTTTTGTTTGATAAAACTGTTTTTTTTTTAAATATTTCTTTTGTTTCAAAATTACGGGGAAAAATATTCACATTTTTTGTTGACCAAATGAATTTTTAAAATGTCAGAATAAAAATTAAATATAAAGGCTCTTTTTTTTATTCGCGTTCGACAAGTGTGATTTGATTTCTGTGACGCAATCTAGCAACAATCTTAGATCTTAGATGTTTTACGAAGCAAATGTAAATAATGGGCTTCATTGGCCAAAAAGTGCGAAAGAGAAAATTTGCTGAACTTAAACTCAAAAAGTATGTGTCGACCTGGCTTCCCTGTAGATATGTGTCCCTAGAAAGTTTGAATGGCGCAGCTTAAAAAATGTAGGCGTGCATAACTTACAGTCACACACAGACTCACAGATTGCCTTTTATATATATATATATATATGTATATTTTGGTGTTAGTATTTTTATTTTTTACTGGTGGATTATGCGTTTGAGGATACAACATGTGGATAGGGAAATGTGTAAACAGTTTTACACACACCCTTCCTCCTAATTCTTGCGTCTCTAATAACTTCAATATTGAAAAATTTAAGTGCAAATCGCCATCGTCTATCTTCTAGAACTCCCTTCATGTTTTGGACTTTCCTCAATCCACCCTATGCTTGTAGTGAACAAAACAAATTCTAGATTTAAAAATTCAAATCTGACTCTTTGTTAGAAATAAACGAATTTTCTTGAATTTACAAACTTTGCTTGACACATACCAAACTCGCGAAATTTCAAACCTCGATGCGAAATGTTTATCATCCAATGGAAAAGCCAGAATCACATCCGGGAGTGAATTCCACTGTGCCTCTTCTATAAATACTTTCATGGTTTCTGCTCTGACGAACTTAAATCACTGGTTCCCCCTAGATGTGAATTTGCACGAGATACTAGGTTGGCAACTAGGTCCCACCCTTTTACAGTGAAACCGATTAAATGTAACCGCAATTTCTACTCCAACAGCTTCTTTCCTCGCACTTCCCGCCTGTGGAATTCCCTACCGCATGCTTGCTTCCCCGACGGCTACAACCTCCAGGAGTTTAAATGTAAGATCAATAGACACCTCCTAACACACTAGCTCACACCCACTCTCTCCAACTCTCTCCCTATGTACATCCTAAGTCGTCTACCACCCTCCTTCTGACATTTCCCATACCTAATCGTTCTATGTAACCCCCTGCGCTATAGTGGCAATGGAATGCCTTTCTTGGGGTGACACGATTAAAAAAAATAAAATAAAAATAAAAAATAAAAGACGGGCAATGTCAGAGAGTTAAGATAATGAGCAATTAACACGTAACCTTGACAAACGTGAAGCGATCGTTATTATTCTTGCCCCTCTCTCTCACCTCTAACCTCTCACCTCCTTCTTCAACGTTCACTACCCACCTTCTGCCTTTTTAGCATTCACTGTGAGCAAATACTTCAAAAACACTTTTACCCAACAACAATCGTTAATACAAACATACATGCAACATACGTTCCTGACTACGCACACATAAATTCACTCCTGCAAAGACGACTTCGTACTCTACTGACATCCTTAACCTCTTAATACTATTTCTCTTCGAACGTTTCACTTCTACCAATTCATGTTATTCTTTCCTTTTAATAATTTTCTACTTCAACATGAAAATTGTATACTTTTATTCGTCCAGCAAAACCACACATTCCAGTCTACAACCTTCTGATGATTACGAATAAAACTTTTAAGTTGTACAGAGTTCGGTTATGTATGACACAAGGCAGATTTAATAAACATTAACCATCTCCCTACTTCTTCATACTCAATCTTTTCTCTCACTTGCACTCACTGTAACACCATGTAATTGTAACAATTGTAACACCATGCCAACTTGTAACGTTATTTGCGGTGAAATGGTTAAAAGAAATTATCTTCTTCGTCTTGAGCTAGAGTCCAGTGGTTAGTAGATGAGCATTGGCTTTGCATTTAAATTTCTGGAGGTTGTAGCCGTCAGGAAAGCAAGAATACGGGAGCGAGTTCCACAGGCGGGAAGTGCGAGAGAAGAAGCTGCAGGAGTAGAATTGTCGTCTGCATTTGGCTAAACCTGACTGTGAATGGGTGGGACCCAGTTGCCAGTCTGGTTGCACGAGTAAACACCTGTTGAGGAGGCATCAGTGACTTAAGCTCGTCCGAGCAGAAGCCATGAAAGTATTTATAGAACAAAGGGAGGCCACATTTCGACGATGGGGAAGAGGCTGCAGTCGAGTCGCCAGATCAGTACCTATCACATTACAGACTCTCCTTTGGAGCTTGTCAAGAACACTGAGGAGAACGGCAGGGGCACCTGACCATAAATGACAGCAGTACTCCATGCACGGACGGATGGTTGACTTGTATATATGCAGGATGGATTCAGGTGGATAAAACATCCTGGATCGACATAGTGACCCAACCTTCTTAGCAGTAGATTTTGCTATGGATTCAATATAGTGATTCCATTTGATGTCTGAGGACAGGGTAAGTCCGAGGAGGCGTAGTGTATTACTTTCCGGGTCAGGTTGTTTCAAATACAACGAATCTAAAAGTATTAGCCACTGGCGATATTTGAACTCGCAGTGGACAAATGGATGCCGTTTTCATAATTTGAATATGTAGGCGAACCAGCAAGCAAGATGTCATAAAATTATAGACATAAAAACAGTTTCTTTTTATTTTGAAAGACGCCAAAAATAGCTAAATAAGAAAAGGTTTTTCGTCTAACAACTCCCACCCTGTTGTCATATATAACC
The DNA here is from genome assembly GCA_037127315.1 of Ascarosepion bandense. Classification (NCBI taxonomy): domain Eukaryota; kingdom Metazoa; phylum Mollusca; class Cephalopoda; order Sepiida; family Sepiidae; genus Ascarosepion; species Ascarosepion bandense. The sequence continues at coordinate 166,282 of JBBBDQ010030865.1, read as the reverse complement.
AAGGGCAACATAATTTAATTTGTTACCGTTGGGGTTGATTTAGACTAAACAATAATTTCAACACCTGTTATTTTTCCTTTTGATTTAATTACTCTACCGGCAACACCTATTAAGATAATTCTACACTTGAAATCGCAGTCATAAAACATAAGTACACAGAAACACACACACACACACACACACACGCATACAAATATATATATATATATATTAATCATTTCACAAGGCATTCCACTACCACTACTGCGTAGGGGGTTACATAGGGGAAAGTGATGTGAAAGAGTGGTTAGATATAGTAAGTGCCAGAAGGAGGGTGATAGACGGGTAAGGATACCGAGGATGGATGCAAGTTAGTGTGTTAGGAGGTATCTATTGACCTTACATTTAAACTCCTGGAGATTGTAGCTCTCGGGGAAGCAAGTATGTGGAAGGGAATTCCACAGGCGAGAAATGCGAGAAAGGAAGCTTGCGGTTGCATTTTATTGGTTTCACAGTAAAAGGGTGCGACCGAGTTGTTAATCTAGTATCTCGTGAAAATTCGTACCTAGGGGGCACCAGTGATCTAAGTTAAACGGAGCAGAAGCCGTGAAATTACTTATAAAAGAGGCACAGGGAAGCCACGTCACGGCGGTGAGAGACTGACTGCAGCCGGTCTGCCAAGTCGGTATCGATCACATTACAGATTTTCCGTTGTATTTTGTCAAGAACCCCGAGGAGAATAGTATATATATATATATATATATATATATGCTATTCTCCTATACTGCTAGTATATATATATATATATGTATATATATATATATATATATATATATGTATATATATATATGTATATATATATATATATACTAGCAGTATAGCCCGGCGTTGCTCGGGTCTAATGAAAGCTCTAAAACTAATCAATGGACCTGGAGCTCAGACTCTTTGAACATTGGCACGAAAGACTAAAAAGCAATAGTTGTTTCCAGTTAAAGCGAAATCGTAGACTGAAAGAAAAATGAATGGATGTAAGTCAAATTTTGATTTCCTGGTCAAATGAGTTTTTTTTCGTCGTCAACTGAAATTTGAAGGCTAAATAAGTCCTCTGAGTAAATGGTATCATGGCTGTGACGAAGAACTATAATTATACCTACTTAGAGCCAAACCCGAAGCAAAAATACAGACATACAGGCAAATAAACAGACACACACAGAAACAGCTTGCCTTTTATATATACATATATTATCGACTTTCTGCACTATTGTAAGAACTGCAACCTTGAAACTTCTGAATATCGTTTCTTATGTCTTTTTCTATGAGTGTATCAAATTTGATTAAAATCGCACTCTCTTTCGATAACCCGATTTTTTCGATTATCGATTTTTGATATTTTTCGGCGGTACCTCGAAATAAAACCTAGCTAAAAACACTCGCAGACGCTTATAGTACAATTGTGTAAATTTTCAAGAAACTCTGTTTAGCCGTTTCTGAGTCTATAGGTAACGGACACACACACAGACACACACACACACACAGACACACACACACATACACACACACAGAGACAATGTTCTATTTATAAATAAGTTTAGATTAGATATATGCACATTTTGTTACAAATGTCAGATACGGTGCTATGGTAAATTTTTTATATAAGTTTTTATGTGATCTAATATTTTTCTTACCAAAACATATAAATCGCTTTGATTCATAAGAAATTCAAACAACTTTTTATATAATTTTTGTTCTGAAAATAAAAAAAAATGTACAATCACATAAAAAATTACATAAAAAATTTAACCCATTACATTGTTTGTCATTTTTAACTAAACCTGTATAAAAAGGGATTTCTGCCTAGATACAATATATATATATATATATATATATATATATATATATATATATATATATATTCATTTTCAAACGAGTTATTTTACTACCCAGATTTCTATCATGGTAAAAAACTGGGTCGCAAAATAACTCGTTTAAAAATGGAAAATATTCAAAACTTTTTAATACAAATGTGGCCTAACCCTATTATGACCAAAACAATATATATATATATATATATATATATATATATATATATATATATATATATATATATATATATATATATATATATATATATATATATATATATATATATATATATATATATATATATATATATAAATTAAAAAAGGATTAATACAATGATGTTGAATGACCATTACGATATGAAAATCCCCACGGGGGATAACACATAACCTCAGCAACCGAAAAATCCTTTCAGAAACTGGAGAAAAATCAGCCTAATTTTCCTTTTTAAGTAGATTTGCAAAGAAATTAAAAAAGAAAATAAAAAAGAAAAAGAAAAAAGAAAAAGATAAAACAAAATAAAATCAAATAAACAAGAAAAGAAAAAATTGACATCGTCTGGGTTCGCAAAAAAAGAAAGAGAATTGTAACTTAAAATTAACAGACGGCCGTGTTGAATTGATGTAAGGTTAAGCAACACGGAAAAAAGGTGGGAGATAAGAGAAATAAAGGAAGGGAGGGAGGGAAAAAGAAAAGAAAAAAAAGAAAAAATTTTTTCATATATTACAGACGCTGGACATATTCAAAAACCTAACTTCCCAAAAACGTTGAAGTATTAGAAAAAGGCCTTTACTTAAAAAGGCATAATTATTTTAAAGGGAATAAAAAGATATAGGATTTAAAATAAATTTTTTTTAATAAAATTAGGTCATTTGATTTAAACTAAATAAAGACATCGCTAGGTAAAAAAAAAAAAAAATTCATTTACAATTATACATACATATAGAAGTACACACATACATACATACACATACACACACACAATTCTTCGATTATGAATACATATATACATACATACACACACACATACATTCAATTTCATACACACTTATATACGTATATACACATACATGCGCATACACACATATATATGTGTACACACATATACAAAAATTCACACACACAATATATATGTGTACACACACATGCACACATATACATACGCACACACATATATATACATAATACATATGCACACACACATGCATATAAAAAATATAAAAAAATGAATATTATAAAAAAGAGCATATAAATAGCTAAAAAATGTTTCACACATAAATACATATATACACACATACATATATACATATATACACACATATATGCAAATATGCACATACACATACAAACATACACATATACATAAAAATTATAAAAAGAAAAATTAAAAATTAAAAAGTTAAAATTTTAAAAATTTAAAAAACTTAAAATTTAAAAATTAAAATTAAAATTTTAAAATCCGCCCTATGACGGCACTTATTAATGAATTCCTTCCTAAGATTCAAAAGTAAGTCCTGATGAGGATACTTCAAAATCAGAATTTTCTCGAATAAACATAGATGGCACCTATCACGAAAATTTTTAGTGGTACAAGCTGAGCCTATTAATTTCCAGCTGATTATAGGGTCCTGCCCTTCCTCCTTCATTTTCCAGAATCTACGTGATAGTGCCGTCTGGAATCTTTGGTTAGGGTTCGAAAACGAGTACTTATGGTTGTAAAGTCTCTGTTTGAAAGGGCCCGCGGACATGCCAATATAAGTCCGGTAATTGTCTTTGTTGTTAGATGGAGAAATACGGGCTTCATAAATTACATGGGTGGATTTACATTTGTCTTGCACCGGGCAGGTATCCACAGAATTACAATTACATTTATCAAGAATTCCAGATTTAACGTCGGTATTATTTACGTTCATTAAAATATGCCTATTATGGGAATTAATTACATCATCTATATTTGAGGTGCAAGAGTAACTGATTTTTAGGGTGAATTTATTAAAAATGTTATTTAAGGTATTATTATTATTATTAAAATGTTTATCTGAGAAAATACTTACCAATATTTATATTAGTTAGCTTACAATAAGGAGGGTTAAACCAAATTATCTTCCTTTTTCTACATTTTCGGGTGTTTTTAGTTTTTGATGGTAGCAGTTTTTGAATTATAGCAGGCTTATCATACGTTAACTTCTGAATTAAACCGCTTTTCTGAAGGGCCTTATCGTAAATTTCTTTACTTGCGTTGAAAATTTTTATATTGGATGATAATTGGTTAACCCTATTATTTACTATCTTGGATATTTGTCTTATAATATTCTTGGGGTGGTTGGATAAACTATTTATGTAGGTGGGAGAACTATTTTCTTTGAGAAAGGGTTGGTAGGAAACATCATTTAAGTTAAGGGTGATATCTAGATAGTTTACAATTTTGAGATTGGAAGTAACCTCAACCTTAAAACCTAGAAAATTTAGGGCTCTGATAATTTTCTTATGTATTCTATTAGTGTAAGGCCCATTCGAATTGGGAATACATATCAGTCCATCATCCCGATATAGGCCTATTAGTTTAGGGTCTAAATAATCTACTTAAAATATCTAAAATATAAATACCTATTAGATCTGCTACCTGGGCAGAATCATGGGCTCCTATAGGGACATCAAAACTATCTTCAGGCCCTTTTGTCCAAGTAGAATTATCAAAGGTGAGAATGGATTTTCTTGCTCCCAGTATAATCCTATAATCACTATCCGAAATATTAACATAACCTCTAGCAAAGTCTAAACAATCCACAAGAAGTTTTTTTTATATAGAGGAATAGAAATCCACAATATCAAATTTAAGGAAAGTGGATTTAGATTTGTCATTGATATTATCAAACCATTTTATAGTATCTAAGGAACTCTTCCAAAGATTCGGTTGTAAATTAGATTGTAACTTCACTATTAGGTTCTTCAGAACTTCCCTAGAAATTATGCCTAATTCACTTTTAGTGGGATTAATTAGTCTAGTTTGTAATTTATTTTGGAAGTTTGGCTTGTGGTCCTTAAATAAAATATAAGCTTCTTTAGTAGAAATTTTTCCAATTCTATCACTAATATTTAGTTCATTTGCAAATTTAGCCATATCAGAGTTAATTTCCGATAAAATTAGGTTACCTCTGTCTATTTTGTAATGACTAGTTATAGTATTTTTAAGGATATTTAGGTAATTGGTGGTATTACACTTGTAAATGTTATTTGATTTGTCCGATTTTATTCATAGGTCTTTAGAATTCTTTAAGGTATTAATGTTCGACTTTAATAAATCCTGGAATTCATTAGAAGTTCCCCGGAATTTGATTTTAGGGATTAAATTAAAAAGGTCTTTTTCAAACGAGTTTAAAAATTTGCATACCGGTGGAGTTCTTAGAGTTTTTAGATCAAAGCACTCTGTAGAATCAGGAGAAGAATCCGTTGAACGCAGGAAAAAGTAGGCTTTCCATCGAAGCCTCCTCACAAATTTTTCAATTTTTTCCTTAAGATGAAAGAGAAAGGAATTCAGATTAGGATAAGGAATATTCTTCAAAGAATACTCCGGGGTAAATTTCTCCATAGGAAGGTGATGTTGTTTTGGTAGAAAAAATCCGGGAACAAACCAAGAGAGCTCAACTACCAAAAGGATAGGAGCAAAATATTTTAATTCAGATACTTTAATCCAAGCAGAAAAAGCAGGAAGGTAAATTCCAAAAACCCGATCCTAATTAATTTTTACAATTTTGTAATATTAAAAAATGATACAGGAAGAGAGCTCCATGTAATAAAATATTACAGAGCAATATGAAAAGTGTATGTATATATAATTTTCTGTCAATATGCCTCATAAAAGATAAAATACTTCTTGTTCTAATTCTTTTGCACGGTACTATATATATATATATATATATGTGCAATTTGTTATATATATTATATTATTTATATATTATATATGCGTGGTACTTATTTGAAAACGCTCAATATCTGAGACAGAGCTGACATATATAGATAGGTGTGAGTTTGTAACCCTGGGTTTCACGCTCTTGCGATCATCAGACAAACTCTGATGATAGCAAGAGCGTGAAACCCAGAGTTATAAACTCACACCTATATATATATGTGTATATGTGAAATGAATTGTTTGAACATTATTTTTTATCGATACTCATATTTAAGTAGATATTCTGTTTTTAATGAAAAAGTATTATATATTTATATCTACCGGCCTGATTATCTACGATAAATTTTTATTACGAAAATGTGTGCCATTCGGCAGGATTCGAACCTGCGACCCCTATCTATATGGGGGAAGCTACCATTTGATCTAATGTCTTAGACCTCTCGACCACGAATAGCCTCCGGGCTAAACAAAGTTTTTATCAAGCCTATATAACACAATTTTCGATTCATCGTAAACAAACATATCTGCTCTGAAATGTATCCTAATGTCAACAAATGTAAACATGTTACGGAAATCAACGAATTTTAACGAAATTTGGTTATAAGCAACCGACAATTTGAAATGAATTGTTTGAAAATTATTTTTTATCGATACTCATATTTAAGTAGATATTCTGTTTTTAATGTTTTTAATTCTCTCTCTCTCTCTCTCTCTCTCTCTCTCTATATATATATATATATATATATATATATATATAACTGACGGATGTTCGTTGTGGTGCAGTGGATATCGGCTCGGAAAGAGAAATCGGTAAGCCAAGTTTGATTTCCAGTCGAACACACTGCATTCACTTACGCACTGGTATCCTTGGGAAAGGTATTAATCCGTCCCTTCCCTCCAGTTATGGGTTAAATAACTGAGATCTGCTGTTCATGCGATCCGTGGTGAACTTCCGCACCGATTGTTTGCTCATACGTCGAAATCGAGGGGAGAGTCCATAACATAATATATATATATATATATATATATATATATATATATATATATATATATATATAATGCTCTCATTACGATTGAGCTCTTTAGAAAGGAAAAATTTAAATAACACAGCTACCACTTCTGCGATTTATGCATAACTTTTCAGTAATGAATTGAGTTCTTTCGGTGACTGGCGTGTGTCTACACCGCTTATATATAACACGCTAAAATTTCCCTTCTCTGTTTCCATACACCCATGGCTAAGCTATAGGCGTATGGAATCAGAGCAGGGAAATTAGGGGTTAGCGACTCCAACTGACACCAAATCGGTCGAATTTCGATCACGGCTAGAAGCAAGTGGATGTCCTAGCTATACTGATGAGCTGTGATATAGCAAAACAGGCTTGTATGTGGATGACGTATATATTGTGCATTTTGGCAGCAATCACTCTTTTACGCAGGTTTGATTAAAATGACAGACAAGGTGTGATAGTTATTTTTTTATGCAATTTTTCATGATTTTTTTTTTAGAACAAAAATTATATAAAGATTATAGAAAAAATGTCCAAATGATTCATTTTTTTCAAGAGCTTCCGGCTATACTTTTACCCATTATACAGGATAGATTTTATTTTACGTGTAACTGAATATGTGTAGTACTAGTGTGTGTGTGTGTGTGTGTGTGTGTGTGTGTGTGTGTGTGAGTGTGTGTGTGTGTGTGTGTGTGTAGAGTCATGTGTTTGTTTTTTATTCTGAGCGCGGTAAGGATATTCTTCGGCATATAAAACAAATCCGCCCTGCGTGTATCATATTCTATTAGCTCTCCTTCCTCGTTACATTCTCAGAAACTTCAAATATTTCTTCTGGATGTTAAGTATAAGACCCCTTTTTGTTTCACCTCATCGTTTCTCACAAGTTCGATCCATGTTAGGGCCACATTTCTGTTACTTTGGAGCTTTTTCTTTATCCTTGAGGTGATTGTCCATATAGGAGGACATCTATCACATAGTTAGGGCAAGTACACTTTTCTTTGTTTCTTACGAAATTTTCCTGTCCTTCAATACACTACTCAGTTTTTGGAATTAGTCCTTGGCCATGACGAAATATCTTCAGATCTCGGAAGAGTCGTTAACGATGAGATTAGTTTTTACAGCATTCACTGCCATATAGAGGGGTTGATATTACATAGAAGTTCGTCACTCTTTTCTTTTTTTCTAACGAAATCTTCCTGTTTCTTAATAATTTGTTTATTTTTTGGAAGACATAAGGAGATTGTCTAGTATTTACTGAAAAATAGAAGGATTGATATTACATAGAAGTTCGTCACTCTTTTCTTTTTTTCTAACAAAATCTTCCTGTTTCTTAATACTTTCTTTATTTTTTGGGAGATATAAGGAGATAGAATCCTGATGAATAGAGCGAGAAGCAGAATCAGGCCAGAGATAGGACAGGAACAGTGCGGGTTCGTCAAAGACACTGGAACAAGGAACGCCATATTCATGATTAGGATGCTCTCTGAAAGGGCATTACAAATGAAGAAAGACTTGTACCTATGCTTCATTGATTACGCGAAAGCATTCGACAAAATACGACACAAAGAATTGATGGAAATGATAGGAAACCTCGACATTTTCGGCAAAGATATAAGAATAATCAAGAATATCTACTGGCAGCAAACGGCCTGCATAAGGACAGGTAACGATCTCAGTAGATACACAAAGATAGAAAAAGGCGTAAGACAAGGCTGTGTCTTTTCACCGGATTTGTTCAACCTATACAGCGAGAATATTTTGAGGACCCTAGATGACACACCAGGATTTATTATTGGAGGCCACAACCTGAACAACATAAGATACGCGGACGATACAGTACTGATTGCGGACACGGAAAGGAAACTGCAAGATCTCATACAGAAAGTAGCAGTGGAGAGTGACAAGATGGGACTACAAATAAACTTTAAGAAAACTGAGTGCATGGTCATCAGCAAAAGATACAACCCAAAATGCCAAATACAGGTGGGGGATAACAGAATCAAACAAGTCCAAGAATTTAAGTACCTAGGAAGTGTCCTAACAGGAGATGGAAAGTGCGACACGGAGATCCGAAGGCGAATTGGCATGGCAAAGGACGCGTTCCAGAAGATGAGCAAAATACTAACACACAGGAAGATCTCAATAGAAACGAAGAAAAGAGTGCTAGACTGCTACGTGATGTCAGTTCTTCAGTACGGCTGTGAATGCTGGACAATATCATCGAAAATGAGGACAAAACTGGAAGCGGCCGAAATGTGGTTCTACAGAAGGATGCTACGGATATCGTGGACTGAGCATACAAGCAACGACGAAGTGTTAGAAAGAATGGCAACAAAAAGGAAATTGATGCTGAGCATCAGGAAGAGACAACTGAAGTTCCTGGGACATGCAATGAGGAAGGAAAGCCTGGAGAACCTGATACTGACTGGTCAGATAGAAGGAAGGAGAGACAGAGGAAGGCAGCGGATAACATATTTGCAGGGCCTGATCAGGTGGATGACGGAACGGGGGTTGCCAGGAGCAACAGGAGCAAACATACTAAGAGCCACAAGGGATAGGGTGACGTGGAGATCCATGATCGCCTACGTCCTGAAGGGACAGGGCACATAGAAGAAGAAGAAGAAGGAGATTGTCTAGTATTCACTGCTATATAGAAGGATTGGTATTACATAGACGTTCATCACTCTTTTCTTTTTTTCTAACGAAATCTTCCTGTTTCTTAATACTTTGCTTATTTTTTGGGAGACATAAGGAGATTATCCAGTATTCACTGCCATATAAAAGTATTGATATTACATAGAAGTTCGTCACTCTTTTCTGCGTTTCTAACGAAATCTTCTTGTTTCTTAATACTTTTTTAGCTTTTAGAAGACATGAGGAGATTGTCCATCAATTGCTGCCGTCTGAGAAGACCAATGTCACGTAAAATTCCAGTATTTTTAATGTTCAAGAAATTCTTTCGCGTTTCTTAATACTCTGCTAGCTTTTGAAATACGTCCCTGACCATGCCAACACACCTTTGTGCCGCACTTTCCGTCCTCTGTTAGAACACTTCAAAGATATTTAAATTTTTGTAGTTGCTTCTGCTGGAATTGAGATATTTTCATTACGTCTTTATTCAGCACTAGAGATTTGAAGATATTGTGGTATAAAAAAGTCCCGTGTTTTCAGCTGCGTTGTTCTTTGTATGTGCGCTGTGGTGCAGTGGATATCGACTTGGAACGACAAACCGGGGAGCAGAGTTCGAATTCCAGTTGAATTCCTTGCATTCACTTACGCGCAAATAACCTTAGGAAAGATATTAATGAGTTATTGGTAAATAACAGGACAGATTGGCTTCTGTAGCCTTGGCTGGCAACCAGTCTACCGCAGAAAGCAATGGCAACCTACTGCGAGATAATCTTCTGCCCAGTCAGTCATGCTTCTTTCGAGATATGATCACTCAAGCGTGTTTCACGTATGGCACTTAACTGACTGACTGAATATAATAGTTGGAATAATGATTACGGCTTCTACTGGACATAAAGTGGGGGATCAGTTTATAACTTCATAACAATATGAAACCGATCCCCCACTAATTGCTACATAATAATATAATACATTTCTTTCCCCTCTAGCTATAGAGTCAAATAACAGGACAGATTGGTTTCTGTAGCCTTGGTCGGCAACCAGTCTTCCGCAGAAAGCAATGGCAACCTACTGCGGGATAATCTTCTGCCCAGTCAGTCATGTATCTTTCCCGACAAGATCGCCCAAGCGTGTATCACGTATGGCATTTAACTGACTGAATGAAGATAATAGTTGGAAACATAAGTAAAGCTTCTACTTTGCAAAAAGTGGGGGATCAGTTTTCTGTTATTATTAAGTAATAAACTGATCCCATACTAATTAATACAATCTGCCTCTTCTTCCTTCCTTCTTCTTAAAGAGCAGGATAGAAAATCTTCTGCCCAGTCAGTCATCTCACTTTCGAGACATAATCGCCCGAAGCATGTATCACGTATGGCACTTAACTGACTAAATAAAGTAAAGTACAGGGTATAAAGTGGGGGATCAGTTTTCTATTGTTATTAAGTAATAAACCGATCCCCCCGCTAATTACTACCGTCTCTTCTTCCTTCAGCTATAGTTTAAAGAGCACGATAGAAAATCTTCTGCCCAGTCAGTCATCTCTCTTTCAAGACATGATCGCCCAAGCGTTTTAATAACTTTACACCGTTCAGGGAATGGCAGTTTCTTTTACGGAGCTTAATTGAATGATTACCGGAAAAAAAAACATGTACCACGGCTTAACCTAAAGCCCGTGTGTGAAATCGAGAAAACGGAACTTTTCGGAAGTCGACGTAATTGTACGAGCACAAACTCACAAGTCATTGTGACCGACCATTAGAGTTTGATGAACTTAGTTCAATGACAGACCAGTAAACTCTAACAAAGGTCTGATATGAATAGGTGAAGTATAAAACCACAGATGAACTCTTTTAGTATTGAGCAAATGTGCCTGAGCAAATGTCTGCAACAGGGATTAAGTAGCTGCTCTAGTGACTATGTGCTACTCAGTAAAAAAATGTGTTAACTTAGCAGTTATTAATAAAAAAAAAAAAGGCATCCCGAAACATGAGAATACAACGAGTGAGTAACATCTATACTTAACTTTAAAAAGGCATCCCGAAACATGGACAAGGGAAAGAGAACAATATAAACCTGTACATTTAATAAAGTGTCCGGGTCAAAATTCTTTGAAGGTTACTTCGCTACGTAAGCTTTTGATGAACGCTGGCTTGCACAACGATCGAAATGTTGTCAATAACTAAGATTAGGATAATAGGAAGAATATCAAGAAAAACTAAGCAACGTATTAAGAAACAGGAAATTTTACTTAGAAACAAAGAAAAGAGTATTGTAATGCTACGCAATATCGCTTCTACTATATGGTAGTCAAGGCTGGACAATCTTCGTACAGAAGAAACATAAAAAATATTTCTACAGAAAGATGCTGAGAATACAACGAGTGAGTAACGACTCAGTTTTACAGAAAATGGAATCAAGAGAGATATTTATACTTAACATAAAAAACAGTTAAATTGCAAAGGCACACATGGAGGAAAGAGGGCTTGGAAAATTTGATGCGCACAAAACATTTTAAGGCAAGTGCGACATAAGAAAACGCTTGACCTACCCATTGAACTTGTGCAAATGCATAGCAGAACAGGATCCAGGAGAGATAACAGAATATATATTCTTCTTCTCCTTTTATGTACCTTGTCTCTTCAGAACGTACGCGATCATGGCCTTCCACGTCTCCCTATCCCTGGTGGTAAATGTATAGAAACTAAAATGGCAACAAAATGAGGGATCAGTTTATATATCGATTATAATATAGAATTGATCCCCCATTTTATATCCATATTATAATTTCTTGTAAACAGTTGGCATATATATTCTTCTTTTATGCGCCTTGTCCCTTCAGGACGTAGGCGATTATGGTCTTCCACGTCTCCCTATCCTTGGTGGCTTTTAGCACGCTTTCTCCTGTAACGTCTCTCAGCTCCCGTTCTGTCATCCACCTGATCAGGCCATTTAAATATGTCATCTGCTGATTTCCTCTGTCTCTTTTTCCCTCTCTCTTGCCTGTTAGTATCAGGTTCTCCAAGCTCTCCTTCCTCATTGCATGTCCCAGGAACTTCAGTTGTCTCTTCCTGATGCTCAATATTAATTTCCTTTTCGTTTCCATCATTTCCAAAACTTCGTCATTGCTCACATGCTTAGTCCACGATATCCGCAGCATCCTTCTCTAGAACCACATTTCAGTTGCTTCAAGTTTTCCCTTCATCTTTGTTGATATTGTCCAATATTCACTGCCATATTGAAGAACTGACATCACATAGCAATCCAGTACTCTCTTCTTTGTGTCTAGTGAAAGTTTCCTGTGTCTTAATACTTTACTCAGCTTCTGGAACACAACTTTCACCATGCCAATTCTCTATTGGGTCTCTTTGTTGCACTTTCCGTCTTCAATTAGAACATTCCCAGATATTTAAATTTTCGTACCTGCTTGATTTTAACACCCTCCACCTGTATCTGCCACTTTTGCCACTTTATGCTGCTCTTTTTGAAGGAAATAGTGGAGACTCACGTTCGACAACATTCCGAAGTGACACAGGAGAACTAATACAAACTATTATTGTGGCACTTTCCTTATGCGAATATATAAATCAAAGAATAATCCAATCTTGAAAAATAGTTCGATTTTACAAAGAATACTAATTTAAAACCAAAGAGAGTAATTTATTTGCAATTTGTTTCAATCAATAAAACTTTTGAATTATTTAATAGACACGAAAACTTTTAGCACATGAAAAAGGACGAACATAATTAAATAAATGGAGTTAACTCTATGACGTGTTAAGGCAACCTCTATATAAACTAATACCAGGAAAAGGTTTGGAACAAGACAGCATCTGCAACAAGTGTAATTTAAACTTATTTATAAATGGAACTTCGTCTGTGTGTGTGTGTGTGTGTGTGTGTGTGTTACCTATAGACTCCGAAACAGCTGAACCAAATTTCTTAAACGTTTACACAGTTGTACGATAAGCGTCTGCGAGTGTTCTTAGCTAGGTTTTGTGTCGAGGTACCACCGATAAATATCGAAAATCGATAATCGAAAATATCGGGTTATAGAAGGAATGGTCCGATTTTAATCAAATTTGATACACTCATAGACAAAGACATAAGAAACGATATTCAGAAGTTTCAAGGTTGCAGTTCTTACAATAGTGCAGAAAATCGATAATATATATATATAAAGCAAGATATTTGTGTGTCTGTCTGTTTATCTGCCTGTATGTCTGTATTTTTTCAGCCCTTTTATTTTAGTTTTTGCTTCGGGTTTGGCTCTAAGTAGGTATAATTGTAGTTCTTAGTCTCAGCCATGATACCATTTACTCAGAGGACTTATTTAGCCTTCAACATTCAGTTTACGAAGAAAAAAACTTATTTGATATTCGATACTAGGAAATCAAAATTTGACTTATATCCATTCATTTTTCTTTCATTCTACGGTTTCGCTTTAACTGGAAACAACTATTGCTTTTTAGTCTTTCGTGCCAACGTCCAAAGAGTCTGAGCTCCAAGATCATGGATTAGTTTTAAAGCTTTCATTACAGCCGAGCAACGCCGGGCCATACTGCTAGCATATATATATATATATATTTGCATTTCCCTTTTCCATTGTTAATTACTCTTCATTCTTAAGTTTCTGCTTTTTTCTTTTATCAACGAATTAAATTTGCAAATCAAATATAATTATCTTTGTTTTACAATTTACTATAGCATTATTCTCAGTAGAAGTTTAATGAATGCAACAAAATGACGGGATGAATATATATTTCAATCATATATTACGAGTTTATAAAATATAAGCCTTTATGTTTGACGGCATGGGGTCACTGTTTATTAATCATATTATTTTGTTGTTATAGTTGCAGTTGTTGTTTTTTTCACTTATATAATAATATTTGGAACTCGCAGATTTAATCGTAAACCTTTGTTGAGATTAAATTTGTCTCTTACATGGTTCGTCCTAATAATTAAATATTTTCGCCAAATATTTGAAATGTCTACGCAAACATTTACTAGGGCTTCATAGAAAACTTTAACAGAGAATGGCAAGATACAGGGTTGGTAAAAATAAATTTGATCCTGAGTAATCCTGTAGCTGTCCGTAGCTGATGCTAAAAAACACCGGGCACAGAGAAAATTGCCCGGATTTATTAGTTGACAATGTGATGACGTCATCAGTGTCATCCGTTTCCAGAAACTATGATTTTTGCGGATTTTTTCGGCTATTCCAAAGGAAATTAGGCACAGAACATGAATGAAAGCAGGAAACCGGGTTCGGACTTTCTGAGTAAAACCATGTCTTTTCTCCCAAAATTAATAAATAAACAAATAGATTTTTACTGCGTTCATTCGGATGTTTTCTTTCTTTCTTTCCTTATTTCTTTCTTTCTTACCCTTCAATATTCATACTTCCTTTTTTTTTCATTTTTCATTCCTTTCTACTTTTTATTCTTTCTTCTCTACTTTTTCCTCACGTACAGTTCTGTGGAGCATTGGATATGGTTCGAAACGAGAAATCGGGGAGCAGAGTTCGAATTCCAGCTGAATTCATTGCATTCACTTACGTGCAAATACCCTTTAATTTGATTTCTGACGAAGACATTTTTCCTTGCCCGGATTTTCACTATGATTGCACGGATCGGCTCGGACCCGTGCCCTGTGTACCCGGTAGACAGATACGGCCATGGTAACTAGTGCAGTACCGTTTAAAGGTCCATATGAAAATGGTTCCACGTATAAGTGTCCACGAAGACTGTAAGCTCTCTCAACTCCTGCGCTTTTAAACATTTTTTATCCTAAATGTACTATGATTGACGTCATTGAAGATCGTTAGGTTAGAGTCTGGAATATTAGGGAATCCTTACTTCAAAAACAACATAGACGGTCTATCTGGCAAAAAAGAGAAATGTTAAAGTCTGGTAATAAAACTGTATTAAAAATTCAGTGAGGATATTTCTATGTAGCCTTTCTTTTGAATATGGCCTACGAAATTAAGTCACTGGTATGGTATGTGTTTAATTCTTCTATGTGCCCTGTCATTTCAGGACGTAGGCAATCATAGCTTTTCACGTCTCCCTATCCCTGGTGGCTCTTAGCACGCTTTCTCCTTTTACACCATGCAACCCTCGTTCCGTCATCCACTAGCTCAAGCCCATAAATCTAGAATATAAATGTATAGAAACTAGCATGGCCACAAAATGAGGGATCAATTTAGAGATAGATTATAATATAGAATTGATCCCCCATTTTATATCCACATTATAATTTTTTAAAACAGTTGGCATGTATATTCTTCTTCTATGTGCCTTGACTTTTCAGGACGTAGGCGATCATAGCTTTTCACGTCACCCTCTCCCTGGTGGCTCTTAGCACGCTTTCTTCTGTTACACCACAAAACCCTCATTCTGTCATGCACATGTTCAGTCCCTTCAAATATGTTATCCGCTGCTTTCCTCTGCCTCTTTTTCCCTATTTCTGACCTGTTAGTATCAGTTTCCCCAAGCCCTCCTTCCTCATTGCATGTCCCAGGAACTTTAGCTGTTTCTTCCTGATGCTCAGTATTAATTTGCTTTTTGTCTCCATCCTTTGCAAAACCTCATCATTGCTCACATTCTCGGTCCGTGATATCCGCAGCATCCTTCTGTAGAACCACATTTCAGTTGCTTCAAGTCTTTCCTTCATCTTCGATGAAATTGTCCAGCATTCACTGCCGTATTGAAGAACCGACATCACATAGCAATCCAGTAATCTGTTCTTTGTTTCTAGTGAAATTGTCCTGTTTCTTAATACTTTACTCAACTTCTGGAATGCCTCCTTGTGCTTTTGGGTCTCAGGAATATAAATGTATAGAAACTGCTGTGACCACAAAGTGAGGGGTTAGTTTATATATTTATTGTAATATGGAATTGATACCCCACTTTATATCCAGTATTCTTCTGTAGAACCACATTTCAGTTGCTTCAAGTCTTTCCTTCATCTTTGATGATATTGTCCAGCATTCACTGCCATATTGAAGAACCAACATCACGTAGCAATCCAGTACTCTCTTCTTTGTTTCTAGTGAACGTTTCCTGTCTCTTAATACTTTACACAGTTTCTGGAACGCATCATTCGCCATGCTAATTCTTCTTTTGATCTCTGTGTGCCACTTTCCGTCTTCTGTTATTACACTTCCTAGGTATTTAAATTTTTGTACCTGATTGATTTTAGTATCCCCCACATGTATTTGGCATTTTGAGCTGCTCTTTTTGCTAATGACCAGTCATTCGTTTTTATCGCAATTCATTGTAGTTCTTTCTTGTTACTCTCTTCAGCTACCTTCTGTAGGAGGTCTTATAGTTTCCTTTCCCTGTCTGCAATCAGCACTGTATCATCTGCGTCAGTCAGTCAGTTAAGTACCATACGTGATACACGCTTGGGCGATCATGTCTCGAAAGAGACATGACTGACTGGCAGAAGATGATCCAGCAGTAGGTTGCCATTGCTTTCTGCGGTAAACTGGTTGCCGACCAAGGCTATAGAACACAATCTGTCCTGCTATTTAACCCATAACTGGAAGGAAGAGACGGATTAATACCTTTCCCAAGGGTATTTGCGCGTAAGTGAATACAATGGATTCGACTGGAATTCGAACTCGGCTCCCCGGTTTCTCGTTCCGCGCCGATATCCACTGCACCACAACGCACATCAACAACAACATCATCTGCGTACCTTATGTTATTCAATGTGACCTACATTAAAAAGAGTATTATAAGGCTTAATTTTAAGTCCTACGCCTTTTCTGATATCTATCAACGATCTCCCTGATGTAATCAGATCCCAAGCAGGAATCTATGCTGACGGCAGAACCATTTACTTCCGCCTCGATTAGAAATCTGCCGAGGCTGACAAAGAAACCTTGGCTGATGATCTTGAAAAAGACCTCCAATCTGTGATGAACTCGGGTAAGATATGGCTCGTAAATTTTAACGCTTCCAAAACGAAGCTGCTAGCCTTTAACCACCATAGAAAACTGCTAGTATCCTACCTATCAGAATGGATCAGGTTAGTCTCCCTAAAAGCAAAACACTGCTCCTCCTCCTCCTCCTCCTCCTCCTAACTCTATCAGCCGACATCAAGTGGAATGACTACATTGAATCCATAGCTAAATCCGCTGCTAGAAAGGTTGGTTTCCTGTGCAAGGCCAGGAAGTTTTTCTCGTTTAAATCTATCTTGAACATATATACATCTTCCACCCGCTCATGCATTGAATACTGTTGTCACATCTGGTCGGGTGCCCCTGCTATTGATCTCGGGTTTTTACGGCTTCTACTCCGATGAGCTTAGTTCCCTTGTACCCGATCTGCATAAATTTAGTCAAGATACTAGACTAGCGGCAAGGTCCTACCATTTTATAGTGAAACCAATAAAATGTAACCGCAACTTCTACTCCTGTAGATTCTTTACTCTCACATCCCGACTGTAGAATTCCCTTCCGTATAATTAATTCCCTGACAGCTACAATCTCCAAGAATTTAAATGCGAAATCAATTGTCATCGCTTAGCTTCTTGACTCACATCCTTTCCCTGGCAACCTTTGTATCATGTTCTTCTTCCTTTTCACTCTACTCTCATGCAGCCCTCTTTACACCTGTATTCTCATTCTTCCTTTACTCCTTTTCTAACAGACTCGTAAATTATTCCTTTTTCTCATCACTCAGTTCATTTGTAAACCCCTGCGCGCCAGTGGTAGTTCTGTCTTGCTTGGATAGAAATGATTATCAAA
Source organism: Ascarosepion bandense (assembly GCA_037127315.1). Classification (NCBI taxonomy): domain Eukaryota; kingdom Metazoa; phylum Mollusca; class Cephalopoda; order Sepiida; family Sepiidae; genus Ascarosepion; species Ascarosepion bandense. The sequence continues at coordinate 148,134 of JBBBDQ010030865.1, read as the reverse complement.
AGTATTATAACTGATAACAGTTACAGAACTGTTTGTACGAATTAAAGGATGCCTTTTTAGTATGTTTAGTAACATTTAGTTAAAGAATTGCTGGTAACAATTAAATTAGAATTAAATAAATGTTGGTTGGTTGTTTTGTTTTTAAGGCATATCAACCTCAGCGGGTCATTTATTGACAACTAAATTTTATTTATTTATTGCTGGTAATACATTTTTCTTTAAACAATTTATTGTTGTTTTTTTTATAAAAGTTTTATGTCTAGTAATACTTTTTTCGTTTCGTGTACCAAGATTCATTGGGGATTTGTTTTTAAGTGCAGAAACCCCAAGTCCTACCCTGTTATTTTACCCATTACTGGAGGGAAGGGATGGATTAATACATTTCCCAAGGATAGCAGTGCTTAAGTGAATCCGTGTATTCAATGTGATATGACCGTAAGCACGCGCATCCGTCACTATACGCTTACAGCACTTGGTATTCCCAGACGGTCACCCATCTAAATACTGACCAGGCTCAACGTTGCTGATCAAGCGAGAACCGGTGATATGGCCGTAACCACGCGCATCCGTCACTAAACGCTTACAGCACCATGGTATTCTCAAGCGGTCACTCATATAAATACTGACCAGGCTCAAAGTTGCTTAATTTCAGTGATCGAGCCAGAACCGGTGTCTTCAACGTGATATAGCCGTAAGCACGCACATCCGTCACTAAACGCTTACAGCACCTGGTATTCCTAAATGGTCACCCATCTAAGTACTGAGCAGGCACAACGTTGCTTAACTCCGGTGTAAATAAATGTAAAAGAATAATTAGTTTCAATAAATAGCCAAATACATATATCTATAAATATATTCTTACTGAGGTAGGGACACATTCAAACCAGGTAGGCCACATACTATACCAGAATACTTACCAACAGTTTTTTCCGATAGGGGATCATCATCTTTCTGTTGAATCTTTTACCTCTGGCAGAGTGCGGTACCGTTGAATCTCCGTCCCAGCACAGATATGCAACTTAAAAAAATGTCTGTGAGGTGCCCTGTCCCGGAGAGCAGTGTTCCGAGGCTATGCCACCTTATTGCGCCAAAGGGGTCGATCGTGCGCATACGTTCGAGCTCCTTAGATTAAACCTTGACATTTTGTTGAATCTTGCTCTAGTGGAGAAGCTGGTAAATATCCATCAGTCAGTCAGTTAAGTGCTAAATGTGATACACGCTTGGGCGATCATGTCTCGAAAGAGTCATGACTGACTGGGCAGAAGATTTTCTATCCTGCTCTTTAAACTATAGCTGAAGGGGGAAGAGACGGATTGTTATAATAAATAGTAATTAGTGGGGGATCAGTTTATTACTTAATAACAATAGAAAACTGACCCCCCAGTTTTTGCCCAATATAAGCTTTACATATGTTTCCATCTATTATCTTCATTCAGTCAGTTAAGTGCCATACGTGATACACGCTTGGGCGATCATGTCTCGAAAAAGACATGACTGACTGGGCAGAAGATTTTCTATCCTGCTCTTTAAACTATAGCTGAAGGGGGAAGAGACGGATTGTATTCATAAGTAGTCATTAGTGGGAGATCAGTTTATTACTTAATGACAATAGAAAACTGATCCCCCACTTTATGCCCAGTAGAAGGTTTACTTATACAATGTGATATGACCGTAAACCGAATAGGATGTAAACGAAAAGAAAACAGTTAACATCAGGATAATCTACTGCTAAGAAGGTTGGGTCACTATGTCGATCCAGGATGTTTTCTCCACCTGAATCCATCCTTCATAGATACAAGTCAACCATCCGTCCGTGCATGGAGTACTGCTGCCATTTATGGTCAGGCGCCCCTACCGTTCTCCTCAGTGTTCTTGACAAGCTCCAAAGGAGAGTCTGTAATGTGATAGGTACTGATCTGGCAACTCGACTGCAGCCACTTCCCCATCGTCGAAATGTGGCCTCCCTTTGTCTGTTCTATAAATACTTTCATGGCTTCTGCTCAGACGAACTTAAGTCACTGATGCCTGCTCAGCAGGTGTTTACTCGTGCAACCAGACTGGCAACTGGGTCCCACCCATTCACAGTCAGGTTAGCCAAATGCTGACGACAATTCTACTCCTGCAGCTTCTTCTCTCGCACTTCCCGCCTGTGGAACTCGCTCCTGTATTCTTGCTTTCCTGACGGCTACAACCTCCAGAAATTTAAATGCAAAGTCAATACTCATCTACTAACCACTGGACTCTAGCTCTCTCCCCACCCCTGTATAACCTTCCCTTTCTCTCCACCTATGTATCTGTCATCGCACCTGCTTTCTATTGTTCCTTTCTAACTAGTTTGTACTCCTTACTCTTTTCGAATTAATCTTTTTACATTTATGTAACCCCCTGCACATCAGTGGCGTTTCCGCCTTGCACGGGGTGAAATGATTAAAAAAAAAAAAGAAGGGCGACAAGGGTCATGTAGAAGTCCATGATTGCCTACGTTATGAAGGAACATGGCAACTGAAGAAGAAGAAAGTGACATGTGACATGTGTGTGTGTGTGTGTGTGTGTGTGTGTTGCGCACGCACATTCACAAATGGTATAAAAAAAACTAATTGGTAATCTTGTGTGACCATTAAATTTAATAAGCTTTCATCTCGAAGGCCCAAAGAGGAAAATTCCTCATAATATCTTGCGCAAAACTATTAATAGAAAATTCACAGGAAGTTCCATAAAGCTGAGATGCCAGGTCAGGAACAATAACATTGCAGTTTATTTATTTATTTATTTTTGTTTAAGTTTGAGTTTTGTTTAACGGCATATCGACATCTGTGGGTTATTTAATGCCAAAAAAGTAGGGTTTTAAAGTATTTTTTAAAATGTTCGGTTATAGTGAGAAGGTTGATTTAGTCAGATTTTAATGATTTTTTTTTTAATTTCATTTTTATTTTAGAAAATTGAAAAAGTTTTGTTTTGTATTCAAAAACCTTTGGCTGAGCATAATTTTTTCCTTCAAAAATGTTTTATGCCATTAACTTTTTCTTCAAAAATATGTTTTTGGTAATATTTTTTATTCAAAAATTATATTTCTCTTTAAAACTCTATTTTATGTAAATATTTCTATAAAAGTCTATTTTTATACTTTTATAGTGGGTTGCTTATCTATTCTTTTCCCGTTGTAGTGGGAGTCCGTAATAGAAAAGGGTAGTTGTATATTGTTGCAGGTTAACGGAATTTGGCCTTGTGGTAGATAGCCCACTATAAGTCATAAAATGATTATAAAATCAAGAAAAGCAAATTGAGTTTTAAAATAACATTTAGATATTCACATATCAATTAATATGTTTACAATTCAAGTAATAACTTGAATATAGGTCCAACGGAAGTTAAAATGTCCATGGTAAATAATGAGCTGAAAGAGAATTAAGGCTTAGGGGAGCGTGTAAATGAGGAATGCCTTTGATGTAGTCGCTCCTTAGGTCAGCAAGTAGTTTTGAGACAGGGGAGAAGGAAAAAGGCAAGCGTAGTAGCCACTTGACTTAGGTCAAGGGGATATTGATTACACTCTTCTGCTCGAAGTCTGCCACTGGGGTCTGTCTGTATCCGCTTTTTATATCTGCTTTTTGGATCACAGCAGCTCGTTTGGGATTTCACACTTGTATTTGATTCTGGGCTTCCCATTGGCTGATAAATAACATTCGCGTAGGCTCGCGAACTGGAAATTTAATATTTAATTAATTTTTATTTTTCAACCGGAACATTTGCGCGGATCCACCTGCGCACAGACTACTTTTGCTCATTTTCTTTCTGGTCGTTATAGAGCAAACATCCGGTCCTTCGCTTTTGCTCGGTATCACCGCACTTTCATAATGTTTTACCCCACATTTTGTCACAAGTATGGAGGTAGCTAAACTTCTATATTGCAGTCTGGCAGTTCACCACTAGCAATGGTGATCTACTTCACGAAGCTGGCGAGTATTTTATTTTGCCGATATAAAGATTAATATTTAATTTTCTAATCTTCGTTCTGGTTAGTTCTCATTCAATAGAAGTTATAACAGAAAATATGAAAATATATTTTGTGATAACATGAGCAGCAAGACTTTTTTATGCTAGAATGGCAAACAACATATTTTATATCAAAATGAACATTAATTTTATATATAGTTGATGTTATACATACGTTTAAAATACTTTTGCAAAATATTTAAATTCCGGAATTGAATGATCCATAGAGTTTAATGCACTGCTACACAAAATGCATGTGCGTTGTGGTACAGTGGATATCGGCTCGGAACGAAAACTCGGGGATCCCAGTTCGAATTCCGGTTGAATTCATCGCATTCACTTACGCGCAAATACCCTTGGGAAAGGTATTAATCCGGTTTTTTCTTCCAGTTATGGGTTAAATAACAGAACAGATTGGGTTCTATAGCCTTGGCTGGCAACCAGTCTACCGCGGAAAGCAATGGCAACCTACTGCGGGATAATCAATCAACCAACAAAATAATGAACATGAAATAAATCTGTCATAACAACAATCCATAGAATATCCTAAAATTTCTTTTTACTGCCACTGGTGTGCAGGGGGTTACATAGGATGTCAGAGAATGGGTACGAAAAGAATGAAAAAAAATGGTGAGATGAGAGTTTAGTGGATGAAGAAAAGAATATGAGGGAAAGAAACTGATTTGATTGGCTTCGCTGTAAAAAGATGGGACCTAGTTCCTAGTCTAGGAGCTCGAGTAAATTCATACAGAGGGGGCACCAGTGAGCTAAGCTCATCGGAGCAGAAGCCGTATAAATATTTGCAGAAGAGACAGAGGGAAGCCACATTACACCGGTGAGAAAGTGACTGAAGCTGAGCTACCAAGTCGGGATCGATCACATTGCAGATTATCAGTTAAATTTTGTCAGGAACCCTGACGTGAACAGCAGGAGCTGACCAGATGTGACATCAGTGTTACATACATGGGCGGAAGTTAGATTTATTTATGTGCAGGATGGATTCAGACGGCAAAAAAAACTTCCTAACCCTGCACAGGGAACCGATATTCCTAGCAGCCGATTTACCTTTGGATTCGATGTATTCATTCCACTTGAAATCTGCTGAGAGATTTAGGCCGAGGAGGTGCAGTGTTTTGCTTTCATGGAGACTATCCTGCTTCATGCTAATGGGAGTTAGAAGCGATTGTCTGTTGTGCTCAACAGATAGTTTTGGAAAATTCGTTTTGGAAGCATTGAAATTCATGGGCCATTTCTAACCCCAGTCCGCGACAGATTGAAGGTCTTGTTCTAGCTCAGCGGTGAGGTTCGCTTTCTCAGTCTCAGAATACCGCCACTAGTAATTCTGTCCACAAAAACATTTCAGTGTACAAAAGCTGAGATTCATTTACCATGTATTCAATTGTAAAAGCAGAATAACATATATAATATTTTTATGACTTCAAAGCTATCAAAAAATAAAGTTTTGACATTAAATAATAAATAAAAAGTTGATATGCCAAATCAGCTAATTATATATATATAGTAAAATCAGCAATAAGAGCGACAAGAGACAGAACCAAGTGGAAGACCATGATCACTTACGTTCTGAAACGACACAGCACTTGAAGAAGATAACCTGAAAAAGGCCGGAGTATTTAACGACTGAACATCGTGAATATGACAAGATAGATGAGAACAACAGAATGATGAAAATAGTGTAAAATAAAATAAAATATAAATGAATAAAATATTTGTGCGTAAGTGAATGCAAGGAATTCAACTGGAATTCGAACTCGGCACTCCGATTCGTCGTTCATAAGAAGAATCTTTTCTCCTCTTACCCTGCGTAGACAGGTACCTCAACTATGTGTTTATAATTGTCACAGTGTGTTGTGTTTTATTTTATGTACCTCATACGGGGGCGGGTCGTTCAGTTGCACATGCGTATGTGTGCGTGTTTGGGAATCATCGGGTGAGCGAGGCCTAGGCGTAATGGACGCGAAAACAGAAACAAAAGTGGGGCGTTGCGTAGCAACGATTTGTAAACTTACGACTTTCGTGAAAGAAACGGAGAAAAAGTAAGTGACATCGAGGGGAAAAATGAATGAAAACTAAATGCCGGAAAGAATGTAGATAGAAAAAAAAAAAAAAAACAGGAGAAAAAGAAAACAGGGGTGAGAAATTAAAAATAGAAAAAAAAAACTTGTTAGAATAATAGGGGGAGGTGGAATAATAGGGGGCGTTGGAATAATAGGGGGCGGTGGAAACGAAAGAATACAATAATTAAGGAAGTATTTTTAAAAAATAAAAAATAAAAATAAATGGAGACAAGGAAGGAAAATGAGGGTTGGTGAAAGAAAGAAAGAAAGAAAGAAAGAAAGAAAGAAAGACAAAGTAAAACAAAGAAAGAAAAAGAAAGAAAGAAAGAAAGAAAGAAAAATGAAAAAGATAAACATTGAAACAAGGAAGGAAAAAGAGGGATGCTGAAAGGAAGAAAGAAAAAAAGAAAGAAAGAAACGAAGAAAAATAAAAACATTGAAACAAAGAAGGAAAAAAGAAAAGAAAGAAAGAAAGAAAAATGAAAAAGGTAAATACTGAAACAAGGAAGGAAAAGAGGGTTAGTGAAAGAAAGAAAGAAAAAAGAAAGTAAGAAAGAAAGAAAAATAAAAACAAAGAAAAACTGGAACAAAGATGGAAAAAGAAATAAAAATAAAAATAAAAACATTGAAACAAACAAGGAAAAAGAGATTTGTTCAAAAAAATAAAGAAAAAAGAAAAAAAAGAAAGAAAGAGAATATTAGACCATAGTAACAATTAAAAGAGAATAACAACAAAAAATAACAAAGATGGATGAATGAAAGAAAGAAAGAAAGAAAGAAAGAGGGAAAATGAAGTAAAATTAAAAGTAAAATAATTATGAAAATGTAATTGAAAGAAAGGAAAGAGAATGTAAGAAAAGAATAAATATAGAGAACGAAAGAAAAAAGAATGAAAGAAAGCGTATAAAAATTATTTTTAAAAAATAAGAAAGAAGTAGAAAAAACGAAAATGAAAGACAAGACGAAAAAAGTAAAGAAAAAAGAAAATAAAATGAAAAAGTGATTGAATAAAAAGTCAAATAGAAAATAGAAAAGAAGAATAAAAGAAAAAAAAAACACCGAAAGAAAAAAGGAGTAAGAAATAAAACAAATATTAAAATGAAGCAATGAAAAAGCAATATAAAAAAAAATTAAATAAAAGAAAGAGATGCATCATGAACGAATAAGAAAATCTATTGAACAGAAGGAAAAGAAATTAAAGTAAAGAAAAAAATTAGGTATAAAAAAGGTAAAAATGAATGAGTTCAAAATGAAAGAATAAAGAAAGACGAAATGTAAAGAAAAGAAGGAAGATTAAATTAAAATGTAATAAAATAGATTTTTGAAAAATAAAAGAAAGAATGAGTGAAAAAAAAAAGAAGAAACACTGAAAGGCATGGAGAAAGAAAGAAAGAAAGAAAGAAAGAAAGAAAGAAAGAGAGAAGAATGAAATGCAAAGGAAAGAATAAAAGGAAGCATAGAAAAGAAAAAATAGAATGAATACAACAGATATGAGAAAACCATAGACAAATTTAAAATGGAAGGGTGGGAGATAAATAACAGAAGATAAAAAATACAGACATATCAGCAAACTAGCAGTATAGCCCGGCGTTGCTCGAGTGTAATCAAAGCATTAAAACTAATCCATGGTCCTGGAGCTCAGACTCTTTGGACGTTGGCACGAAAGACTAAAAAGCAATATTAGTTTCCAGTTTAAGCGAAACCGTAGACTGAAAGAAAAATGAATGGATGTAAGTCAAATTTTGATTTCCTGGTATCGATATCAAATAAGTTTTTTTCGTCGTAAACTGAATTTTGATGGCTAAATAAGTCCTCTGAGTAAATGGTATCATGGCTGAAACTAAGAACTACAATTATACCTACTTAGAACCAAACCCGAAACAAAATCTAAAATAAAAAGGCTGAAAAAATAAAACATACAGGCAGATAAACAGACACACACACACACACACACAAACATCTTGCGTTATATATATATATATATATATATATATATATATATATATATTATCGATTTTCTGCATTATTCTAAGAACTGCAACCTTGAAACTACTGAATATCGTTTCTTATGTCTTTCTCTATGAGTGTATCAAATTTCATTAAAATCGGACCACTCCTTCTATAACCCGATTTTTTCGATTATTGATATTTATCGGGGGTACCTCGACACAAAACCTAGCTAAGAACACTCGCAGATGCTTATAGTACAACTGTGTAAATTTTCAAGAAAATCAGTTCAGCCGTTTCGTAGTCTATAGGTAATGGACACACACACACACAGACAAAGTTCCATTTATAAATAAGTTTAGATTAGATTATTATAAATATTAGGAAGGAAGGAAGGAAGGAAGGAAGGAAGGAAGGAAGGAAGGAAGGAAAAAACGAAGGAATGAAGGGATGAAGAAATGAAAGGAAACAAAGAAGAAAGGTAAGAGATGAGGAAGGGAAAAAGGAAGGAAGGAATGAAGAGAGGAAAGAAAAGAGAGAAGGAAGGAAGGAAGGAAGGAAGGAAGGAAGGAAGGAAGGAAGGGAAAATGAAGGGTAGATGAAGGAACGAACGAAGTAGGGAAGGAAGAAACGAACTAACGAAGGATAGGATGAAGGAATGAAGGAAGGATAAAAAAGAAGGAACGCATGAAGGAAAGATAGAAGGATGGAAAAGAGATGAGGAAAGACAAAAGAAAGATAAAGGAAGGAACGAACGAAATACGGAAGGAAAGAAGAAACGAACGAACAAAAACGGGAAAGAGATGAGGAAGGAAAAAGGGAGGAAGGAAAGATGAAAAAAATAGAAAAATAGAAGAAAAGATTTAAAAAATAGAAAAATAGGAATAAAAAAAGGACGGAAAGAAAAATGAAAAGGAAATATAAAGATGAATGAAGAAGGAAAGGAGTTGAAAAAAGAGAAAAAAGATAAGGAATGTAATGAAGGAAAAGTGGAAGTGTGTAAAACTAGGAAGAAGGAAGCAAGGAAAAAAATAAAGTTACTAAAGAAGGAATGAAAGAAAAAAGGAAGATCGTAAAGAGAACAGAAAGTTAGAAAAACGTCGGGAAGATATTATAAAAAGGAAGGAAGGAATGAAAAATGAATGAAAATGATGTAATGAATGGAGAAGAGCAGGAGAAAAAAGAAAGAAAGAAGGAAAGAAAGAAAAATGTAAAAGGTAAACATTGAAACAAGGAAGGAAAAAGAGGGTTGGTGAAAGAAAGAAAGAAAGAAAGAAAGAAAGAAAGAAAGAAAGAAAGAAAGAAAGAAAGAAAGAAAGAAAGAAAGAAAGAAAGAAAGAAAAAAATGAAAACGGTAAACATTGAAACGAAGAAGGAAAAAGAAAGAAACAAACAAACAAAGAAGATAAGAAAGAAAAAAGAAAGAAGGAAAGAAAGAAAAAAGAAAGAAAGAAAGAAAGAAAAATGAAAAAGGTAAACATTGAAACAAAGAAGGAAAAGAGAGTTGCTTAAAGAAAGAAATAAAAAAGAAAGAAAGAAAAATGAAAAAGGTAAACATTGAAACAAAGAAGGAAAAAGAGGTTTGGTGAAAGAAAGAAAGAAAGAAAGAAAGAAAGAAAGAAAGAAAGAAAGAAAGAAAGAAAATGAAAAAGGTAAACATTGAAACAAAGAAGAAAAAGAGGGTTGGTGAAAGAAAGAAAGAAAAAGAAAGAAAGAAAATGAAAATGTAAACATTGAAACAAAGAAGGAAAAGAGAGTTGCTTAAAGAAAGAAAGAAAGAAAGAAAGAAAGAAAGAAAAATGAAAAAGGTAAACATTGAAACAAAGAAGAAAAAGAGGGTTGGTGAAAGAAAGAAAGAAAGAAAGAAAGAAAGAAAGAAAGAAAATGAAAAGGTAAACATTGAAACAAAGAAGGAAAAGAGAGTTGCTTAAAGAAAGAAAGAAAGAAAGAAAGAAAGAAAGAAAGAAAGAAAGAAAGAAAGAAAGAAAAGTGAAAAAGGTAAACATTGAAACAAAGAAGGAAAAAGATGTTTGGTGAAAGAAAGAAAGAAAGAAAGAAAGAAAGAAAGAAAGAAAGAAAGAAAGAAAGAAAGAAAAATGAAAAAGGTAAACATTGAAACAAAGAAGGAACAAGAGGTTTGGTGAAAGAAAGAAAGAAAGAAAGAAAGAAAGAAGGAAAGAAAGAAAGAAAGAAAGAAAAATGAAAAAGGTAAACATTGAAACAAAGAAGAAAAAGAGGGTTGGTGAAAGAAAGAAAGAAAGAAAGAAAGAAAGAAAGAAAGAAAGAAAGAAAGAAAGAAAAATGAAAAAGGTAAACATTGAAACAAAGAAGGAAAAGAGAGTTGCTTAAAGAAAGAAAGAAAGAAAGAAAGAAAGAAAGAAAGAAAGAAAGAAAGAAAAATGAAAAAGGTAAACATTGAAACAAAGAAGGAAAAAGAGGGTTGGTGAAAGAAAGAAAGAAAGAAAAAGAAAGAAGGAAAGAAAGAAAGAATGAAAGAAAGAAAGAAAGAAGAAAAGAAAGAAAGAATGAAAGTAAGAAAGAAAGAAAGAAAGAAGGAAAGAAAGAAAGAATGAAAGTAAGAAAAGGGACAAGAGGGAAACTGCAAGTAAGGAAATATAGGGAGGAAAAGAAAAAAGTTACAATTGAAGTATAAATAAATCAAAATAAGGACTGAAAATATTATTATTTGGAAGGAAGGAAGGAAGGAAGGAAGGAAGGAAAGGATGGTGAAAAAATGAAGCAAAGAAAAATAAAGTTACGAAGGAAAGCATGAATGAAAAAAGGAAGAAGAACAGAAAGTGAGAAAAAAGTTGGAAAGAAAGTAAAACAAAGAAGAAAGCAAAAAGAAAAGAAAAATGATTTTATGAACAAAGAAGGAAAGAAGAAAGAAAAGAAGTAAAAAGAAAGCAAAAATGTGAGAAGGAAGGAAAAAGGAAGAACGAAAGAAAGAAAGAAGTTTAAGAAAGGAAGAGATGAAAAATAAAGAAGAATAAAGGAAGGAGGAAAAAATTAAATAAAAATGTACGACAGGCAGTAACGACAACTTAAAGTAGTAAAGAAAATTGAAGTAGTGAATGAAGAAGGAAAAGAAAAAGAAAAAGAAAGAAAGGAAGTAAAACTGAAGTTAAAAAAGAGGAAAAGAAGATTGAAAAGGAAGGAAGGAAGGAAGGAAAGTTAAAAAGAGGAAAAGAAGAATCAAAAGGAAGGAAGGAATGAAAGAAGGAAGGAAGTAAAAAGGAAAGTTAAAAAGAGGAAAAGAAGAATGAAAAGGAAGGAAGGAAGGAAAGTTAAAAAGAGGAAAAGAAGAATGAAAAGGAAGGAAGGAAAGAAGAAAGGAAGTAAAAAGGAAAGTTAAAAAAGAGGAAAAGAAGATTGAAAAGGAAGGAAGGAAGGAAAGTTAAAAAGAGGAAAAGAAGAATGAAAAGGAAGGAAGGAAGGTAAAAAGGAGAGTTAAAAAAATGAAAGTAAAAATGAAGGTAGGAAGAAAGGAAGGAAGGAAGTAAAAATGAAGGTGAAGAAGAAGAAAGGAAGAATGAAAAGAAAGGAAGGAAGGAAGGAAGGAAAAGGAAAGTTAAGAAGAGGAATAGAAGAATAAAAAGAAAGGAAGAATGAAGGTAGGAAGAAAGGAAGGAAGGACGTAAAAATGAAGGTTAAAAAGAAGAAAGGAAGAATGAAAAGGAAGGAAGGATGAAGGTAGGAAGGAAGGAAAGAAGGAAGGAAGGAAGGAAGGAAGGAAGGAAGGAAGGAAAGAAAAATGGAAGGAAGGAAAATGAAAAGGAAGGAAAGATGAAGGTAGGAAAAAAGGAAGGAAGTAAAAATTAAAAGTTAAGAAGAAGAAAGGAAGAATGAAAAGGAAGGAAGGACGGAAGGAAGCAAGTAAAGAAAAATGGAAGGAAGGAAAAAAGAAATGAATGAATAAACGAGCAAAGAAAGGAAAGAAAAAAACAGTTCAAAATCGAGGAAGAAAGCCAAAAAGTGATTCACTTCAGCTTGTAATGTAAATTGCCCTCCAGCCTGGAAGGAAGGGGAATGGAGAATGGCGGGAGATAAATAGGCCGACTGATGTCCCCATGTTGTTATGTTTTTTTGTCCCCCTGAGGAATGATGGCTGCAAGTGGCAACAAACGCAACCCGAATGGGTGGAGTAGCGACACTCATGTAAAAGGTGGCGTGCACGAGCGCGTATAAGGAAAAAAAATAGAGAGACAGAGGCAGCTCAGTCGAATTTTACGTAAAACAAAGATGAAAATAATTTCATCAACTGGAAATTTGATATGCACAGCAACAAATGCGCCCAAACCCGGGATCTCCTAGTCTCTCTGTCACCAAAACAGAAGCAAGAAAAGAGGTAAAAAATAATACAAACACAAACAATTATAACTGTATATATATATATATATATATATATATATATATATATATATATATATATATATTTGTGTGTTTGTGTATGTGTGCGTGCGTATGTGTGTGAGGAGGAGGTGAGTAAGTAAATGAAAAAAATTATATGGAATAAGCTTATTTAGCGTGGGAATATGTTACGTGCGATACAAGTGCGTAGAAATTATATAAATAATGAAGATAATAGTAACACTGAGTGGGAAGGATTAACTAATAAGAACGGTGCAAACGAATATATATATATATATATATATATATATATATATATATATATATATATATATTTTAATCATATCACCCCAAGCAAGGCGGTAACGCCACTGATGTGCAGGGGGCTACGTAAGAGTAAAAAGGTTGGAAAAGAGAAAGCCAGAAACCACATCCTAAACAAGGATCAAGGGGTGAGCCTCTTTACCTGTTCAATAGACGTGGGTGGAGTGTGAACCAGGCGATAGTTTAGTCTATCTACTCCAATTCAAAAGAAAAAAGAAAGCCGGAAACCGCATCCTAAACTGGAAACAAGGGATCAGCCTCTTATATATCCGCAGACAGATCTGATTCACAGTATCACAGCTCACAGTACGGTTAGACATCCGATTGCTTTTAACCCAGGATTGAAACCCGACCGAATTGGCATCAGTTGGCGATTCTATGGCCGCTCGGTAGAATGAGGCAGACTTTTAGCGTATGATGTATCATACACCAGTAGCCAGCGTGCTTCAATTTATTACTGAATGAGCGATGCGTAAATGCTAGAGTAGCTTCTGTTTTTTCAAAGTCTACCATTCTTCCTGTTCTCAATCAGGGTGTGAGAACGTATATATATAATATATAATATATATATTCAATCCCGGGTAAGAAAGCAATCGGAGTCTAACCGTACTGATGAGCTGTGATACGGCGAAACAGATCTGTCTGCGGATGACAATATATATATATATATATATATATATATATATATATATATAGAGAGAGAGAGAGAGAGAGAGAGAGAGAGAGAGCCTGACGATTTAAAAGAAGCTTGTAGCAGAAGATCGCCGTTAGGTGTTGACCTTATTATAAACTTTTATATTTGCATACGACCTTTGTAAATGAGTACATTTACCCACAAATAGCAAACCTAATTTTATCATGGATATATATTTACGTTCTCACACCCTGATGAATATGTCTTGTACGAAACAAATCCCTAGTTGTTATATGAATAAGAAAGTTAATATGGCATTGAGTGGACAACATGGCACACTGGAAACTATGCAAACGAATGTGTATATATATATATATATATATATATATATATATATATATATAGAGAGAGAGAGAGAGAGAGAGAGAGAGAGAGAGAGATCGAAGGTTCAAATCTGCCGAATGACACACATTTTCTTAACAAATATTTATCGTAAATAATCAGGCTGGTAGAAATAAATATATAAGACTGTTTGATTGTAAACAGAATAGCTACTTAAATACGAGTATTGGTCAAAAATAATGTTCAAACAAATCATTTCAAATTGTCGGTTGTTTAAAGACCATTTCGTTAAACTTCGTTAATTTCCGTAATATATATATATATATATATATATATCGTTCATTCAGCAATGGATTAGAAGACTCTCAGCTATTGGGCGTTTATAATGATGATGCGTTAAAAAGTCTGCCTCCTTCGACCGAGAGCCCATAGTCCAGAGGTAGAATCGCCGACTGACGTCAATGCGGCCAGGGTTTCAATCCTGGGTTAAAAGCTATCGGAGCCTAACCTGTTTGCGGATTCTCTCTCTCTATGTATATATAGTGTAATTTTCTAAACATATGCTGTTAAATAAAAGAGACTATGAACGTCTATTATGTTTAATCGTGAGACCTTCGAAACATCGTATTTTGGCATTAATTTCAGGTGAAAATAAAACCAAAGATTCTCCAACATTTAGATATTTTTTTATTAGGTTCGTTCTAAGCTTTCGGCTTACACGAGCCACCTTCAGAGAGGTTACAAGGACGTTAACATAAAAACATCTACCATCAGCGACGATTTTATCTTGTGTTGACATAAAACTTTGCTAAGAAACAATAACAGTTCCAAAAATAGCAAACGCAGTTCGCAAATTTGTAATGTAGTTCTATGACGTCACACCACGTGAGAGCTCGAAATTACAACAGAATCATATATTTAAATGCAATGTAATGTGTTCTGACCAGATTTAAACGTGATTTTATTAAGTGTGGGTTGTTTAGATATAATGTAGATGGCCTCCAATATCTGAAGCTTCTTTTTACTGTGTGTATAAGTGAGGATTATTGTATTGTTGACTAAAATCTGTCTGATATTACCTACATGGCTATGCTTTTCATTGTCTCTTATATATGTTTAGAAAATTATCTGCTCGATACACTAAATATATATATAATGTAAGTATATATAATGTATATAGACGTATAAGAATAGATGAAAAATATAAATTTACATAATTTCTACGCATTTATGTCTCTCGCAATATATTCCCATAAGTGAGCTTATTCCATGTTATTTTTGTAATATATAAAAAAATTATTATGCCTTTAATTAAATACACATACCAAAAACAATTTGTGTATTTAATTAAAAGTATAATAAAATTCATACGTGATAGTGGCTAAAAATATAGCCGAAAGTGCTTGGAAAAATAAAACTTTCGGAAATTTTTTTTTCAAATTTATGTTCTGAAAAGAAAAAGATTTAAAATCACACGTAAAATTGTATAACATGTCTAACCATAGCACCTTGCATGTCATTCTTAACTAATAGTTCATTTATATTTCAATAAGTTCTCGTTGGTTTTTCATGAAATGTAATGTTATCTTGACAAAGATTAGTAAGAAACATGTAATTGAAAGTAGTGTTAATCGCTAGCCAACTACTGTTTCTCATCTTTCTGGCAACATTTGAATTCCACAGTCGAAAAACGATACTTCTTTTGGAGCTAACCATCGATTAGAAAAAGTCATAATCGGAGGGGGGGGTCAATATTTAGTTATTACGACGGGTAGGGTAGGAATTCCCATCGAAACGTTTCCAAGTAGGTTTTCACCCGCTTTGCAACATGTGGCCCAGAGTTATCCTGTGAAAAATCATTTTGCTATGTCTCTTCTCGCATAGCGGCCATTTTTTCTTCAATTTTCAGCTCAAACGCATCAATTGTAGTCGACACTGATCCTTCGTGATGGTTTCGGTCGGTTTGAGCAGCTCATGACAGACTACACCCAGCTGATCCAACCAAATGCAAAGCCGAAGATTCGAACCATGAATATTCGGCTTTGCATCCGACGTTGATGCATGGCCGAGCTTAACCCACGATTTTTTATGCTTAGAGATATCGTAGTGTATTCACTTTTCATAACCGATCAAGATACGATAAAAAAAAAGAAAAACACTTCTTTTCTGTCGTTGAATCAGCTGTTCACACGTGACAAGGCGCCTTTCAACGTGTCTCGGCTTCAACTCGTACGGCACCCAATATCTTTGCTTTTTAATCATTCCTAATGCTTTCAAACTGTTTTGGGATCAAGTCTTAATGATTCTGCAAGTTCAGATTGAACCTGACATGAGTCTTCATGAAGGAATGCTTCCAATTCTTTGTCTTCAATTTTTTTTCGCTGCGCCATAGCGTTTCTTTATTCTTCATCATCAAAATAAGTGTTTTTGGGCTTACGGCCATATCACGTTAAATACACCGATTCGCGCTCGGTCACTCGAAGTTAAGCAACGTTGAACCTGGTTAGTATTTAGATGGGTGACTGTTTGGGAATACCGGGTGCTGTAAGCGTATAGTTACGGATGTGCGTGCGTACGGCCATATCACTTTAAATACACCGGTTCTCGCTCGCTCACCAAAGTTAAGCAACGTTGAGCCTGGTCTGTACTTAGATGGGTGACCGCTTGGGAATACCGCGTGCTGTAAGCGTTTAGTGACGGATATTCGTTGTGGTGCAGTGGATATTAGGGTTCGGGTTGTGTATTCACTTTTCGTCGGCGCTCACGATACAATGCAAAGTACTTCCTTTCTTTTTTTGCCGTTCAAGCAACTGTTCACACGTGACAAGATGCCGTTCGACGTTTCTCGGCTTCAACTGGTACAGCACCCAATATCCTTGCTTTTTAATCATTTCTAATGTTTTCAAACGTTTTGAAACTGTTGTGGGATCAAGTCTTCATAAAGTAAAGCTTCAAATTATTCGTCTTCAACTATTTTCGGTGCGACAGATCATTCTTTATCCTGAAAATCAAAAACAATATTTTTGAAGCGTCTAAACCAATGTCTGCATCTTGTTACTGACAGAAAGTAGTCGCTGTAAGTCTCAACAAGATTTCTGTGAGTTTCAACTGCAGATTTCTTTTGAATAAAGTCGCGCAAAACTTCCGGCAAATACATTCTTTGTCCCGAAATCCGACATGTTTATCACTATGAAAACAAAGTTGTTTACACTTTTTTTTCTGAACCCATAAATAAAAGGCGTAAAGAAAAAGCTGAAAAAGCAAAAGTCAACAACAGGGGTTGAAACACTTACGAGGAAGAATGCTACATAATCAGCAAGAACCATAAATCCGATTTTCAGGTAAATCCATCAACTACTATTATTAACCTGACCAACCCCGAGATTGAAAGAATTCGTTAAAAAAAACTTGAAAGAATCAACCTAAAAATCAAGAAATACCTGATAAGATAACATTACATTTCATGAAAAACCAACGAGAACTTATTGAAATATAAATGAACTATTAGTTAAGAATGACATGCAAGGTGCTATGGTTAGGCGTGTTATACAATTTTACGTGTGATTTTAAATCTTTTTCTTTTCAGAACATAAATTTGAAACAAATATTTCCGAAAGTTTTATTTTTCCAAGCACTTTCGGTTATATTTTTAGCCACTATCAAGTATGAATTTTATTATACTTTTAATTAAATACACATATTGTTTTTGGTATGTGTATTTAATTAAAGGCATAAGAATTTTTTTTATATATTACAAAAATAACATGGAATAAGCTCACTTATGGGAATATATTGCGAGAGACATAAATGCGTAGAAATTATGTAAATTTATATTTTTCATCTATTCTTATACGTCTATATACATTATATATACTTACATGGATGTTACACGTTGGTTCTCATAGATTGAAGAAAAATTGAATGTAACCTTGATTTGATATCGAGGACTACTGCGCATCCCTGACAATAAAACTCTTCAAGTCTGCATTAGATTTTGCTAAAATCTACACAGATTTAAAAGAGGAGTTCAACATAAATTTAATGTGAAAAATGCCGTCTTCAGCCATAGAAAAGAACAATGGATTAAAATACTGATGATAACTTTGACACAACAATGGGCTCACTTGACTAAGCAAATCTCCAAAACACAGAAAACTATTCACTTTATATAACCTAATCGCAATCGAAGAAATTGACATTTAAGATATTGCATTGTATAAGGAGGATGACCTTATTATCGTTAAAAAATCCACAAATTTTAAAAATAATAAAATGTTCCTTTTTCTTCTATGTGTCATGTCCCTTCAGGACGTAGCCGACCATGGCCTTTCACGTGATTCTATCCCTAGTGTCTCTTAACAAACTTTCTCCTGCTACCGCACCCGAGCATCACTCTGCCATCTACCTGCTCAGGCCCGTCAAATATGTAATCCGCTGCTTTCCCCTGTCTGTTTTTCCTTCTCTCTGACCTGTGAGTATCAGATTCTCCAAGCCATCCTTCCTCCCTATCATGTCCTAGAAACTTTAAATGTCTTTCCTGATGCTCAGTATTAATTTTGTTTTCGTTTCCATCCTTTCCAGAACCTAATCATTGCTCACATGCTCGATCTATGATATCCGCAGCATCCTTCTGTAGAACCACATTTCAGTTCCTTCAAGTTTTTCGTTCATCTTTGATGATATTGTCCAGCATTTACTGACATACTGAAGAACAGATATCACATAGTAATTCAGTACTATCTTTGATGTAATGAATATGTAATGAATATGCATAAACCTTGGTTCCCCTTACTGTAATGTGATTGGCTGGTGTCAAACATAAATAGAGACAAAGGCGAGAACACCTAGAGGTCTACTACTACTAGATCTACGTTCATAAGGCTATTGGTCTGCAGCTAGAGATCTACAGGTCTACGACTATTGGTCTACGTCTATTGACTACGCTTACGCCTCAGGATACTGCATACGACGACTACCGTCCATTATGAATACTTACTAGATTGACCTACCCGGTTACATTTGCCTAAACCGCTAAGCTATCTCGAATGATATATATATTCCTTTCCGGGACATATCAATTTATTTTGTTTCTAATGAAATTTTCCTGTTTTTTAATACTTTGCTCAGCTTGTGGGATGCGTCCTTCGCCATGCCAATTCGCCTTCGAATCTTAGTGTCGCACTTTCCGTCTTCCGTTAGAACACTTCCCAGATATTTAAATTTTGTACCTGTTGGATTTTATTACCCCCCACTCTATAATTGTCATTTTGGGCTCATTAGGCTTGTTGATGACCAGATATTCTGTTTTCTTGTAGTTGATTTGTAGTCCTTTCTTTCGACTTTCTTCATTTACTTTTTAGGGGGTCTTTTAGTTTTCATTTCGTTTCGGCTGTCATCACTGTATCATCTGCGTATCTTATGTTGTTCAGATTGGAACCGCCGATGACGAATCCTGGCATATATTCTAGGGTCCTCAGAATAGTCTCGCTATTCAAGTTGAATAAATCCGGTAAAAAGACACATCGGTAACCTTATCTTACTCGACTTTCTATCTGTATATCTGCTGAATTTATTTCCTGCCCGTATTACTCAGATGTCCTTTCTAAATATGTCGAGATTGCTGAGCCGTTCTATCAGTTTTTTGTGGTGCACATTTTCGAACGCCTTGGCATAGTCCACAAAACATAGGTAGACGCCTTTTTTTATTTGTATCATCGTTTCTGATAGCATCCTAATCATAGATATCGCATTTCTTGTTCCAGTGTCCATGAAGGAACTGCACTGTTCTTGTCCAATCTCCGGCTTGATTTTACTTCGCGCTCTATTCATCATTTCTCTATCTGCTAATCTGGATGGTACAGCATTTTGCTCATCTGCTAATCTGGATGGTACAGCATTTTGCTCGTCTGCCAATCTGGATGGTACAGCATTTTGCTCATCTGCCAATCTGGATGGTACAGCATTTTGCTCATCTGCCAATCTGGATGGTACAGCATTTTGCTCATCTGCCAATCTGGATGGTACAGCATTTTGCTCATCTGCTAATCTGGATGGTACAGCATTTTGCTCATCTGCCAATCTGGATGGTACAGCATTTTGCTCATCTGCTAATCTGGATGGTACAGCATTTTGCTCGTCTGCCAATCTGGATGGTACAGCATTTTGCTCATCTGCCAATCTGGATGGTACAGCATTTTGCTCATCTGCCAATCTGGATGGTACAGCATTTTGCTCATCTGCCAATCTGGATGGTACAGCATTTTGCTCATCTGCTAATCTGGATGGTACAGCATTTTGCTCATCTGCCAATCTGGATGGTACAGCATTTTGCTCATCTGCTAATCTGGATGGTACAGCATTTTGCTCGTCTGCCAATCTGGATGGTACAGCATTTTGCTCATCTGCTAATCTGGATGGTACAGCATTTTGCTCATCTGCCAATCTGGATGGTACAGCATTTTGCTCATCTGCCAATCTGGATGGTACAGCATTTTGCTCATCTGCCAATCTGGATGGTACAGCATTTTGCTCATCTGCCAATCTGGATGGTACAGCATTTTGCCCATCTGCCAATCTGGATGGTACAGCATTTTGCTCATCTGCTAATCTGGATGGTACAGCATTTTGCTCATCTGCCAATCTGGATGGTACAGCATTTTGCTCATCTGCTAATCTGGATGGTACAGCATTTTGCTCGTCTGCCAATCTGGATGGTACAGCATTTTGCTCATCTGCCAATCTGGATGGTACAGCATTTTGCTCATCTGCCAATCTGGATGGTACAGCATTTTGCTCGTCTGCCAATCTGGATGGTACAGCATTTTGCTCATCTGCCAATCTGCATGGTACAGCATTTTGCTCATCTGCCAATCTGGATGGTACAGCATTTTGCTCATCTGCCAATCTGGATGGTACAGCATTTTGCTCATCTGCTAATCTGGATGGTACAGCATTTTGCTCATCTGCCAATCTGGATGGTACAGCATTTTGCTCATCTGCTAATCTGGATGGTACAGCATTTTGCTCGTCTGCCAATCTGGATGGTACAGCATTTTGCTCATCTGCTAATCTGGATGGTACAGCATTTTGCTCATCTGCCAATCTGGATGGTACAGCATTTTGCTCATCTGCCAATCTGGATGGTACAGCATTTTGCTCATCTGCCAATCTGGATGGTACAGCATTTTGCTCATCTGCCAATCTGGATGGTACAGCATTTTGCTCATCTGCTAATCTGGATGGTACAGCATTTTGCTCATCTGCCAATCTGGATGGTACAGCATTTTGCTCATCTGCTAATCTGGATGGTACAGCATTTTGCTCGTCTGCCAATCTGGATGGTACAGCATTTTGCTCATCTGCTAATCTGGATGGTACAGCATTTTGCTCATCTGCCAATCTGGATGGTACAGCATTTTGCTCATCTGCTAATCTGGATGGTACAGCATTTTGCTCGTCTGCCAATCTGGATGGTACAGCATTTTGCTCATCTGCCAATCTGGATGGTACAACATTTTGCTCATCTGCCAATCTGGATGGTACAGCATTTTGCTCATCTGCTAATCTGGATGGTACAGCATTTTGCTCATCTGCCAATCTGGATGGTACAGCATTTTGCTCATCTGCTAATCTGGATGGTACAGCATTTTGCTCGTCTGCCAATCTGGATGGTACAGCATTTTGCTCATCTGCTAATCTGTATGGTACAGCATTTTGCTCATCTGCCAATCTGGATGGTACAGCATTTTGCTCATCTGCTAATCTGGATGGTACAGCATTTTGCTCGTCTGCCAATCTGGATGGTACAGCATTTTGCTCATCTGCTAATCTGGATGGTACAGCATTTTGCTCATCTGCCAATCTGGATGGTACAGCATTTTGCTCATCTGCTAATCTGGATGGTACAGCATTTTGCTCGTCTGCCAATCTGGATGGTACAGCATTTTGCTCGTCTGCCAATCTGGGGGTATGGCATTTTGGCTAACTGCAAATCTTAGTTAACCGCTATTTGGCTATTTACCAATCTGGGCGTACTGCAATTTGGCTATCTGCCAATACGGTGGGTACGGCATTTTACCTATCTGTTAGTCTGGTGGGTAAAAAACGATATATATATATATATATAAAAAAAACGATATATATATATATATATCGTTTTTTTATATAGGGGATACGGTCATTTGTGTATTTGCCAATTTGGAGGTACCGCCATTTAGCTATTTGCCAACCTGGGAGGTGCAACCATTTGGCTATGTACTAAGGGTACGGCATTTTGACTATCTGCCAATCTGGGGGTACAGCATTTTGCATATCAGCCAATCTGGGAGGTACAGTTTTTTGCTTATCTGCCAGTTTGGTGGGTACGGTCATTTGGCTATGTAAAAATCTGAGTTACGGCATTTTACCTATCTGCCAATGTGGGTGGTACGGCCATTTGGCTATATATGCGAATCTGGTGATGCCGCCATTTAGCAATCTGCCAATCTAGGGAGTACGGCCATTTGGCTATGTGCCAATCTGGAGTTAAGCCATTTTACCTATCTGGAAATCTGAGTGGTACCGCCATTTAGGTTTCTGCTAATGTGGGGGTACGGAAAGTTTGCTATCTGCCAATCTAGGGGGTGCGGCATTTTGCCTACTTGCCCTTCTGGGTGTACCGCTTTTTGCATATCTGCTAATCTGGAGGATATGGCCATTTGGCTATCTACAAATCGGAATGTTACAGCTATTTGCCTATTTACCAATCCGAGGAGTACGGCTTTTTGCCTCTCTGGTAATATGTGAGGTACGGATTTTTGCCTATCTGCCAACGTGTGCTGTACCGCCATTAATCTATTTTCCAGTCTGAAGTTACAGCAATTTGGCTATCTGCCAATCTCGAGGGTCCGGCATTTTGCTTCGCTGCCAATCTGGGGGAGGATACCGTCATTTACGTATCTGCCAATCTATGGGTACAGCATTTTGCCCATATGCCAATCTGGGGGTACAGCTTTTTGCCTATCTGCTAATCTGGAGGGTACAGCCGTTTGGCTATCTGTCAATCTGAGGGTAATAGCACTTTGCTTATTTACCAATATGGGGATTACGGCATTTTCCCTATCTGTGGGGTATTGCTTTTTTGCCTATCTGCCAATATGGGGTACCGCCATTTTTGTTCTATCTCTCAATCTGGTCATATTGCCCATCTGGCAATCTGAATGTACGGCCTTTTACCTATCTGCTAATCTTGAGAGTACTGCCATTTGATCATCTGTCAATCTGGGGGTACGCGTCTTTCGTATCTGCCAATCTGGGGCTACGGCCATTAAGCTATCTGCCAATTTGGGGGTACTGCATTTTGCCCATCTGTCAATCTGGAGATACGGCATTTTGGCTAACTGCAAATATTAGGGTACCGCCATTTGGCTATCTACCAATCTGAGCGTACTGCCATTTGGCTATCTGTCAATCCGGGATGCACGGCATTTTATCTATCTGCTAGTCTGGCGGGTACGCCTTTTTGCCTATCTAATATATATATATACCGTTCTATTTTAGAACGATCACGTAACAATGTTTTTTTTAAGGCTCACGTGGCATGGAGTTTTTGAAAGCGCAATTTTTAAACTTACAAGAAATTATAACGTTTTCATCCGTGGTCGTAGTAACTTTATAGGTATTTTTAGTATTTTTAGACTTAGTCATAATTTCTGTTCTTTTGTTCAATATATATATATATATATATATATATATATATATATATATATATATATATATATATTGTATCCCGGAGGGGGGGATAAACAGAAATGAATAGTGCAAGAAATAATTCTTAACACAGAGTCGTGCTGCAGAGGTAGGATGATATGTATATTTATTAATATATATAATACAGGTCTACTTTGTGCACTGTTTTATTAACAACTGAATAACACACATACATATGGACACATTCTTCATATGCATATTTACTAATTTACGTCACAATATATATATATATATATATATATATATATATATATTCTAAATATATACTGTTAAATATAAGAGACAATGAATTTCTATTATGTTTAATCGTGAGCCGCTCTAAACATCGTATTTTGGCTTTAATTTCTGTTGAAAATTAAGACAAAAATTCTCCAACATTTGGGTAATTTTTCATTAAGTTGGTTCTAAGCAATTGGCTCACATGAGCCATCTTCAGAGAGTTTATAAGAATGGTAACACAAAAAACATCCACCATCAGCGACGATTTTATCTTGTGTTGACATAAAACTCCGCTAAGAAACAGCAACAGTTACGAAAAATAGCAAACGCAGTTTGCAAATTCGCAATTCGGTTCTGTGACGTCACACCGCGTGATAGCGCAAAATGACAAGAGAACCATGTATTCAAATGAAATGTAATGTGTTATGACCAGATTTAAAAATCATTTTATTAAGTGTGGGTTGTTTGGATTTAATGTACATGGCCTCCAATATCTGAAGGTTCATTTTACTGTGTGCATGAGTGTATATATATATATATATATATATATATATATATATATAAAAATTACTAAAAAGTTGTAAATTTAAAAATGCATTTTTGAGAGTATTTATTTATTTCTATTATTATTATCATATATATATATATATGATATTTCAGACCGACCTCGGCCTTCCTATACATATTAAGACAGTATACGTGGATCATCATTATGTTATATATATATATATATATATATATATATATATATCAACATGCGGTGTTGATATAGAAGAATCCAAATGAGTATCCTGTACATAATGTGGTAGGCTAACTCTCTAAGTGAGCTCTAAATATATATTTATATAAATATATATAGACCAAATATAAGAAAAGTTAAGACAGACACGTTATTTGATGATAAATCGGAAGTATGGGCCTATTTCAGGCGAACCATCATCAGCCTCCGTCTTTATTGTATAAAGGATTCGTGTAAAATCCTTTGTACAATATAGATGCAAGACAAGGATGTGTTTTCTCACCGGATCTTTTCAACATGTACAGCGAAGCAATTATGAGAGAAATGAAAGCCTTGTCAGAATTCGTCATTGGCGGCCACGACCTCAACAGTATCAGATACGAGGATGACACGGTGCTGATAGCAGACACGGAAAGGAAAATGCAAGACCTTCTACTGAAGATAGCAAAAGAAAGTTGAAAGGAAACGATTGAGAATAAACCTCAAGAAAACTGAATATATGATCATCAGCAAAACGAGAAGACCAATATGATAATGGCAAGTCGGAGAATCTAAAATAAAACAAGTAAAATAATCCTAATACCTTGGACGTGTTTTGGCAGAAGAAGGAAAATGCGACACGGAGATCCAAAGACGCACTGGTATGGCCAAAGATGCATTTCAGAAGCTAACCAGAGTACTGAAAGACAGGAAAATCCCATTAGAAACAAAGAAACGTATGTGCTAGCTTGCTATGTGATATCAGTCCTTCTGTATAAAAGTGAATGGTGGACAGTCTTATCAAAGATGAAGGAGAAGCTTGAGGCAGCAGAAATGTGGTTTTACAGAAGGATGCTGAGGATACCATGGACAGAGCACGTGCACAACGATGCGGTCTTGGAAAGGATGCAAACTAGAAGAAAACTGATAATAAATATCAGGAAGAGACAAATGAGGTTCCTAGGACACGTAATGAGGAAGGAAGGCCTGGAGAACTTGATACTCACAGTTCGGATAAATGGAAAAAGAGACAGTGGAAAGCAGCGCGAGACGTACTTGTTAGGTCTGAGCAGATGGTTGACGGAGTGGGGCTTGGAAGAGATCAGTCAGTCAGTTAAGTGCCATACGTGATACACGGTTGGGCGATCATGTCTCGAAAGAGAAATGACCGCCCAAGCGTGTATCAAGTATGGCACTTAACTCGAAAGAGACATGACTGACTGAGCAGAAGATTATCCCGCAGTAGGTTGCCATTGCTTTCTGCGGTAGACTGGTTGCCGACCAAGGCTATAGAACCTAATCTGTCCTGTTATTTAACCCATAACGGGAAGGAAGAGACGGATTAATACCTTTTCCAAGGGTATTTGCGCGTAAGTGAATGCAATGAATTCAGCTGGAATTCGAACTCGGCTACCCGACTTCTCATTCCGAGCTGATATCTTATGCACCACAAGGCACATCCGCTTGGAAGGGATAACAAGAGAAAAATCATTGAGAGCAACAAGAGACAGAGCCAAGTGGAAGTCTATGATCGTCTACGTCCTCAAGGGACACGGCACATTATGAAAAAGAATCATCTATTTAATTAGTTACTTTCCAAATTTGCTTCCGTAATTGTTACCTCAATTCAGGCGTTTTTTTTTATTTAAAAAAAATCAGTTATATTTTCTAAAAGCATTAATTACATTATCCGTATCTAACCATGCATGTTCTGTAATAGAAGCATGGATGATATGTTAACCGACAGTATATTGTTGTATTTGTGAATCCAATAAATCAATACAAATTTTCTGGATCCCTTGTTACTCAATATATTAAATATAATGACAATTCTGAGATTAAATTAATATTATTTAATAAAGATTATAAAAGCAAGCTTGTTATTATTAAAATAATTTAAAAAAGGTGCTTGTAATTATTTTTATAATAGAAAAACTCATACTAAAATGGAAATAATTTCCTTGGGAGCTTTTATTCATTTGTAGATAAGCCGAGTGCATTTGCTGACAATGAAATATGTTGCATGTACTTTTGTTGTTGTCAACGTTATTGTCTTTATTTTCATTGATTTTTAATTTAGCTCTGTGAGATTCCCAACAACATAATAATGGAATCTATTATGTATAAGTGTTTGTTTAATATTACAGTAATTCCTCGGAAGTTAAGAATGTAACCCTTAGCAAAACAACGCTATAATTGGCCATTATAAAAGCCCAAATAGAGATACGATCTACTGTTGATACTAATATGAATACAAACGAGAGAAACCAACATCACCAAACGATTGATCGGTGAAAACTTATGATTGTGCTGTGGATCTACGACAATCTTTACCAGAAATTTGAATATTAGTGGAAACATGTACGTTTCTTCATAATATGTTCCGAGCCGATATCTAATGCACCACAACGCACATCCGCTTGGAAGAGATACCAAGAGAAAAATTTTTGAGAGCAACAAGAGACAGAGCCAAGTGGATGTCTATGATCGTCTACATCCTCAAGGGACACGACACATTATGAAAAAGAATTGTCTATTTTATTAATTACTTTCCAAATTTGCTTCCGTAATTATTACCTCAATTCAAGCGTTTTTTTTATTTTAAAAAATCATTTATATTTTCTAAAAGCATTATTTACATTATCCGTATCTAACCATGCATGTTCAGTAATAGAAGCATAAATGATACATTAACCGACAGTATATTGCAGTATTTGTGAATCCAAGATATCAATTTGAATTTTCTTGATCACTGGTTATTCAGTACGTTAAATATAACGACAAAATCTTAGAATGAATTAATATTCTTTAATGTAGTTTTATAAAGAATTAAAAAAAAAGTTTCTAATTCTTTTTATAATAGAAAAAACTCATACTAAAATGTAAATAATTGCTTTCAGAGTTCCGTCATCCGTCATCCACTTGATTAGGTCTTTAAATATGTTATCCGTAGCATTTCCCTGTCTCTTTTCCCCTCAATCTGGCCTGTTAGTATCAGGTTCTCCAAGCACTACTTCCTTAAAGCATGTCCCAGGAAATTTAGCTGTCTCTTCCTGATGCTCAGTATTAATTTCCTTTTCGTTTCCATTCTTTCCAAAACCTCATCATTGCTCACATGCTCAATCTATGATATTCGCAGCATCCTTCTGTAGAACTACATTTCAGTTACGTCAAGTTTTTCCTTCATCTTTGATGATATTGTCCAGCATTTATTGCCATAGTGTGTGTCTTTTTTTAGTTACTTTCCAAATTTGCCTTCCGTCACTATTACTTAAATTCAGGCATATTTCTTTTTAAAATAATCAGTTATATTTTCTAAAAGTATTGTTTACATTATCCGTATCTATCCATTTATGTTCCAGTAATAAGAGCATAGATGATACGTTAAGCGACAGTATATTGCAGTATTTGTGAATCCAAGATATCAATTTGAATTTTCTTGATCACTGGTTATTCAGTACGTTAAATATAACGACAAAATCTTAGAATGAATTAATATTCTTTAATGTAGGTTATACAAACAAGTTTTATAATGAATTAAAAAAAAAGTTTCTAATTCTTTTTATAATAGAAAAACTCATACTAAAATGGAAATAATTTCCTTGGGAGCTTTTATTCATTTGTAGATAAGCCGAGTGCATTTGGTTACAATGAAATATGTTGCATGTACTTTTGTTATTGTCAACGTTATTGTCTTTATTTTCATTGATTTTTAATTTAGCTCTGTGAGATTCCCAACAACATAATAATGGAATCTATTATGTATAAGTGTTTGTTTAATATTACAGTAATTCCTCGGAAGTTAAGAATGTAACCCTTAGCAAAACAGCGCTATAAGTGGCCATTATAAAAGCCCAAATAGAGATACGATCTACTGTTGATACTTCTTCTTCTATGTGCCCTGTCCTTTCAGGACGTAGGCGATCATGGCTTTCCACATCTCCCTACTAAATAAATACACACAAAGGTCTATACAAATACAACAGGCTATCATTCGGGATAAATGTAGCGCCTGCAATTTTTCAGCAGACGATGGATACTGTGTTGACGGGTCAAAATTTCGCCAGAGATTATATGGATCATATTTTAGTTAAAAGATATAATTTAAAAGACCATGCGACACACATCAAGGAAATTTTAAAAAGACTACACGACGTTGGTTTAAAAGTTAAAGAGAAGAAATGTGAATTCTTCTTGAAAGAAATAAAATATCTAGGCCACATCATAAATGAGAATTACAGGAAACCTGACCCAGAGAGGGTTTCAGTAATCAAGAACATGCCTGAGCCTAAAAAATTCGCAGAATTGCAAAGCTTCGTCGGTCTTGCTAATTACTATGGAGAGTTTATCGATAGTATACATAAAATGAGGGCACTCTTCGACGAATTATTGATGAAAGATGTCCAGTGGAACTGGTCGGAAGAGTGCGAAAAGGCGTTTAACGAAATTATAAACATATTAACATCAGATTTGACCTTGACACATTTCGACCCTAGGCTGGAGATTATTGTAGCAACTGATGCAAGCTCGCACGGTGTGGGAGCATGCATTTTCCATACAATGCGGGATGGTACTAAAAACCCGGTAGGCCACGCATCGAGAGCATTACTGCCGACCGAGAAAAACTATTAACAAATAGAAAAAGAAGCTTTGGAAATTATTTTCGCCGTAACTCAATTTCATAGATATGGTAGAGAATTTACAAAAACAAACAAAAAAAAAAACGGACCATAATCCGCTTCTTACCATATTTGGATCTAAGAAAAGACTACCTGTATAAACCGTGAATACACTACTGAGGTGGGGTACAATACTAATAAATTACAATTTTAAACTAGAATATTTACCATCGAAAAAAATAGGGCACGCAGATGGACTATCGAGGCTGATTCCTAAGGAAAGTGAACCCTTGGAAGACTCAGTGATAGCAGCGCTGAGAGCTGAGGATGAAATCAGCGAAGTACTAAGTAACACGGTGAAAGAACTACCGGTTACATTGCTAGAGATTAGAAGAAACGCAGAAGCGGATGAATTTATGAAAACAACAAAGAAAAACAATTGAAGACAGAGACGCAAAATTGGTAGATAGTTTCTCATTTGTGACAAGATACGACTGTATAATGAAAGGGTCTTGATACCAAAGTCACTTCAAAGGAGAATCTTAAAAGACTTTCATGTTGAACATCCCGGGAAAAATCGCAGGAAATGTGTACTGGCCAAAAATGGATGAGGGTATCGCGCAGATGGTGGAAAAGTGTAAAGGCTATACGGCGGCAGTAAATTCGCCACCGATTGTACAAAAACCTTGGCCAAAGGCGGACAAACCTTGGTCAAGAATACACGCAGACTATGCAGGACCTATAAATGGCTACTACTCTTTTATAGTAATAAACAGCTTTAGTAAATGACCGGAAGTTTTTAGACATAAACACCTAACAGCCGACAATACTATAAGCTGTTTGTGTGAACTATTTGCGAGGTTAGGCGTCGTTGACGTTTTAGTTACAGATAATGATACACAATACACGTCAGGTGATTTTAAAGAGTTTTGTGAAATGTACCCAATAAAACATATAAAAACAGCTCCCTATCACCCACGATCAAATGGGCTTGCTGAAAGATTTGTAGGTACGCCTAAGATGGCATTAAAAAAGCGATAGACACACCACCAGAAAAAGCATTACAGTAATTCCTACAAGCTTACCGTATTACGCCAAACCAGAACAAACCATCAGGACTGTCACCGGCCGAGGTGATGTTCGCGAGAAAAATCCGATCAGTTTTCGACAAATTATTACTAGGCAAAAGCAATAATCGGAATACAACTACAATAGTGAAAAGATCGTTCAACTCCGGCGAAAAAGTATATTTCAAAATTTTTAATAACAATATGGCGTATTGGGAGACAGGAATAATTATAAGCAGAATTGGAAGCGTAATATATATTATCAAAGGGAAAAGATTCACGCATAGAAAATACTTATCAAATCCAAACAAGAAGATGTGAAGATCCAAGCTCCTCACCTTTAAAATGTGAAGATTTCTATGGAGGAAATCTTCGAAGCTTTTGACATCCAGAAACCAAAAGCTAACACGGAAAAAAGAAGAACCAACAGAAAGCGGAAGTTCACAGAGCATTTGATTATAAATCCAAAACGAAAAAAATATTAACCCTTCCTAAAAAGAAGCTAGCGAGGGGGTTTTGGGGAGTCACGCCTTTTCACACACTCTATGGTCTCTTACAAATAATATAAATAATCCTGCCTACAGAGAACGGTAGTTGAGTTGTTTGTTGGTTGTTGTTGTTTGAGTTGGTGTTTGTCAGAGCAGTTGAACCGCCGCTCGTTGGTCACCAAGAATATAGACTTATTACCCGGACTTATTTCTTTGTATATATTTGACTCCTACTAACAAGTATTCCTGAATCTACTAACCGTGTACAGATTGTATATCTTTTGTTCAATACACTTACCTTTTTTCCTCTCATATCCGTTTTGTGTTATTATTATATCGTGTGGTTTTCTAAACAAGAATCCACAACAATATATATATATATATATATATATATATATATATATATATATATATATATATATATACTAAATCCAAAAGGATGAGCAGATAGGTAAATCCCAAAAACCCGATCCTAATTAATATTTCATTAATATTGATCACGGTGGAGGGCCGGAGGGAAATATATTCTATTTACAGCGCCAAATATAAAAAGTGAAACAAAAATTTCGAAATTGAAATCCGTTGAATAGCCATTGCTACGAGGAAATCCAAGCTTTTTCAGCAATTTTCAGAATTTCGTCGTAGAAATTGCTACTGAACGGATTTAAATATTGAACCTTTTGTTTTATTTTGCATATATATATATATATATATATATATATATATATATGTGTGTGTGTGTGTGTGTGTGTGTGTGTGTGTGAGCGAGAGTTGAATATATGGATCGGAATCCGACAAGATGAATAGAATAAATAAATAATAAGTAGAAAAAAGTGTCTTTAATCTGACATGTTTCATTTATAACAAGCTTTAGTAAAGACAAATGATTAAAATGATTCAGTGAATGGGCAGCACCGGTTGTTTATGTTAAGAAAAATCGGGAGTAATCCACGTGTGTGCAGATTTTTTCACGGGACTGAATAATGCAATTAAAGACTATCACTATCCGTTGCCTAGCCCAGAAGAAATATTCACTAAATTTAATGGTCGAAAAATCTTCTCAAAAAAAGCGAAGCATACCTACAGATTCCAATGACGGAAGAAAGTTCCAAATTACTGTGTATAAATACGCACAGAGGTCTATACAAATACAACAGGGTACCATTCGGGATAAAAGTAGCGCCTGCGATTTTTCAGCAGATGATGGATACTAGGTTGTCGGGTCAAAATTTCGCCACAGATTATCTTTACGATATTTTAGTTAAAAGCGATAATTTAAAAGACCATGCGACACTCATCAAGAAAAACTATTAACAAATCGAAAAAGGAGCTTATTGTTTTCCGCGTAACTCATTTCATAGATATATATATATATATGGTAGAGAATTTACACTAAAAACGGGCCATATTCCGCGTCTTACCATATTTGGATCCAAGAAAAGACTACCTGTATATACCGCGAATAGACTCCTGAGGTGGGGTACAATACTAATAAAATACAATTTTAAACTAGAATATTTACCATCGAAAAAAAATAGGGCCCGCAGATGGACTATCGAGGCTGATTCCTAAGGAAAGTGAACCCTTGGAAGACTCAGTGATCGCAGCGCTGAGAGCTGAGGATGAAATCAGCAAGGTATTAAGTAACACAGAGGCAGGACAGACTGGGTTCTATAGCCTTGGTCCGCAACCAGTCTACCGCAGAAAGCAATGGCAACCTACTGCGGGAAATTATTCTGCACAGTCAGTCATGTCTCTTTCGAGACATGATCGCCCAAGCGTGTATCACGTATGGCACTTAACTGACTGACTGAATATAATAGTTGGAATAATGATTAAGGCTTCTACTGGCCATAAATTGGGGGATCAGTTTATTACTTCATAACAATAGGAAACCGATCCCCCACTAATTACTATATAATAATATAATACATTTCTTTCCCCTCTAGCTATGAGTTAAATAACAGGACAGATTGGGTTCTATAGCCTTGGTCGGCAACCAGTCTAACGCAGAAAGCAATGGCAACCTACTGCGGGATAATATTCTGCCCAGTCAGTCATGTCTCTTTCGAGACATGATCGCCCAAGCGTGCATCACGTATGGAACTTAACTGACTGACTGTATTTAATAGTTGGAATAATGATTAAGGCTTCTACTGGTCATAAATTGGGGGGGGTCAGTTTATTACATCATAACAATAGGAAACCGATCCCCCACTAATTACTACATAATAATATAATACATTTCTTTCCCCTCTAGCTATGAGTCAAATAGCAGGACAGATTGGGTTCTATAGCCTTGGTCGGCAACCAGTCTACCGCAGAAAGCAATGGCAACCTACTGCGGGATAATATTCTGCCCAGTCAGTCATGTCTCTTTCGAGACATGATCGCCCAAGCGTGTATCACTTATGGCACTTAACTGACTGACTGATTAAGTAACACAATCAAAGAACTAACGGTTACATTGCTAGAGATAAGAAGAAACGCAGAAGCAGACAAATTTATTGAAACGACAAAGAAAAAATTCAAGACAGAGACGCAAAATTGGTAGATAGTTTCTCAATTTGTGACAATGTACTACTGTATAATGAAAAGGGTCGTGATACCAAAGTCACTTCAAGGGAGAATCTTAAAAGGATTTCATGTTGGACATACCGGAAAAAAAATCACATGAAAAAGCGATAATTTAAAAGACCATGCGCCACACATCAAGGATATGTTTAAAAGACTCCTGCAGTATCTGTGAGTCCAAGATATCAATTTTCCGCAATTTAATACAGACTTTCTCGTCTTCAATTTTTTTTTTTTTTTCCATATACAATATTCAGATGTGCGTTGTGGTGCAGTGGATATCGGCTCGGCACGAGAAATCGGGGAACCGAGTTCAAATTCCAGTTACGCACAAATACCCTTGGGAAAGGTATTAATCCGTCTCTTCCCTCCAGTTATGGGTTAAATAGCAGGACAGATTGGGTTCTAAAGCCTTGGCTGGCAACCAATCTACCGCAGAAAGCAATGACAAGCTACTGCGGGATAATCATCTGCCCAGTCAATCATGTCTGTTTTGAGACATGATCGCCCAAGCGTGTTTCACGTATGACACTTAACTGACTGACTGATACAATATTTAAGTGCTGTGTGTCTCTTTTGTTAGTTACTTTCCAAATTTGCCTTCCGTCACTATTACTTAAATTCAGGCGTATTTCATTTTAAAATAATCAGTTATATTTTCTAAAAGTATTGTTTACATTCTCCATATCTAGCCGTCTATGTTCCAGTAATAAGAGCATAGATGATACGTTAACCGACAGTATATTGCAGTATTTGTGAATCCAAGATATCAATTTGAATTTTCTTGATCACTGGTTATTCAGTACGTTAAATATAACGACAAAATCTTAGAATGAATTAATATTCTTTAATGTAGTTTTATAAAGAATTAAAAAAAAGTTTCTAATTCTTTTTATAATAGAAAAACTCATACTAAAATGGAAATAATTTCCTTGGGAGCTTTTATTCATTTGTAGATAAGCCGAGTGCATTTGGTTACAATGAAATATGTTGCATGTACTTTTGTTGTTGTCAACGTTATTGTCTTTATTTTCATTTATTTTTAATTTAGTTCTGTGAGATTCCCAACCACGTAATAACGGAATCTATTATGTATAAGTGTTTGTTTAATATTGCAGTAATTCCTCGGAAGTTAAGAATGTAACCCTTAGCAAAACAGCGCTATAAGTGGCCATTATAAAAGCCTAAATAGAGATACGATCTACTGTTGATACTAATATGAATACAAACGAGAGAAACAAACATTACCAAACGATTGATCGGTGAAAAATTATGATTGTGCTGTGGATCTACGACAATCTTTCCCAGAAATTTGGATAATAGTGGAAACATGTACGTTTCTTCATAAGCGCTTTTTACATGTTCAAATTGTGTAGTGGTTAAAGATTGGGAAAGATAGATGTGTAGTCCTTGAATTCTACTCGTGTTGCTTACATTTAATATTTTGCAAATATCTTTGGCTATGGTATGAAAACATCTCGTTTCCCAATTGCTACGCCTAATATTAGTAGAAGAGTTAAGGCTCTTCAGTTTTGGTTGGTAATTTATCGAGAAGAAAAGTTTTGAATTCAAAATATTTTTGGCATGGTGCGAGCAGCTCCATTCTGTAGAGCATATGTGATATGTTTTTAATTTTATGTAATTCCTTTTTAATTGCGTGTTGTGGTGCAGTTGATATCAACTCGGAACGACGAGGAGCCGATTTCGAATTCCAGTTGAATTTCTTGCGTTCAATTGCGCGCAAATACCTCTCTTCCATCCAGTTATGAGTTATATAGTGGGAGAGATTGGGTTCTATAGCCTTGGTGGGCCACCAGTCTACCGCAGAAAGCAATGGCAACCTATTCCGGGATAATTTCTGCCAAGTCACTTTCGAGACATGATCGCCCAAGGCGTGTATCACGTATGGCACTTAACTGGCTGACTGAATATAATAGATGGAATAATGATTAAGGCTTCTAATGGCCATAAAATGGGGGATAAGTTTATTACGTCATAACAATAGGAAACCGATCCCCCACTAATTACTACATAATAATATAATACATTTCTTTCCCATATAGCTATGTGTCAAATAACAGGACAGATTGGGTTCTATAGCCTTGGTGGACCACCAGTCTACCGCAGAAAGCAATGGCAGCCTATTCCGGGATAATTTCTGCCAAGTCTCTTTCGAGACATGATCGCCCAAGGCGTGTATCACGTATGGCACTAGAACTGACTGTGCAGGGGTTGTAATTGTCAGTGTTGTAATAGGGATTGGGGGGGGCAGTGCTCGAGTTTCATTTGAGTTAGTCATGTTTACGTTATCGCAAATAAATAAAATAAAAGACCTTGATCCATTCTTGGCTGCTATACACTTAAACTTTTAACATATGAAGATGATACAGTGCTGATAGCAGACACGGAAAGTAAATTCTAGGCGCTTCTACAAAAGTAAAGAAGTCTTGCATCC
This sequence comes from Ascarosepion bandense, assembly GCA_037127315.1. Taxonomy (NCBI): domain Eukaryota; kingdom Metazoa; phylum Mollusca; class Cephalopoda; order Sepiida; family Sepiidae; genus Ascarosepion; species Ascarosepion bandense. The sequence goes on along the minus strand of JBBBDQ010030865.1, from coordinate 112,582 downwards.
AATAGGAAACGAGCTTCCCACCTCAACGCCATAGAACATCTGTTTGCCAATTCCATCCCTAGGATATGAGGGTAATGGTAAAGTTGTTTTTTTTTTTTACATTAACTTCCGTGTAAATACTCCTATGAATATTATAAATCTATTTATTTTCCCAGTAGCTATGGTTTATGTTGTTGGATTTTCTCTTTTTTCTATGATAATGGACTCGACTGGTGTATACATATTTTCCTGTTATAGTGAGATACGAAAGATCAGTCAGATATCCGGTAGAGATCCGTAAGATACCGAACGATACCGAAGTTTCACAGAGAATACCGCGTCAGTAGTCATAGTAGCTCTGAGCTCTACACAGCCAGAATTGTATCACACAGCAGCCGTCAGTTTTGGCGTGGACATACTAATTCTAGCACCGATTCACTTCAAAGACTTGTATATATATATATATATATATATATATATATATATATATATATATATATATATGCCTTCCTAATCGTATTCCTGAAGTACTAACCTGCGTTTAAGCTTGTATCTTTACGTTTAATATAACTTATTAGTCTATCTCAAATATCTGTTTTGTTGTTAATTATTTTGTGCGTTTTCTCACACAGAATCCACAACAGTTTATATAGAAGAGCAGGCTGGGCTCATGTGTTGGTTAGCAACTACCTACAAGAGAGAGTATGGGATTAAAAAGTACATCCTATTATGTGTTCAGCTAATAACTTCCTTCTGTAGGGCATGGGGGTGACAACATCATCCCATAGATCAGAATGCTAATAAATTCATCCTTTAAAACCTACTTTTTACAAAAATAACTGCGGCAATATAAATATATCATGTTGCTTGTATGAATTTGATTGCAGCTTCTTAAAAATTGGAGGTCTTGAGTATAACGATAAAGCTCACCCGGCAACAAGGCCTCTGATTAGATGGTTGTGAAGAGCATGGAACCACCTCTTAATTGCTGTTGTTCCCAGGTCCACCCTGACCCAGAGTGGTACCACCTGTTAGGGTCCCAGCTATGGGCAAGTTTATCCCCAAACTGGGGTCAAAACACTATGAAAGTAAAAAGGAAAATAGGGTTTTATAGAAAAATATACATTTTTGAGGAAAAAAAAGATAATACATTTTTGAAGAAACAAATTATTACCAGCAATACATTTTGGAATACAAAATTGGAAGACATCAGTTTTCTAAAAAAAAAAAAAACCAAAAAACCAAAAAATAAACTTTTTCATCAAAATCTGACTAAATTAACTTTCTCACCATAACCTAACAAAAGAAAATTCTTTAAAAACTTACTGTTTGGCATTGAATTCCCCACAGATATTGATATGCCGTTATCCAAAGCTCAAGATCAGACTCAAATTAGAAATTGGACATGGGTGTGCAGGGGTTGTAATTGTCAGTGTTGTAATAGTGATTTGGGGAGCAGATTTCGAGTTTCAGCTAATCTAGTCATGTTCACACTGGCGTAAATAAATTCAAATTAAAACCCCGGCTGCTTCACTCTTGAAATTTTAAGATATTCAAATGATTCGGTGTTGATAGCAGACACGGAAAGTAAACTATAGGCGTTCCTACAGAATTAAAGGAAAGCGAGAAGAAAGGACTAACCATCAATTGTAAGCAGACAGAATGCATGGCTGCCCCCAAAAATGGAGAGGCCAAGGGCCTACTAAAAAAAAAAAAACACAAACCAAACAAGCAAAAAAAAATTGGCAAATTTTCGTTTCAAGCCCCGACGCTTTTCCCCTTCAAATTGATCCAAAATAGCATCATCTCTGTGTAAATGTATATGCTGAACTCAAATCAAGTGTTAGTTATTGAAGAAACTTACCTTTTTTTTATCTAAATATCTATAAATAAACAAACTATATCTTGCACTTTTTCTCTCCCTTAACTCTCACGAAGTCATGTAATTAACTGCAGAATGACGTACTGCGTATGTGAACGAATTTTGGCAGATTTTTGGTCGATTTTTCTTCATTTACTGACACTTCCGGCGATGTACTTCCGGAAATTAAAGTAATGCGCTATTGTATTTCTATGCTTATTACTCTCATAACTGGAAGTACATCGCCGGAAGTTTCAGTAAAGGCAGAAAATCGACCAAAATTCGACAAAAAATTCCGTCTACGTAGAACGTCATTCTGCAGTTAATTGACATGACTTCGTGAGAGTTACGGGAGAGAAAAAGTGCGAGATATTTTTTATGGAATTTCAAAGCAAAATAGATAAATTTCTTCAATAACTAATAGTTGATTTGAGTTCAGCATATATATTTGCACAGAAATAATACTATTTTGGATAAATTTGAAGGGGGAAAAGCTGTCGGCACCTAAAACGAACATTTACCAAATAATTATATAGCAGAAGATGGAAAATTTTACACCGAACTTAGTTGGCGCAATCGAAATAACGAAAGGTCGGCAAAATATTAAGAAAGGTGAAAAATTTCATTGGAAGCAAGAACGACTGGACTTTTATGTATTATCTTTTTAACTCATACAAGAATACTTCGCACCCCCCAGCTTTGGTTAAATAGTAAGAATAATAGCTGGAAAAAAGTAATTTTTATTCCAAAAATACTTAAATAAGCATTCATTTAAAAAATCAGCTAATTCGGTTCCGTTAACGAATTTATTTGTCATTTATACATTATCAACTATTTATAGGTTATTTAAAGCCAAAAAAATACATTTTGATTGTAAGATTTTTTTTTTTTTTTTGACAGGTGAAGTATAAATGACCGAGCAGCCATTACTGCTGCCTACCGAAATTCAATTTCCTACGGTTCATGAACCCTTTTCAGGTCATTTAAAGCCAGAATATATTTTCAGATTGTAAGAACTTTTTATATTAAGGAAAAGAATAATGATTTAGTGATACAAATATTACTTTTAACCTATAGCTGTGGGAAAAGATATGGATCGATACTTTACCCAAGTTTATTTGCACGTAAATGTTTATAATCAGCGCAACTAGGATTAGAACACGGCTCCCCGTTTAGCAATTCAGATTTCTTATCCATCAAACCACAGGCAAATCAATGCTTACTTCGCCTGGTATTCCTGAGCGGTCACCAGTCTGATTAATGATCCGGCTCAAGCTTGCTTTATTTCGATGAATATACGCGAACGAATAGACTTCATAATCGATAAAAGAAAAAAAATATTGACTAGTATTTTGTTCATCTTATTTCTTTTGCTTTTACACGAAGTAGTATAGGTTCTTGCATTCACTTACGCACAAATACCCTTCGGAAATGTAATAATCAGTCTCTTCCCTCGTGTTACGGGTTAAATAACTAAACAGATTGGGTTCTATAGCCTTGGCTGGCAACCATTCTACCGCGAAAGTAATGACAGCCTACTGCGGGATAATCTTCTGTTCAGTCAGTCATGTCTCTTGCGAGACATGATCGCCCAAGCGTGTATCACGTATGGTACTGACTGAATGAAGTTAATAGTTAGAAACATAATTAAAGCTTCTATTTGGGAGAAAGTGGGGGATCAGTTTTCTATTGTTTATAAGTAATAAACTGACCTCAGACTAATTACTACTTATTAATAGAATCCGTCTCTTCTTCCTTCAGCTATAGTTTAAAGAGCAGGACAGAAAATCTTCTGTCCAGTCAGTCATGTCTCTTTCGAGACATGATCGCCCAAAGCGTGTATCACGTATGGAACTTAACTGACTGGCTGAAGATAATAGTTGGAAACATGATTAAGGTTTCTACTGGTCATAAAGTGGAGGATCAGTTTATTACTTCATAACAATAGGAAACTGATCCCCCACTAATTACTACTTATTAATATAATCCGTCTCTTCTCCCTTCAGCTATAGTTTAAAGAGCAGGATAGAAAATCTTCTGCCCAGTCAGTCATGTCTCTTTCGAGACATGATCGCCCAAACCGTGTATAACGTATGGCACTTAACTGACTGACTGAAGATAATAGTTGGAAACATGATTAAGGCTTCTCCTGGTCATAAAGTGGAGGATCAGTTTATTACTTCATAACAATAAAAAACTGATCCCCCATTAATTACTACTTATTAATACAATCCGTCTCTTCTACCTTCAGCTATAGTTTAAAGAGCAAGATAGAAAATCTTCTGCCCAGTCAGTCATGTCTCTTTCGAGACATGATCGCCCAAAGGGTGTATCACGTATGGCACTTAACTGACTTACTAAATACTTGTTATTGTTCTTAACTTAGTAGTAGTTTAAGTTGTCTGAATTTCGTAAATAAACATTGTCAGATAATATTCAATTTTTTCTAGTATTTCTTTCGTCTAATTTACTTTGATTTTACACTGTTGGGGCTATCAGATTTAATCAGATCCTAGAGCATTTGAGCATGCTAGCAATTTCTGGTGGACTCGTCTAAGTCCAAAGAAAAATAAAATTTGAGCAAGAAAATGTCAGCAAATATATCGACAGAAAAGAGAAAGTCTTGGCAATTATTATTAACTTTTAACCAGTATTTCTTTCATATCATTTCTCTTGCTTTTGGAAAGAGTCTTAAGTTGGCTGAATTTCTTAGCGGAAGTCTTGGCAAATATTATTAACATTTCACGAGTATTTCTTTCATATTATTTCTCTTGCTTTTGGAAAGAGTCTTAAGTTGGCTGAATTTCTTAGCGGAAGTCTTGGCAAATATTATTAACATTTCACGAGTATTTCTTTCATATTATTTCTCTTGCTTTTGGAAAGAGTCTTAAGTTGGCTGAATTTCTTAGCGGAAGTCTTGGCAAATATTATTAACATTTCACGAGTATTTCTTTCATATTATTTCTCTTGCTTTTGGAAAGAGTCTTAAGTTGGCTGAATTTCTTAGCGGAAGTCTTGGCAAATATTATTAACATTTCACGAGTATTTCTTTCATATTACTTCTCTTGCTTTTGGAAAGAGTCTTAAGTTGGCTGAATTTCTTAGCGGAAGTCTTGGCAAATATTATTAACATTTCACGAGTATTTCTTTCATATTATTTCTCTTGCTTTTGGAAAGAGTCTTAAGTTGGCTGAATTTCTTAGCGGAAGTCATGGCAAATATTATTAACATTTCACGAGTATTTCTTTCTATCATTTCTCTTGCTTTTCGAAAGAGTCTTAAGTTGGCTGAACTTCTTAGCGGAAGTCTTGGCAAATATTATTAACATTTCACGAGTATTTCTTTCATATCATTTCTCTTGCTTTTGGAAAGAGTCTTAAGTTGGCTGAATTTCTTAGCGGAAGTCTTGGCAAATATTATTAACATTTCACGAGTATTTCTTTCATATTATTTCTCTTGCTTTTGGAAAGAGTCTTAAGTTGGCTGAATTTCTTAGCGGAAGTCTTGGCAAATATTATTAACATTTCACGAGTATTTCTTTCATATCATTTCTCTTGCTTTTGGAAAGAGTCTTAAGTTGGCTGAATTTCTTAGCGGAAGTCTTGGCAAATATTATTAACATTTCACGAGTATTTCTTACATATCATTTCTCTTGCTTTTAGAAAAAGTCTTAAGTTGGCTGAACTTGTCAGTTTTAAATGACTTTTGATTTGTATTTTTTCATATTATTTATCTTGTTTTTAGAAATAGTCTTAAGTTAGCTGAATTTCTTAGCGGAAGTGTTGGCAGTTATGATTAACATTTTACTAGTTTTTCTTACATATCATTTCTCTTGCTTTTAGAAAGAGTCTTACGTTGGCTGAATGTCTTAGCGGAAGCCTTGGCAATTATTATTAATATTTAAGTAGTTTTTCCTACATATAATTTCTCTTGCTTTTGAAAGAGCCTTACGTTGACTGAATTTCTTAACGGAAGCGTTGGCAATTATTATTAACATTTTACTAGTATTTCTTACATATCATTTTTCTTGATTTTAGAAAGAGTTTTAAGTTGGCTGAATTACTTAGCGGAAGCCTTGACAATTATTATTAACATTTCACTAGTTTTTCTTACATATAATTTCTCTTGCTTTTAGAGTCTTAAGTTGGCTGACTTTCTTTCAAATTTTGCACCACCTGATATTATCATTTTGGTCCATTAATTCTCAAATCTCCCCGCCTGTGTTAATCATCAATCGATGGTATCGTAACAATACTCTCCCCAGACTGAAGTTAATTCTGATATAAAATAATGATTTGTTAAATATATTAAAATTCTAGGTGAGGGCATGTTGTCTGTTGGCTTTCCTTTGATTTATACCAGGTGTTTACGTGCTTCTTTTTTATGAAAACCCGTTTTAAAGGATCATTTATTACTGTATTTTATTTTAATGGTAAAATATTTTTCATGTTCAGATGTGATATATTTCTGTGACACACAGAATTATGATTTTGTTCAATAGCAGTAGTGTAAACAGTGACAATGAAAAATGTGCCGAAGGAATTTATGGTATTCGTTGTTCGATAGAAATCAAAAACATTGTCATCAAAAACATTGACAAACAAATGTGTGTTTACGCCAGGTCAGCCGTTTTCAAGGTGAGAAAATATAAATAATGGCAGACGAAATGTAAAAAACAGCTAACCCAAAGACAATAATAAACGAAAATGATTAATAGACGTGCCTATCCATAGATGTCTCAGTTAAGCATCATTCGGGGTGTTTCAGCTTATATCATAACCAAAACCTTAACTAGAAGCAGAACACCACAGAATACCGCGACGCTAAAAGAGAGAAGAAGAAAGAGGGAGAGCGCACAGAAGAGAAAACAACTCCCGACGAATCACAACGTGTGCGTGATTCCCTCTGACTACAACACTACGCACAACCTACACTGAAGAGTATAAAAATATAAGATTATATTTTTATATACTCGTTGTTTTGCGTTTGTCGTTTATCTGTCAAGACATGTGTCCTTTCAGCAGTAGCAGTAGCAGCAGAAGTTGTATATATCGGGTGTAGAACCGTGGGCAAAGAATACTAGGACTTAGGCGAGGTGTGTTATTTGTATGTGTGTGTGTGTGTGTGTGTGTGTGTGTGTGTGTGTGTGTGTGTGTGTGTGCGTGTGTGTGTGTGAAGAAAGCAGAGAACAGAACTCTCGACAACTCCCTCGTATGTGCATGATTCCCTCTACTCAAACGTAAAAAATAGACACATGAAACTAATATCATATACCTAAAAATATAAATGTAAACAGAACGAAAACAGATAATTGCGGCATCATTTTATTACTCATTTACCATTTACTGGGAATATTGACAAGACATAAAGTATATCAAGAGAAAATGTGCTGTGAAGCAATAAATTTTGAAGTTTTGCGCCTTTTAACACCTTCCTATGCTGTTTCTTTCAGCGAATGAGTATAAGTACCTAATTGAAAGTATCCCCAATGATTGTCATCCATTTTTTTTAATATAATAGTTTTGATGGGATGATGTATATATTATAATAATAAAAATGTATTGTGCATGATTAGTGATATTACGTATATGAAAGTAAAAAGTCCAAAATGCATTAGCTTATCTCATTTTTTCTCGCGGAACCTTAGGGACCTTTTGCGGAACTTTTGGGCCCAGTGGACCCCGGTAGAGAAACGCTGCTATAAATGATAACGAAATTGTCGGATAGCTAAATAACATAAAGTTCTCTACAGCAAGTAGTAATAGTCTTACGTTGTGTGAATCTCATCGGTGAAGTGTTATCAATTAATATTATCTTTTGACTAGTATTTCTTTCATATTACTTCTCTTGCTTTTAGAATAAGGAGGAACAGGGGAGCCGAGTTCGAATTCCAGCTGAATCCATTGTATTCACTTACGCGCAAATACCCTTGGGAAAGGTATTAATCCGTCTCTTCCTTCCAGTTATGGGTTAAATAGCAGGACAGATTGGGTTCTATAGCCTTGGTCGGCAACCAGTCTACCGCAGAAAGCAATGGCACCCTACTGCGGGATAATCTTCTGCCCAGTCAGTCATGTCTCTTTCGAGAGATGATCGCCCAAGCGTTTATCACGGATTGCACTTAACTGACTGACTGACTTAAGTTATCTGGATATCTTAGAGAAAGCCTTGGAAATTATTTTCAATTATTGACTTGTATTTCTTTCATATGACTTCTCTTGATTTTAGAAATAGTCTTTAGTTGTCTGTATTTCTAAAAGAAAGTCTTGGCAATTATTTTCAATTTTGACTAGTATTTCTTTCATTTTATTTCTCTTGCTTATGGAAATAGTCTTAAGTTGTTTGAATTATTTAGAGGAAGTCTTGCCCATTATTATTAACTTTTGACTAGTATCTCTTTTATATTTTTTCTTTTGCCTTTAGAAATAGTTCTAAGTTGTCTGAATTTCTTAAAGGAAGTCTTAGCCATTATTATTAACTTTTGACTAGTATCACTTTTATATTTTTCTCTTGCTTTTAGAAATAGTTCTAAGTTGCCTGAATTTCTTAAAGGAAGTCTTAGCCATTAATATTAACTTTTGACTCGTATCTCTTTTATATTTTTCTCTTGCTTTTAGAAATAGTTCTAAGTTGTCTGAATTTCTTAAAGGAAGTCTTAGCTATTAATATTAACTTTTGACTCGTATCTCTTTTATATTTTTCTCTTGCTTTTAGAAATAGTTCTAAGTTGTCTGAATTTCTTAAAGGAAGTCTTAGCCATTAATATTAACTTTTGACTAGTATCTCTTTTATATTTTTCTCTTGCTTTTAGAAATAGTTCTAAGTTGTCTGAATTTCTTAAAGGAAGTCTTAGTTATTAATATTAACTTTTGACTCGTATCTCTTTTATATTTTTCTCTTGCTTTTAGAAATAGTTCTAAGTTGTCTGAATTTCTTAAAGGAAGTCTTAGCCATTATTATTAACTTTTGACTAGTATTTCTTTCATATTATTTTTCTCGGAACTGACGATGATCGAGTTTGCTTAAGATTGTTTATCGAACGAGAATAAAACTCGAATTTTGATGAAGCTCTATTCAATCGACGAATACAATGAGTGTTCCGCTGTTAATTGATTAAACAGGTATTGTTATCATCCTTTTTATAAAGCTTCAATAACTATTTTGAACGATTTCAAGTATTTTTTGCATACAAACATACACAGACGCCCTATTATTCTATGTGTGTGGTCAAATTGACCTACGTTTATGGAAATTGGAAATAGTATTGGTAATAATGATAGCATTCTAGTCTTTTCCCTACAAGAAAATATTTGTCATTCATTGACCCAGAAGCCAGTAATGCTGTCGGTTAAAATTCGTAAAACATTTTTCCTAAAACAATTTTTCAGTAAAATAGGTTTTGCATATCCAGTAGCTATTATCACTTTTTTCAGTATTGATATTAACCATTTCCCTACGAGGAATTTAAATGCAATGTCAATCCCCATCTCTTTTTCACTTGACTCCAGTCCTTTCTACATCATCCCGTATATCTTGTTCTTTTCCTTTCTCTCTATTTTCGCAACTGTCTTCACTCCTGTGTTCACATCCTTCCCTTGCTCTTTCTCTTTCACCCCCTGTAGCTGGTTCTTCTTACTCTTCACTCGCCTCCTGCCTAAAACCTTAACTCCGTTATGTAACTCCAGCCCTTTCTACATCTCCCCGTGTATCTTGTTCTTTTCCTTTCTCTCTATTTTCGCAACTGTCTTCACTCCTGTGTTCACATCCTTCCCTTGCTCTTTTTCTTTCACCCACTGTAGCTGGTTCTTCTTACTCTTCACTCGCCTCCTGCCTCAAACCTTAACTCTCTTATGTAACTCCGGTCCTTTCTACATCTCCCCGTGTATCTTGTTCTTTTCCTTTCTCTCTACCTTCGCAACTGTCTTCACACTTGTGTTCTCATCCTTCTGTTGCCCTTTCTATGACACCCCATGTAACTGGTTTGTCCGTCTTTCACTCTCCTCCTGCTTAAAATTTAACTCTCTTAGGTAGCCCCCTGCGCCTCAGTGGCGAACCGCCTTGCTTGGGGTGAAATGATTAAAGAAAAAATGTAAGTATTTGACATTCGTTGGCCGCGCAAGCATTACCGCCTCTGTTTGAAATAAAATCGGATTAAACTCTTTGGGTTAAATCACTGGATCAAACCAACGCTCTTATTCACTAAGCCACTTGAGAATCTCAGTACCATAGTTTGTGTTTGGATCTTATTATTGTCTTTTAATCTAATTAGCGTTATTTGTTCTAATCACATTCAATTTTTAATTTCACTTCTTGACATCGGTATTGAACCCAACTACAACCAAATATAAACATTCATTTAGAAAGCGGTTCAAATCTCACGAGGTCTTTGTCTCCGAAAGGCATTCAGGTGGTTTTACACCAAATTGAAATAGTCGGTGTTCCAGAAGACCTAAAGGTCAGTTATCAAAGCTGATTCCTGAAAGATATAATAAACCCACGCACTGAAATGAAGAGCCGCCAGCAGTTGACAGGATTACAAGGGCCAACAAGATGCAACTAAGATTTAGACACCAGTCCGAATAAATCAATTCACTGATTACAAAAGAACTTGACAATTTTCAATGTTTATTAAACCAGAAACAAATTTAAAATATATAAAAACATGCGGTTATATAGAACAGGATTAAAGTATAAAACTGAAGAATTTCTTCCTGATGAATTGAACCAATGCTTGCTAACAAGAATGATCATGAAACATTATACATATATATATATGTATATATATATATGTAATGTTTCATATATATATATATATATATATTCAGATACTTTAATCCAAGCGGAAAAAGCAGGAAGGTAAATTCCAAAAACCCGATCCAAATTGATATTAAAAAATTTATTTTAAAATTAAAAAATGATACAGGAAGAGAGCTCCATGTAATAAAATATTACAGAGCAAATATAAATTAAAAGAGGATTAATTGAATGATGTTGAATGACCATTTCGATATGAAAATCCCCACGGGGGATAACACATCACCTCAGCAACAGAAAAATCCTTTCAGAAACTGGAGAAAAATCAGTTTAATTTTCCTTTTTAAATAGATTTGCAAAGAAATTAAAAGACAAAAATAAAAATAAAAATAAAATAAAAGATAAAACAAAATAAAATCAAATAAACAAGAAAAGAAAAACTGACATCGTCTGGGTTCGCAGAAAAAGAAAAGAGAATTGTAACCTAAAATTAATGGACGGCCGTGTTGAATTGATGTAAGGTTAAGCAACACGGAAAAAAGGTGGGAGATAAGAGAGATAAAGGAAGGAAGGGAGAGAAAAAGAAAAGAAAGAAAAATGTTTTATATATTACAGACGCTGGACATATTCAAAATATATATATATATATATATATATATATATATATATATATATATTTAGTATATCGAGCAGCAAGTAATTTTCTAAACATATACTGTTAAATATTGAGAGACAATGAATATCTATTATGTTTAATCATGAGCCGTTCTAAACGTCGTATTTTTGCTTTAATTTCAGTTGAAAATAAAGACAAAAACCCTCCAACATTTGGATAATTATTTATTGGTTTTCTTCTAAGCTTTCGGCTCACATGAGCCATCTTCAGAGAGGTTGTTTAAACTGAAATATTATAACATCCACCATCACCGACGATTTTATTTTGTGTTGGCATAAAACTCCGCTTGGCAACGACAATAGTTACCAAAAATAATAAACGCAGTTCTTAAGTTTGCGATGCGGTTCTATGACGTCACACCGCGGGATTTTTCTGTTGCTGAGGTGATGTGTTATCCCCCGTGGGGATTTTCATATAGAAATGATCATCCAACATCATTGAATTAATACTTTTTTAATTTATATTTGTTCTGTAATATTTTATTACATGGAGCTCTCTTCCTGTATCATTTTTTAATATTAAAATAATTTTTTTAATATTAATTAGGATCGCGTTTTTGGAATTTACCTTCCTGCTTTTTCCGCTTGGATTAAAGTATCTGAATTAATATATATATATATGAAAGAGGTCTTGATTGTTCTTAACCTTTTAAAGCCATTCATTTTGAAATAACCACATCACTTGATAAGACAAAAAGTGTCGAAACAAAATAGCTACTTTTGTAGTGATATTGTAACATATTAATGTTATAATTTATTAATAAATATTATTATTATTAGCTCTACTTTTTATTGTGCACCTTTTTTGAAAATAGTGTTTCTTTGGATGGGGAATATTATTCCACCCATACTTGTATATATATATATGTCAACACAAAATAAAATCGTCGGTGATGGTGGATTTTATAATATTTCAGTTTAAACTACCTCTCTGAAGATGGCTCATGTGAGCCGAAAGCTTAGAAGAAAACCAATAAATAATTATCCAAATGTTGGAGAATTTTTGTCTTTATTTTCAACTGAAATTAAATAAAAAATACGACGTTTAGAACGGCTCATGATTAAACACAATAGACATTCATTGTCTCTTATATTTAATAGCATATGTCTAGAAAATTACTTGCTGCCTCGATATACTAAATATATATATATATATATATATATATATATATATATATAATTCACAACACGAAAGACAGTAGGGCCACTAAGAAATCGAATTGTCATAAAAATAATAAAACAATAACAATGCAGGTGAAATTGAGTTGTAATTACAAAACAGAATAACAGCCTTGAACATTTTGCTCATCCCTCTGGTGGAATACAGTTTCAACATCCTTAATTAGACCGCATCAACACGCATCATCATAAGGCTGATGTTCATTGTCTGTATAAATCCAGATCCGATGGAGGTAGAGGATTATTTCCACTAGAACTGTCTTAGAATCACTTGTGAAATCTTATCAAGTTTAACATCCGGGCTGGGAAACGAACAAAGAATTTGCCAACCCCAAAATGAAAAACAATATGCACTCGCAGAAGACAGTTAAAAGAGGCTTTCCCTTTTTGGATATTGTGCACGGAAATGTAAGGTCCACATTCTGATGAGTGAACTCGGGTCGTCGGCGCACGCCTATTCACACACAGACACAGAAACACATACAAAAACCAAAATGAAATAGAGATATACACTGGTCGACAATAATTGACGAAATCCAAAATAAAACGTAATATATGAGTATGGGGTTTTCTTTTGAAATTTACTAATGCTGATGTTTTATGGAGCTAAACACCTTAGAAATATTACTAATCTTCGGCGTTTGGTTAATCATTAAGTAACGATATCATTGCTTAATAGACTATTATATACTACTAAATATATATATATATATATATATATATATATATATATATATATATATATATATATATATTATAATCTGACATATGCTATTGAATTTTTTTATAATCATACCGCCCCAAGCAAGGCATTGCTACTGTTTTGCAGGGGGTTACATAGGAAGAAAGTTATGAGAATGAGTGACAGGTTATATGGGATGTCAGGAAGTGGGTAAGAGAAGAAAGAGAATACTGATGAGAGCGGAGTGAACAGAGAACGGGGCATGAGAGAGAGGATGCAAGTAAGTGAGATAGGAGATGACTATTGTCTTTACATTTAAATTCGGCGAAGAAAGTCAATGAAAGGGAATTCTACAGGCGGGAAGTGCAAGCAAAAAAGCTACTGTAGTAGAATTTGCGTTTATAATACTTGCAGAATTGATCCTTGCAGAATTTAAATTGCACGTCTTCCATTCCTATATTCATCGAAAATTGTTGTCACCTCTGCTCTGGATGTTTTCATCTACAATATAGAGATACTTAAAATAATTCAATGAAGTATCTGTAATGTTGTCAGTACTGATTTAGTATCTCTGTTCCGACCACCATCTTAACGTATCTTCCATCTGCATTTTCTATAAATGATTTCATAGTGATTATTCTGATGAGCTTTCCGCTATGGTACATGAATTTAATACTAGATCTAGACGGACGTCAAGGTCTCAAAAATGCACAATCTAATTTTCCAGGTGTAAGCGTATGTCCTATGCTAACAATTTCTTTCATCCCACTTAATGCTTGTCGAACTCACTTACTGTTCCTTGCTTCAAAAATTTAAATCCAAATTATTCAGACTATTGTCTTATTGCTGCCATGTTTACGACGTTTCGGTCGTTGTACGCTCCGGCCATCTTCAGGTAATAGGAATTTCGAACCGAAGCCTTTTCTACCATAAATGGGGTATATCAGTTTCATTCCATGTGCGAAGACACTTCTGGTATCCATTCGTTAAATTGACTCTCTTTAATTTGACTCTCTATGTTATTTGTTCACTAGTGCTCTAACCAGGTATTGAACGCACTACCTTTAGGGTCAAGTCACTGGAACTAAGCAAAATCTATATTCAGTGGGCCATGAGTTCATGAGGACATGCAAGGAGAATGATATACTCCAATGATCGTAATAAAGGGTTCGGTTCGAAATTCCTAGCACAGAAAAAGGCCAAAGCATATAACGGTCGAAACGTCGCAAAGCATATAACGGTCGAAACGTCGCAAAGCATATAACGGTCGAAACGTCGATGAGGACAAGAGTCCGTCTAATGTAAATAGTGCAGAGTTAATCGCTATCTTCTGTTAATTTAATTTTATTTTTTTTTTACTTTTACTTGTTCTCTCTTTAAAAGTGTTTTTTTTATTCAAATTATATAACAGTCAGTATACTCTTACGTTCTAACGGCCTTATTCTGTTAATTAAGGTGGTAATATAAAAAGATCTATCTATCTATCTATCTATCTATCTATCTATCTATCTATCTATCTCAGTCTCTCCATATCTATCTATCTATCTATCTATCTATCTATCTATCTATCTATCTATCTATCTGTCTATCTATCTATCTCTCTCTCTCTCTCTCTCTCTCTCTATATATATATATATATATATATATATATATATTTAAACAACTTTATATTTTTTCCTTTCTATCTATCTATCTATCTATCTATCTATCTATTTAATCAACTTTATATTTTTTCCTTTCTATCTATTTATCTATATTGTATTTCATTATCTATCTATCTATCTATCTATCTATCTATCTATCTATCTATCTAAGCAGCTTTATATTTTCTGTGTCTTTCTATGTATCAATCTATATATCTGTTTAAACAGCTTTATATTTTATCTATTTATCTATCTTTCTTCTATTTCATTTTCTATATAAAGCGCTTTATATTTTCTTTGTCTTATCTATCTATCTATCTATCTATCTATCTATCTATCTATCTCATTCTCTTTCATATCTATCTATCTATCTATCTATCTCATTCTCTTTCATATCTATCTATCTATCTATCTATCTATCTCATTCTCTTTCATATCTATCTATCTATCTATCTATCTATCTATCTATCTATCTATCTATCTCATTCTCTTTCATATCTATCTATCTATCTATCTATCTATCTATCTATCTATCTCATCCTCTTTCATATCTATCTATCTATCTATCTATCTATCTATCTATCTATCTATCTATCTCAGTTACTTCATATCTATCTATTTTTCTCAGTTTATTTTTATCTAGATATTTCTTCTTCATGTGTCGGTTTCCTTAAGGACGTAGGCGATCATGGACTTCCACTTGGCTCTGTCTCTTGTCGCTCATGAAATGCTTCATCATGGTTTCTCTACCAAATCTCGTTCTACCCTCCATTTGCTCATGCTTCTCAAGTAGGTCTCGCGGTGCTTTCCCTCCTCTCTCTCTTTCCCTCTGTTCGTCCTGTGAGTATTAATCTATCTCAAATCCATTATGTCCATCTATCTTTCTCGGTCTGTTCTTATCCATCTATCTATCTATCTATCTATCTAAGTTTCTTCATAGAATCATATCAATCGCTGGCCCAAGGTGTTAACACCTGTTGCAGTCTCAACTACATTCTCTATTATAATAAAAACCGTTGAGTTTATATATATATATAAAGTAAAATAAATTTTCAAAATTCAAAACTGTTGAATGAACATTTCGACATAAAATCCATAAAAGAGATTCTACATCTCCTAAGCAACGTACATCTTTCGAAATGGAAATAAAAATAAGAATAAAAAGAGAGAGAGAAAAAAAAGGTTGAAAAAAATAAAAATTAAAAATTAAAAATTAAAAATTAAAAAAAGACGGTTAAGATTTGAGAAATTTACGTTACAAAAAATTCCGGAAGTAATTCATGTCTAATTTAAGATTTTAACTTTTAGATAGAGTTGTGAGTGAAGAAATGAAAAACTTGGATTTGTCTAGCTTACACTACCCCTAACCCCTTTCCTTTAAAAGCCAGACAAATCCGAATTTTTTTAATTTTTATATTTAATTTTTTATTTTTTCAAACTTTTCTCTCTCTCTCTCTCTCTCTCTCTCTCTCTCTTAAAATTACAGAGCTAATATAAAATAAAATACATTTTCAAAATTCAAAAATGTTGAATGAACATTTCAACGTAATAATAAAAATATCATACTGTTTAATTAAAAAAAGAACATCTAATTAAATACGAGTATCCATAAAAATAATGTTCAAACAATTCATTTTAAATTGTCGGTTGTTTATAACCAAGTTTCGTTAATCATCGTTAATTTCTGTAATATATATATATATATATATATATATATATATATAGATAGATAGATAGATAGATAGATAGATAGATAGATATATACGGTACTGTGCAAAAGTATTAGGAAAAGAACTATTTTATCTTTTATCAGGAATTTATCAAGATTAAAATCACCCCTGTGCTAACACTTTTGCACAGTACTGTTAGTGTGTAAAAGCATTAGGACAGGGGTGATTTTTCTAAAAACCTTACTAAAATTCAGATACAGGTTGAAAAGTCAAACCTTTGTAAGAATTATCTAACTAAAAAGGAAGAGGAAGGAAGGCTTCGGAATTTGAATTGTTCCCTATCTATCTAAATCGGTTTATATTTTCTTTCTTTCTTTCTTTCTTTCTTTCTTTCTATCTATCTTGTATTTCATTATCTATCTATCTATCTATCTATCTATCTATCTATCTATCTATCTATCTATCTATCTATCTAAAGCGCTTTATATTTTCTTTATCTATCTATCTATCTATCTATCTATCTATCTATCTATCTATCTATATATATATATATATATATATATAGACAGCTTTACATTTTCTTTGTCTATCTATCTATCTATCTATCTATCTATCTATCTATCTATCTATCTAAAACATTTTGCCCCTGTGCACAGGTATGTACACCAATGTTGTGGGGAAATATATATGTATGTATTCCACCGTCAGAGTGTCGGTGACTAAATCTCCTCTTCCACTTTATCTTGTGAATTAAGCGGGCAATTAACAACCTAGTAAGATGGAAAATAAGACCCAACAAAGGACAAAAGAACTCTCGATGTGCCAAAGGCCAACTAACTAGAGGCGGTGTCTCAATAAATCAACGGAAACCACTCCACTGTTATTCCCAAGAAATATCAGGACAATTGTAGAACAAAATATGAAATCAAATGGCGTCAAGGAGGTTACGATACGACATCTGCAACATCTGTCACCCGACCGTCATCCAGAGATTGTTAGCATAAACTGTGTAAAGGGGATAAAGTTCCCTGCAATAAGGAGGGACATGAGTTGCAGGTGCCACCTAACATTTACCCAACGACTGTTCGCATTAAATTAAAAATAATAATAATGATTATAATCTTTCTTTCTTTCTTTCTTTCTTTCTTTTTCTTGTCTAAACGTTGTCCTTTCATTCATTCGTTTGTCTTTTTTCTTTCTTTCTACCTTTGTCTTTCTTTCTTTCTTTCTTTCTTTCTTTATTTATTTATTTATTTATTTATTTATTTTTCTTGCCTAAACGTTGTCCTTTCTTTCTTTCATTCATTTGACTTTCTTTCTTTCTTTCTTTCTTTCTTTCTTTCTTTATTTATTTATTTATCTTGCCTAAACGTTGTCCTTTCTTTCTTTCATTCATTTGTCTTTCTTTCTTTCTTTCTTTCTTTCTTCTTTAACGTTGTCCTTCTTTCTTTTATACATTCGTCTGCCTTTTATCTTTTTTTTTTCATCTTTCTTTCTTCCTTCCTTTATCTTGTCTAAACATTGTCATTTTTTTCATTCATTCGTTTCTCTTTTTTCTTTCTTTCTATCTTTTTGTTTCTTTCTTTCTTTATTTTTCTTGTCTAAACGTTGTCCTTTCTTTCTTTCATTCATTTGTCTGTCTTTCTTTCTTTCTTTCTTTCTTTCTTCTTTCCTTTCTTTCTTAGTTTCATTATCTTTTTTAACATTCTTATTTTTCTTTCTTTCTTCCTTCCATTCTTTCTTTCTTTCTTTCTTTCTTTATCTTGTCTAAACGTTGTCCTTTCTTTCATTCATTCGTTTGTCTTTTTTCTTTCTTTCTATCTTTTTCTTTCTTTCTTTCTTTCATTCTTTATTTATTTCTTTATTTTTCTTGTCTAAAGTTTGTGCTTTCTTTCTATCGTTCATTTGTCTGTCTTTCTTGTTTCTTCTTTTCTTTCTTGTTTAAACGTTGTCCTTTTTTCTTTTATACATTCGTCTGTCTTTCATCTCTCTTTCTTTCTTCGTTCCTTCCTTTCTTTGTTTCATTATCTTTTTTAACATTTCTATTTTTCTTTCTTTCTATCTTTCTTTCTTTCTTTCTTTCTTCTTTCTTTCTTTCTTTCTTTCTTTCTTTCTTTCTTTCTTTCTTTTTGTTTTTTGTTTGTTTGTGTCTTTCTTTCTTTTTCTGCTTTCCTTTCTTTCTTCGTTTCATTATCCTTTTTAACATTCTTATTTTTCTTTTCATCTTTCTTTCATTTTTGTTTGTTTATTTGTTTGTTTGTTTGTTTGTTTGCGTCTTTCTTTCTTTTATAAACGCTGTATTTTCCTTCATAGACAAACTGAGATAGATAGATAGATAGATAGATAGATAGATAGATATGAACAGACTGAGATAGATAAATATGAACAGACTGAGATAGATAGATAGATAGATAGATAGATAGATAGATAGATAGATAGATAGATATGAACAGACTGAGATAGATAGATAGATAGATAGATAGATAGATAGATAGATAGATAGATAGATAGATAGATATGAATAGACTGAGATAGATAGATAGATAGATAGATAGATAGATAGATAGATAGATAGATAGATAGATATGAACAGACTGAGATAGATAGATAGATAGATAGATAGATAGATAGATAGATAGATAGATAGATATGAACAGACTGAGATAGATAGATAGATAGATAGATAGATAGATAGATAGATAGATAGATATGAACAGACTGAGATAGATAGATAGATAGATAGATAGATAGATAGATAGATAGATAGATAGATAGATAGAATAACATTTAAAAAGAAAACGAAGAGAAAAGCAAACAAGAAAGAGAAGGGAATCCTTTGACCTTTCTGGACTGGACAGATTGTCCATTAGGATAACCACGAGGGAGGATAATCCCATTTAAACATTAAAAATCACCAAAAAAAAAAAAAAAAGAAAAAAAAAAGGAAGACAAAAAACAATAGCTTTAATATAGGTCATAATATAATGAATTCTTTCAACGGACGCAGTATGAAGCCTATTTTTAAAACACTTTTTTATACCGCAAAGGGAGCAAATCAAGCCTCACTTAAGCTGATCTCCATGACAACATATCGACGCATCTGTCCTTACGTCATGTGTCAACTGACCAACCAACGGCCAGAAGAGATATAAAGAAAAATGAAAGTTAGTAAAAAAATGGTTTTCTGTTTTAACGTATCACAGCGATTTGACATGTTATAAAATTATTTTTAACATTTTTCGGATTTCTTCCCACTTCTGTTCATCTTTAGTTTGAAATCTTAATAGGCAGGAGTATATATCCCTTGAGTAAACTGCATGAACCCTAATATATAGACTGCATTCGTTGAGTGAGTTTAAGTGTCTAATAACGGTAAAAATAACGAGATATTTACATACGGAATGACAATTGTGTTAAGATTTATACTGAACAAAAAAACAAACAAAAAACAACACATCATTCTTCCACTATTGTTAAGTGCCATACGTGATACACGCATTTAGGCGATCATGTCTCGAAAGAGACATGACTAGCTATGCAGAAGATTATCCCGCAGTGTGTTACCATTGCTTTCTGCTGTAGATTATTTGCCAGCCATGGCTATAGAACCCCATCTGTCCTGTTTTTTAACACATAACTTTAGTGAAGAGATGGATTAATACCTTTCCCAAGAGTATTTATGCGTAAGTGAATGCAACGAATTCAACTGGTATTCGAACTCGGCACTTCGATCTCTCGTTCCGAGTCGATATCCAATGCACCACATCTCATTAACATCATACCTATTTTCCTCAAAATTTACCTCACACACCTAATCACGTATTCTTTTTTCTTTTTTTTTTCTTTTAAGTTTCTGTGAGTTTTCATTTTCTTTCCTCGTCATCCGTAACAGAATGTTCAACTGTCAGGTGAAATAGTTGTTTTATTTTTTGTATTTCGGAGTTTATTTCTTTCTTTCTTTTAATGAATTTACCACTAAGACGGGAGTGAATGGGACGGAAAAAGACTTTAGACTTTTTTTTTTAATCATATCACCCAGAGCAAGACGTTAACGCCACTGATGTGCAGGGGGCTACGTAAGAGTGAAAAGATTGGAAAAGAGAAAGGCGGAAAGCGCATCATAAACAGGGAACAAGGGTTGAGCCTCGTCACCTGTTCAATAGACGTGGGTGGAGTGTGAACCGGGCTATATTTTAGTCTATCTACTCCAATTGAAAAAAAGGAAAAAAAAAGAAAAGAGTGAAAAGATTGGAAAAGAGAATGCCGGAAACCACATCCTAAACAGGGAACAAGGGTTGAGCCTCGTCACCTGTTCAATAGACGTGGGTGGAGTGTGAACCGGGCTATATTTTAGTCTATCTACTCCAATTGAAAAAAAGGGCAAAAAAAAGAAAAGAGTGAAAAGATTGGAAAAGAGAATGCCGGAAACCACATCCTAAACAGGGAACAAGGGATGAGCCTCTTCACCTGTTCAATAGATGTGGGTGGAGTGTGAACAGAGCAATAGATGCCACCGAAAAGCCAATCTTAAACAAGAAAAAATCATAAATTTCTTCCGTATTAAATTCTCCAAACACTCTTTCTTCATTATTTGCTGTAGACATTTCAGATGTCTCAAAATCCACAAAATTATACTTCCTCTGGAGTATACGAAATGACGTAATTTGATATTTTTCAATTGACCGCATGAATATTTACCAGCAGGTTAAATTTATTTTGTTAACTACGAGCATCTCGTTATTATTTGATGGATATTTTGTTTAAAATAAATTTATTTCGTGTTTGCATGGATGAGCCGTTCTAAACATCGTATTTTGGCTTGACTTTCGGGTGAAAATAAAGACAAAGATTGCCCAACATTATCATATTTCATTATTACTCTGGTTCTAAGGTTTCGGCTCACATGAGCCATCTTCAGAGAAGCTACAGGGAAGTTAACATAACTACATCTACCATCAACGATGATTTTATCTTGTGTTGACATTCGGTGACTGTTATCGTTGCATAGCAATGTTTTATCTCAACATAAGATAAAATCATCTTTGATGGTGGATGTCTTTATGGTAACGTCATTGTAACCCCTCTGAAGATGGCTCATGTGAGCCGAAACCTTAGAACCAGCATAATAAAAAAATATATAAATTTTGGACAATTTTTGTCTTTATTTTCACCTGAAATTAAAGCCAAAAAACGATGTTTAGAACGGTTCATGATTAAACATAATAGACATTCATTATCTCTTATATTTAACAGTATATGTTTAGAAAATGATCTGCTTCCTCGATACACTATATATATATATATTTCATTTCTCATTTCTCATTCTCATATATATATATATATCATTTCCAATATATATATATATATATATATATTGTGTGTATTTTGGCAGCACTCCTCCACCAACGCAGGTCTCATCGAACAATAGAGACAAGTTTTGTCTATTAATTTTGTGTAGGATCCGTTCATACCGTCTGATATACTTGATGGTGATGTCGTTGAAAGACAACAAAAAATCACAGTAATTGTTGATTTTTTTTATCTGGTCTAAACTTTCGGCTCACATAAGCCATTATCAAAGAATAAATATTAACACACAGTAAACATAGAACATTTAAGTTATTAACAATAAAGAGAATTGAATTGAAAATATAAGTCCATCCCTACCGTGGCGGATGGCCGAAGACAGTGACAAAATAGTGGCGTTGTGGTCCCTGATCTGATTACAGGCATTTGAGTACGTTATTGGAAATATCAAAATTGATTGTATTCAAATCAGGTTTAAATTGTTTAATGTAGATTGCTTCGAGGATTTTTAGTTTCTGTTTATTATTTTCTTGTTTAAGTATGTACGCG
Organism: Ascarosepion bandense; assembly: GCA_037127315.1. Classification (NCBI taxonomy): domain Eukaryota; kingdom Metazoa; phylum Mollusca; class Cephalopoda; order Sepiida; family Sepiidae; genus Ascarosepion; species Ascarosepion bandense. The sequence goes on along the minus strand of JBBBDQ010030865.1, from coordinate 90,283 downwards.
TTATCAAAGAGCGCTTTTCCCAGAAGTGTATATATATTGGAAATGAGATATTTCCGCAACGTACGTTTCACTCTTTCATTGACTTCCGGTGATGTACAACAATTTATTGTTATTGTAAATCGCCTGAATATACCAAAAGTTTTAAATCAAAATTGCGGAAATAACTCATTTTCAAATAAAAAGATATTCAAAAGTTCTATCAATATATATATATATATCAATTTTATTGAACACTTTTAAATATATCTGTGTACTGGTCTAATTTAGTTATGTCCAATATAAATATAAATACTTACCAATGTAAATATATACATTTACATATATATATATATATATATATATATATATATATATATATATATATATAAACAAGTTACAAAAATTAACGAAACTTCGTTATAAACAACCGACAATTTGAAATGATTTGTTTGAACAATATTTTTTATCGATACTCATATTTAAGTAGACATTCTGTTTTTTAATTAAACAGTATTATATATTTATATCTACCGGCCTGATTATTTACGATTAATTTTTATTACGAAAATGTGTGTCATTCGGCAGGATTCGAACCTGCGACCTCTGTCCACATAGGGGAAGCTACCATGTGATCTGACACGTCAAAGACATCTCGACAACGAATGATCATCAGTCTAAAATGTGGATAATTTTACTAAGATTTTTTTTAAATATTAATTTCAAACATAATTTTATTTATTTATTTATTTATTTATTTTTCATCATTTCACCCCAAGCAAGGCATTCCACTGGTACGATTGCGCAGGGGGTTACATAGGCGAAAGTGCTGAGAAAGATTATAGGAGGTGTCAAGAAGTGGGTAAGAGAAGGATGACTGTGGCCATAAAGTGAGGGATCAGTTTATATATTGATTGTAATGTAGAATTGATCCCAACTTTATATCCACATTATAATAGTATAGAAATGTTTTTTTTAATCATTTCACCCCAAGCAAGGCATTCCACTGCCACTATTGCGCAGGGGGTTACATAGAGAAATGTGATGAGAAAGAGTGGTTAGATATAGGAAATGTCAGAAGGAGGATGATAGACGGGTAAGGATGGGGGTTGGGTAGATGGGAAGAGTGTTTGTGAGAATGGATCCGAGTTAGTGTGTTAGGAGGTATCTATTGTCTTTACATTTAAACTCCTGGAGATTGTAGCTGTCGGGGAGCAAGTATGTGGAAGGGAATTCCACAGGCAGGAAGTGCGAGAAGGTGCGGTTACATTTTATCGGTTTCACTGTAAAAGGGTGGGACCTAGTTGCTAATCAATATATCATGCAAATTTATACCTAGGGGGCACCAGTCATCTAAGTTAATCGGAGCAGGAGCCGTGAAGGTATTTATAGAAGAGGCACAGGGAAGCCACCTCACACCTTTGAGAGAGTGACTGCTGCCGGTCTGCTAAGTCGGTATTGTTCACATTACAGATTCTCCGTAGAATTTTCTCAAGAACCCCGAGGAGAATAGCAGGGGCACCCGACCAGACGTGGCAGCAGTATTCAATACACGGGCAGATGGTTGATTTATATATGTGCAGGATAGATTCTGACGGGAAAGACTTCCGGGCGCTGCACAGAGAACCGACTTTCATAGCAGCGGATTTAGCAATGGATTCGCTATAAACATTCCACTTGAGGTCCACTGAGAGTGTCAGGCCAAGGAGGCGTAGTGTTTTACTCTCTGGGAGGCAAGCCTGTTCCCTGCTAATTGGAGGTAGGTGCGATTGTCTATGATGGTTAATTGAGAGCATCTTCGTTTTGGAAGCATTAAAATTTACGAGCCATTTCTTACCCCAGTCCACTACGGATTGGAGGTCCTTTTCAAGCTCGACAGCGAAGTTCGCTTTGTCGCCCTCACCAGATTTTTGATCGAGGCAAGAGTAAACTGTGGTGTCTTCGGCGTACATGCCTACTTGGGATCTTATGGCATCATTAGGGAGATGATTAATGTAGATGAGAAAGAGCGTAGAACCTAGGATAGAGCCTTGAGGGATTTTAACACATAACATTTTATTTGAATACATGGTTCTGTTGTCATTTGTGACGTCATAGAACCGCATTGCAAATTTGCGAACTGCGTTTGTTATTTTTGGTAACTATTGCCGTTGCCTAGCGGAGTTTTATGTCAACATAAAATCGTCGCTGATGGTAGATGTTATTGTGTTACCGTCTTAATAACTTCTCTGAAGATGGATCATGTGAGCCGAAAGCTTAGAACCAAATTAATAAAAAATTATCCAAATGTTGGAGAATTTTTGTCTTTATTTTCAACTGAAATTAAAGCCAAAATACGACGTTTAGAACGGCTCATGATTAAACATAATAGACATTCATTGTCTCTTATATTTAACAGTATATGTTTAGAACATATCCAGTTAAAAAGTGCTCAATACAATAAATATTTTGCAGCATAATATAATTATATAATTAAATTTGTGATCCGACTAAAAATTAAAAATACATTGCTGCACTGAAATTTCTATGTTTCCAGATTTCTATCTCTTCATCAAGCAATGTTAGATGTTAGTTCTGAAATGATTTTCATTTAAATACAACAAACAATACGTTTGTTATTTATACATGTGGGAAGACATGAAATTTAAGTGTGTATTTCATTTAACTGATCTGAATGGAGATTCAATTTAAAATTTGACATGTACTTTCTATTTTTACGAAATACATGCTTTCTTCCTTCATCCTTAACGGTCAAAGTGTAATATAACAATCTGGCCCCACCCGAGGAAGTGATGCAAGCGATGGTGTTTTCCGTCGGTGAAGGGGGCGGCGAAGCGACAAGACAGGTGTTTGTGAAATACATCCTGTCGAAGCCGGAGCGGATGTCGTTTTGACCTTATTTCCGACAGCGGCGGAAATGGCTACAGAGGCAAACAGATCAGGTGCCTCTTAGAATTACGTGGGCGTTGCGTGGGCGAGGCAAAAAACTAGAGGACTATATAAAGACCTCGACACACGGATTCGCCAGTAGCAGAGAACGGCCGGTGGAAGCAGAGAGAGACAACACAGGCAGACTACACTCCCGTCAGCCATTCTATATGCGCCCTCACCCTCCCGTTCTCTATTCCACACAGTTCGTCGTCATTAATAAAAATATAACCTTATATTTTTATATATGCGTGTTTGTTGTTTTGTCGTCATACGGCGATATATAACAAAAATATCAAACTAATTTTAACCTAATTTTATTTTTATTTTTTATTTTTATTATTCCTCTCTAGATCCTTTGATCTAGAGAGGAATAACCTTTGATGGTTACATTCTTATTCCAAAAATGTTCTTTCATCTTTTCATTTCCTGACCTCTTCTCATAGAAAATAGGAAAGAAAGAAAGAAAGAAAACATTTTATATTTTTTGGTCTAACTTAAAGGGATTAGAAAGAACAGGGTCTTACTTGACTATAATTAACTTGCAGACATGGAAAAATTGGCAAGCCAACCGTAATAAAATCTAGCAAGATAGCAAGATCTGACATTGACGAAAAAAATTAAATTCGAGAGAGAGTTAATTGTCAACACAACTTTCGACGGTAAGACTCGTAAATTAAAATTGTTTGTCATAAAAAATACGAACAACCTATTTGGTACTGATTTGATGACACAATTCCATTTTGGGGATTTACATATTAATTCGTACTGCCAAAAATTCGAAGGTTGGAAAACCGAAGCTAATATATTAAAAAAAAGGATTAAAGGAAGTCTATACAGGAATTTTTCTGGTGGTTGAAGTAGTTGTATATAAATGAAGGCTATAATTGAGCTGAAAGACGACGTTCAGCCACTATTTAAAAAACAGAAATGTATCTTTTGCCTCGTTGGAACAAATTAACGAGGAACTTGATAGATTAGAAAAAAAACTGGTGTTCTATCAAAAGTAGATTACTGCAGTCTATCTAGAAGGAAATCTAATAACATAAGCGTTTGGGCTGATTTTTTGACAGGATTGAATTCTGTTCTGAAAGACTATATCTACTTGCTTCTTAGTCATGAAGACATTTTTACGAAGCTTAATGGGCGGGGGGATTTTTCTCCAAAATGAACCTGAGGGACGCTTACGTGATCGATACTGACTTGGCAGCTCGGCTGCAGTCACTCTCTCACCGGCGTGACGTGACTTCCCTGTGCCTCTTCTATAAAAGCTTTCACGGCTTCTGCTCCGATGAACTTAGATCATTGGTAACGCCTAGGTACGAATTTACACGAGATACTAGATTAGCAACTAGGTCCTACCCTTTTACAGTGAAACAGATAAGATGTAACCGTAATTTCTACTCCAAAAACTTCTTTTCTCGCGCTTTCCGCCTGTGGAATTCCCTTCCACACGTCTGCTTTCCCGACAGCTACAATCTCCAGGAGTTTAAATGTAAGGTCAATAGACACCTCCTATCACATTAAGTTGCATATATTCTCCCAACACTCTCACCATCTACCCAACCCTCATTCTCGGTATCCTTACCCATCATTCACCCTCCTTCTGACATTTCCTATATCTAACCATCCTCTCTCATATATTCCCCCTCCCATGTAAACCCCTGCGCAATAGTGGCAGTGGAATGCCTTGCTCGGGGTGAAACGATTATAAAAAAAAATGGTGAGTTCGAAATTATTATGTATAAATAAGCATTGTGCTTCCTATAAATTCGAACGTTTACAGTTTGGAGTCAAGGTAGCGCCAGCAATATTTCAACAAGTCCTGGAGATCATGCGAGGCGGACGTGACTTCGCTGTATTGAAATGACATTCTAATAAAAAGCCCAAGCGTAGTCGAACATAAGATTCATGTACACAAAGTTTTGGGAAAAATTCAAGAGTACGGTTTCACAATTAAAGAGACCGAATGTGATTTGTTATGGAACACTAGCAGTATAGCCCGGCGTTGCTCAGGTGTACTGAAAGCTTTAAAACTAATCCATAGTCCAAGAACTCAGACTCAGCCTAAAGAATATTTGTGTGAAGTTTGGTGAGAATCGGATAAAAATGTGGATTTTTATAAAGGACATACAGATAGATAAACTAAACAGACACACAAACAAACATCTTGCGTTTTATATATATATATATATATTATCGATTTTCTGCACTATTGTAAGAACTACAACCTTGAAACTTCTGAATATCGTTTCTAATGTCTTTGTCTATGAGTGTATCAAATTTGATTAAAATCGGACCACTCCTTCTATAACCCGATTTTTTTCGATTATCGATTTTCGATATATATCGGAGGTACCTCGACACAAAACCTAGCTAAGAACACTCGCAGACGCTTATAGTACAACACAGACACCAGCTTCACAATCTCAAGCCGAAACAAATGAAGCCGAAAAGAACAAACATCGTACCTGCAAGACGTTATAACCCTGGAGAAAAAGTATTATTCAAAATGTTTAAAGACTGCAAAAATTTTTTGGGAGATGGGTGTGATAGAAAAAAAAATTGGGAATATCTACACCTATTTGTAAATGGAGCTTTGTCTGTCTGTGTGTGTGTGTGTGTGTGTGTGTGTGTGTTTGTGTGTGTGTGTTTGTTATGTGTTTGTGTTTGTGTGTTTGTGTGTGTGTGTGTGTGTTTGTTTGTGTGTGTGTGTGTGTGTGTGTGTGTGTGTGTGTGTGTGTGTGTGTGTGTGTGTGTGTGTGTGTGTGTGTGTGTGTGTGTGTGTGTGTGTGTGTGTGTGTGTGTGTGTGTGTGTGTGTCCTTTACCTATACACTCCGAAATGGGTAAACCGATTTTCTTGAAAATTTACACAGTTGTGTTCTTAGGTAGGTTTTGTGTCGAGGTACCCACCCGGATAAGTATCGAAAATCGATAATCGAAAAAATCGGGTTATAGAAGGAGTGGTCCGATTTTAATCAAATTTGATACACTCATAGACAAAGACATAAGAAACGATATTCAGAAGTTTCAAGGTTGCAGTTCTTACAATAGTGCAGAAAATCGATAATATATTTATATAAAAGGCAAGATGTTTGTGTGTGTGTCTGTTTATCTGTCTGTATGTCCTTTATACAAATCCACAATTTTTATCCGATTCTCATCAAACTTCACACAAATATTCTTTAGGCTAAGTCTGAGCTCCAGAAACATGGATTAATTTTAAAGCTTTCATTACACCCGTGCAACGCAGGGCTATACTGCTTATATATATATATATATATATATATATATATATATATATTAGGTGCGATTGGTAAATTGTCGCAATTATTTTATTATTTCAAATATTCTTAGGCTGAGTCTGAGCTCCAGGACCATGGATTAGTTTTAAAGCTTTCATTACACCCGAGCAACGCCGGGCTATACTGCTAGCGATTTATATAATTAAAGGTCCACAACTCATACATAACTGACACCTAAATCAACTTAGGAATCGCTTAACCGACCCTATAATATTCCAGCCTCTCTAACGGCTCCCGAAATACGCCGTTCGAAATAGAAAATACAAGCAACGGAGTTAATAGTGGTCAATTCAAAGCGCAAATGATAATAAAATCACATACAGATAAAAGTTGTCAAAAATGTCTACCGGCTAACTTGAACATTTTTTGTAGACCCTTGCAGAGTTGAGATTTTAAGAGGGGGGGGGGGTTGCTAACATGCTCTCCAACGAGGAATGGACTCTTCCTCTGACTATATATAATTATCTGGACGAATGGTCAGACAGATGCTATACAAGAAGTCTCGTTAATGGAGTTGTTGTAAGTCCAACATATATATTTTTTATTATTTTATTCATCCATTTCTCGACATCTACAACAACATTACTGCCTACATATACAATATAAAAAATAATGATCGATAACACAATTATCCTACAACGATGAAATCAACAAAAGCAAACTATAGATTCTCGAGGTAATATTCAGTAAAAGAACTTAAGTCATCAATTAATAGAATCAGCTATGAATGCTGTAGTAATGTTTTAAAATGCTTTTAAAAAGAAGAGTTTTTTCGTGCTTTAATACGTGCATGACCATGACATTGCAACATAAAAAATCTTCAATCTGCAGAAGAATTTACGTTACGACCCGAATTTGAAAATCATTTCTTGCCAGCGACACGAGTTCATATGGCGTAGGAGCATGTATTCTTCACAATGACTGATGGAACAATAAAACCGATGGCACACGTTTCGAGTGCTTCGCTTTCTTTGAAAAATATTATTCTCAGATTGAAAAGAAGCAATTAGTATTATATTCGCAATCGCGACGTTACTTATTTATGGTAGACAATTCATTTTACAGACAGATCACAAGCCACTACTCCTCATTTTCGGCCCAGAGAAAGGTCTGGCTACGCACACAGTCAACAGACTTCAAAGATGGAGTACAATACTGTTAAATTATAATTTCAAAATTGAATACGGGTCAAACGAAAAAATTCGGCTATGCCGATGGATTATCATGACTAATTCCCAAGTACAAAGAACCACTAGAAGATGCAGTTCTTGCCTTCCTTCACTCTTAAGAAGAATACAAAAAACTCCCTTTGCAATATGGTAAGGGAAGTACCAGTGACTCTGGAACAAATAAAACAAGAGTCTCGCCATGGTGAAGATATTAAGGACAAAAAAGCGACAATTATTGAAAATACGCCGTTCGAAAATATAAAAATAGATATCGAGGCAGTATTCATTAAAAAAAATTAAGTCATCAATTAATAGAATCAGTTAAGTGCCATACGTGATACACACTTGGGCGATCATGTCTCGAAAGAGACATGACTGACTGGGCATTCCGATTATCCCGCAGTAGGTTACCATTGCTTTCTGCGGTAGACTGGTTGCCGACCAAGGCTATAGAACCCAATCTGTCCTGTTATTTGACTCAAAGCTAGAGGGGAAAGAAATGTATTATATTATTATGTAGTAATTAGTGGGGGATCGGTTTCCTATTGTTATGAAGTAATAAACTGATCCCCCACTTTATGACCAGTAGACGCCTTAATCATTATTCCAACTATTATATTCAGTCAGTCAGTTAAGTGCCATACGTGATACACGCTTGGGCGATCATGTCTCGAAAGAGACATGACTGACTGGGCTGAAGATTATCCCGCAGTAGGTTACCATTGCTTTCTGCGGTAGACTGGTTGCCGACCAAGACTATATAACCCAATCTGTCCTGTTATTTAACCCATAACTGGAAGGATTAGACGGATTAATACCTTTCCTAAGGGTATTTGCGCGTAAGTGAATGCAATGAATTCGGCTGGAATTCGAACTCGGCTCCCCGACTTCTAGTTCCGAGCCGATATCCAAAGCACCACAACTCACATCATGACATTACAACATATAAAAAAATTCCATTTTGGATAATTTTCAAGTTCTAATGAACGCTAGCAATTTGTCAACTCTTATATTTGAAACAGAAAAAAAAAAATTGTATCACCTGCCTGTAGTTGGCCTTTTGGGCTCCTATTTTTACTACAGAACTAGCAGTATAGCCCAGCGTTGCTCAGGTGTAATGAAAGCTTTAAAACTAATCCATGGTCCTGGACCTCAGACTCTTTGGACGTTGGAACAAAAGACTAAAAAGCAACAGTTGTTTCCAGTTAAAGCGAAACCGTAGAATGAAAGAAAAATGAATGGATGTAAGTCAAATTTTGATTTCCTTGTATCGAGATCAAATAAGTTTTTTCGTCGTAAACTGAATTTTGAAGGGTAAATAAGTCCTCTGAGTACATGGTATCACGTCTGAGACTAAGAACTACAATTATACCTATTTAGAGCCAAAACCGAAGCAAAAACTAAAATAAAATGGCTGAAAAAAATACAGACATACAAGCAGATAAACAGACACACACACAAACATCTTGCTTTATATATATATATATTATCGATTTTCTGCACGATTGTAAGAACTGAAACCTTGAAACTTTTGAATATCGTTTCTTATGTCTTTGTTTATGAGTGTATCAAATTTGATTAGAATCGGACCACCCGTTCTATAACGCGATTTTTTCGATTATCGATATTTATGGGGGGTACCTCGACAGAAAACCTAGCTAAAGACACTCGCAGATGCTTACAGAACAACTGTGCAAATTTTTAAGAAAATCAGTTCAGCCGTTCCGGAGATTATAGGTAACGGAAACACACACACACACACACACACACACACACACACACACACACACACAGAAAGATAAAGTTCCATTTATAAATAAGTTTATATTTAACTCTTACTTACACTTCTCTGATTTCTTTAACATTATTAAACAGATGGTAACAACAGCCTGATATTTATGTTTTAAAGTCGGCTGACTTCTGACAAAAATGAACATGAAGTTTTGTTTTGAATTTATGTCTCCTACATCTTGTTGTAATTCTTTTTTTTATTATTTTTTCCTTTCACATTCCATGATGAAAAAAAAAACAAAACAAAAAAAAAATAAAACAACACCCCAGACTCCAGCCGGTTTAGCCTTAGCCATCATATCCTTACCCCACTTATAAATAATTTTAACAGCTCTCTTAAATTCGTATAAAGATGTAAACAAGCGCAGTAGTCAACATTTCTGCGGATATGTATTAACGCTTTCACACTATGGGTATTCATATAGTGTCATTTTCTACCAGAGAATTCAGAGTAATGGAGTCATGTATACAGTAGATCCTACAACAGTCACATTGCAAGCTGGTGTTAATTCTATAATATTTTTTCCTATAGAATTTTCTAATCATGGCTAAAGAGCCTTTCGATGTAGAGTTTGTTTTTTTTAATCATATCACCTTGAGCAAGGCGGTAACGCCACTGATGTGCAGGGGGCTACATAAGAGTGAAAAGATTGGAAAAGAGAAAGCCGGAAACCACATACTAAACAGGGAACGAGGGATGAGCCTCTTCACCTTTTCAATAGACGAGGGTGGAGTGTGAACCGGACGATAGTTTAGTCTATCTACTCCAATTGGGAAAAAAAGTGAGAAGATTGGAAAAGAGAAAAGCGGAAACCGCATCCTAAACAGGAAACAAGGGATGAGCCTCGTCACCTGTTCAATAGACGTGGGTGGAGTGTGAACCGGGCGATAGTTTAGTCTATTTACTCCAATACTGAATAAGGTTGTTGTGGGTTAAGAAGTACATAGTATACGTCAGATAAATTACATTCGGCTGCAAGGTCTCTGATCGGGAGATTGGAGGTTTTGAGAGGCATGAAACCACCTCTTAATTTTTGTTCGCAGATTCACCCTTTCTGCAGCCAGGCTTCTGATCGAAAGATTAGAGATTTTCAGGAGCGTAGAATCACCTTTTAATTGCTGTTGTTTCCAGGTTGAACCTGACACAAGGCGGTAGTACCTTTTAACCTGAGAACACTAGCTATTGTGTATAGCATTTTGTGCAAATGAAGCCATTTTAATAAAAATTTAATTACAATTTTCAGTACTTGATTTTCTTACCTAAATAATATGTTTCTCAGTTTCTATTAATGTTAACACAAAGTACAAATTTTGAAGTGCCTGCAAGTAAAATATTTCATATAAAGATTTATATTTAATATTTTTTATATTAACAAATCGGGTAAAATATACCCATCGTTAATAGTGGTGTAAGTTTAATTGATGGTTAGTGTTCCAGGGTTCATATAAGATTCTAGTAGGACATGAATTGGGGGATCAGTTTTCTATTGTTATTAAATAATAAACTGATGCCCCCTTTGAATTACTATATATAATATGACGTGGAGAAAACTAGCATTAACCCGAGAACACTAACCATAGTGTATAGTCAGTCAGTCAGTTAAGTGTCATGCGTGATACACGCTTGGGCGATCATGTCTCGAAAGAGACATGACTGACTGGGCAGAAGATTATCCCGTAGTAGGTTGCCATTGCTAACAGCGGTAGACTGGTTGCCGACCAACGCTACAGAATCCAGTCTGTCTTATTATTTAACTCATAACTGGAGGGAAGAGGCGGATTAATACCTTTCCCAACGGTATTTGCGCGTAAGTGAATGCAAGGAATTCGACTGGAATTCGAACTCGGCTTCGCGATTTTTTGCTCCGAGCCGATATCCACCGCACCACGACGCACATCCAATGGTGTATAGTACCCAGCGCAAATGAAGCCATTTAATAACAATTTAATTACAATTTTCAGTTCCTGATTTTCTTACCTAAATAATGTTTTTTAGTTACTATTAATGTTAACTCAAAGTACAAGTTTTGGATTTCCTGCAAGTAAAATATCTAAACCTATTTATAAATGGAACTTTGTCTGTGTGTGTATGTATGTATGTATGTCTGTGTGTGTGTGTGTGTGTGTGTGTGTGTGTGTGTGTGTGTCCGTTACCTATAGACTCAGAAACGGCTGAGCCGATTTTCTTGAAAATTTACACAGTCGTCTGCGAGTGTTCATAGTTAGGTTTTGTGTCGAGGTACCCCAGATAAATACCGAAAATCGATAATCGAAAATATCGGGTTATAGAAGGAGTGGTCCGATTTTAATCAAATTTGATCCACCCATAGACAAAGACATAAGAAACGATATTCAGAAGTTTCAATGTTGCAGTTCTTACAATAGCGCAGAAATTCGATAATTTATATATGCAAAAGGCATGATGTTTGTGTTGTGTGTCTGTTTATCTGCCTGTATGTCTGTATTTTTTTCATCTCTTTATTTTAGTTTTTGCTTCGGGTTTGGCTCTAAGTAGGTATAATTGTAGTTCTTAGTCTCAGCCATGATACCATTTACTCAGAGGACTTATTTAGCCTTCAAATTTTGGTTAACGACGAAAAAACTTATTTGATATCGATAGCAGGAAATCAAAATTTGACTTACATCCATTCATTTTTCTTTCAGTCTACGGTTTCGCTTTAACGGGAAACAACTATTGCTTTTTAGTCTTTCGTGCCAACGTCCAAAGAGTCTGAGCTCCAGGACCATGGATTAGTTTTAAAGCTTTCATTACACCAGAGCAACGCTGGGCTCTACTACTAGTTTCAAATAAAGATTTATAAGTTTTTTGATATTCTGAAATCGGGTAAGATATACCCATGGTTAGTAGTGGTGTAACTTTAATTGATGGTTAGTGTTCGAGAGTTAATGTCCCAATTATGTCAAAACAATAAATCCTCAATTTTTTTTTTAATCGTTTCACCCCTAAGCAAGGGATTCCACTGCCACTATAGCGCAGGGGGTTACATAGAGGGATTGGGTATGGGAAATGTCAGAAGGAGGGTGATAGACGACTTAGGATGTACATAGGGAGAGAGTTGGAGAGAGTGGGTGTCAGTTAGTGTTTTAGGAGGTGTCTATTGACCTTACATTTAAACTCCTGGAGGTTGTAGCTGTCGGGGAAGCAAGCATGCTGTAGGGAATTCCACAGGCGGGAAGTGCGAGGATCTTTCCTCGCACTTCCTCGCTGTTGGAGTAGAAATTGCGGTTACATTTCATCGGTTTCACTGTAAAAGGGTGGGACCTAGTTGCCAATCTAGTATCTCGTGCAAATTCACATCTAGGGGGCACCAGTGATTTAAGTTCGTCAGAGCAGAAGCCATGAAAGTATTTGTAGAAGAGGCACAGGGAAGTCACGTCACGCCGGTGAGAGAGTGACTGCAGGCGGTCAGCCAAGTCGGTATCAATCACATTACAGATTCTTCGCTGTATTTTGTCAAGAACGCCGAGGAGAATAGAAAGGGCACCCGACCAGATGTGGCAGCAGTACTCAATACACGGGCGGATGGTAGATGTATATAATTGTAAAAGCAAAACACTATTAAAGTATAAAAATACATTTTTAGCATATATCAGAGACCCGATTTTGAATTCCAGTTGAATTTGTTGCTTTCAATTATGCACAAATGCCCTTCGGAAATGTATTAATTCGTTTCTTTGGAGAGAGTGGGTGTCAGTTAGTGTTTTAGGAGGTGTCTATTGACCTTACATTTAAACTCCTGGAGGTTGTAGTCGTCGGGGAAGCAAGCATGCTGTAGGGAATTCCACAGGCGGGAAGTGCGAGGATCTTTCCTCGCACTTCCTCGCTGTTGGAGTAGAAATTGCGGTTACATTTCATCGGTTTCACTGTAAAAGGGTGGGACCTAGTTGCCAATCTAGTATCTCGTGCAAATTCACATCTAGGGGGCACCAGTGATTTAAGTTCGTCAGAGCAGAAGCCATGAAAGTATTTGTAGAAGAGGCACAGGGAAGTCACGTCACGCCGGTGAGAGAGTGACTGCAGGTGGTCAGCCAAGTCGGTATCAATCACATTACAGATTCTTCGCTGTATTTTGTCAAGAACGCCGAGGAGAATAGAAAGGGCACCCGACCAGATGTGGCAGCAGTACTCAATACACGGGCGGATGGTAGATGTATATAATTGTAAAAGCAAAACACTATTAAAGTATAAAAATACATTTTTAGCATATATCAGAGACCCGATTTTGAATTCCAGTTGAATTTGTTGCTTTCAATTATGCACAAATGCCCTTCGGAAATGTATTAATTCGTTTCTTCCCACAGTTATGGGTTAAATAATAGGACATATTGTGTTCTATAGCCTTGGCTGGCAACCAATCTACCGCAGAAAGTAATGGCAAGCTACTGCGGGATAATCCACTGCCCAGTCAGTCATGTTGCTTTCAAGACATGATCGCCCAAGCGTGTATCACGTATGGCACTTAACTGACTGACTGAATATAATAGTTGGAATAATGATTAAGGCTTCTACTGGTTATAAAGTGGGGGATCAGTTTATTACTTCATAACAATAGGAAATCGATCCCGCACTAATTACTACATAATATTATAATACATTTCTTTTCCCTCTAGCTATGAGTCAAATAACAGGACAGATTGGGTTCTATAGCCTTGGCTGGCAACCAATCTACCGCAGAAAGTAATGGCAAGCTACTGCGGGATAATCCTCTGCCCAGTCAGTCATGTTGCTTTCAAGACATGATCGCCCAAGCGTGTATCACGTATGGCACTTAACTGACTGAAACTGTTATATAAAACAATTTCTAACACATAATTATAGTAAAATGACAAGCAACACATTTTTAAAGCAAAATGACCAACAATACATTTCCACTATAGGTGAAGGTATACAATTGCGTTCAAAATATATTTAGTTGAATCCATTGTTCAATTTTTTTTAGATTCCGGCATTAAATAGCCCATAGTGTTTGATATACCGCTAAACGAAACCAACTGGCCAATCAAAATCCTCATGAACAGAAGCATTGTTCCGGACAATAACGTCGGCGTTTGGCCCTAAATGCTTGAGAGAAGTTTTATCAAATATGTACAATATTTATTCCCTGTAAATGATCTTCGGGACGATTTGACTGATTGCTTCAATGATGTGTATCTTACTGCCGCTGAGTGAATTTGCAATACCCGATAACTTTCTTAGGTTTTACCTGCGACTGCCGTAACCACAAGTTGCAGTTCGTTTCATCAGTAATAAAGAGTCGCCTGCCTTCGCCACTTGATTTCATTATCGATCGCATTTTCGTTTAATTTCCTTGTTCAGCTTACTTGATCTACTAAAAGTTATGGAAACGTTAAACGCGAATTGTCATTTAACCAACCCCCAAAATCGATCTATGTAGTGGAAGATAACTTTCTTAAATCGATCTGTAGTCGGTGTTTGCTTGTGATGGTACAGACTTTACCAGTAATAACTTCGTATTTAAAAAAGGTTAGAATATATTTTTAATCATTTCGCACCAAGCAAAGCAGTTTTACTGCAACTGGTGTGCAGGGTGTTACATAGAAGGAGTCAGTCAAGTGCCATACGTGATACACGATTGGGCGATCATGTCTCGAAAGAGACATGACTGACTGGGCAGAAGATTTTAAATCCTGCTCTTTAAACTATAGCTGAAGGGGGAAGAGACGGATTGTATTAATAAGTAGTAATTAGTGGGGGATCAGTTTCCTATTGTTATGAAGTAATAAACTGATCCTCCACTTTATGACCAGTAGAAGCCTTAATCATGTTTCCAACTATTATCTTCAGTCAGTCAGTTAAGTGCCACACGTGATACACGCTTTGGGCGATCATGTCTCGAAAGAGACATGACTGACTGGGCAGAAGATTTTAAATCCTGCTCTTTAAACTATAGCTGAAGGGGGAAGAGACGGATTGTATTAATAAGTAGTAATTAGTGGGGGATCAGTTTCCTATTGTTATGAAGTAATAAACTGATCCTCCACTTTATGACCAGTAGAAGCCTTAATCATGTTTCCAACTATTATCTTCAGTCAGTCAGTTAAGTGCCACACGTGATACACGCTTTGGGCGATCATGTCTCGAAAGAGACATGACTGACTGGGCAGAAGATTTTAAATCCTGCTTTTTAAACTGTAGCTGAAGGGAGAAGAGACGGATTGTATTAAAAAGTAGTAATTAGTGGGGGATCAGTTTATTACTATTGTCTTCAGTCAGTCAGTTAAGAGCCATATATGATAGACACTTTGATCTGTCTGCGGATGACTATAGTATATATATATATCTATATATATATATATATATATATTCTAAACATATGCTGTAAAATATAAGAGCCAATGAATGTCTATTATGTTTAATCATGAGCCGTTCTAAACGTTGTATTTTGCCTTTAATATCAGTTGAAAATAAAGACAAAAATTTTACAACATTTGGACATTTTATTAATTTGCTTCTAAGCTTTCGGCTCACATGAGCCATCTTCAGAGAGGTTATTTAGACGGTAATACAATAACATCCGCCATCACGATTTAAAATGTTGGAGAATTTTTTTTAGACCAGTACACAGTTGTATTTAAAAAGTGTTCAATACAATTGTATTGTAGAAATTTTGAATATTCTTAATTTGTAAAACGAGTTATTACGTGACCTACCTTTTCGCTATGTGGTGTCTTCAAACTGATTTTACCGTTTTGTTTCTTAAGAATTCTCACGTAACGGTGATTGTTTTTTTTTTGTTTTTTTTTTTTGAACGCTCACTAACGGGAATTTTTGAACGCGAAGTTTTCAAAATTACAAGAAATTGTAACGTTTTCATCCATGATTGTATGAACCTAATAAGTATTTTATGGTATAGTTACACTTAGTCATAATTTCTGTTCTTTCATTCAATAATTTATTTTTGTTTGAGAATAGCATAATCGCTAACACTTTTTTTTTGGTGGGGTGGGGTACAGTCTACATATTTTGACGCCGTTGTAAGGCTTGGCTGTTTCCACTATACTTTACGTTATATACAATATATATATATATAACATAGTGATGATCCACGTATACTGTCTTAATATGTATAGAAAAAACTATTAAAAAGTTGTAAGTATTAAAAATGTATTTCTGATGAAGGACCGAGGACGGTCTGAAATATAAAATATAATAATAGAAAAAAACAAATACTGTCAAAAATACATTTTTAAACTTACAACTTTTAATAGTTTTTCCTATATATATATATATAATCACATACATGTCACTGCAACTGGTGTGGAGGGGGTTACATAGAAGGAGTCAGTCAAGTGCCATACGTGATACACGATTGGGCGATCTTGTCTCGAAAGAGACATGACTGGGTGGGCAGAAGATTTTCTATCCTGCTCTTTAAACTATAGCTGAAGAGAGAAGAGACTGATTGTATTAATAAGTAGTAATTAGTGGGGGATCAGTTTATTACTTAATAACAATAGAAGACCGATCCCCCATATTATGTCCAGTAGCAGCTTTACTTATGTTTCCAACTATTATCTTCATTCAGTCAGTCAAATGCCATACGGGATACACGCTTTTGGGTGACCATGTCTCGAAAAAGACATGATTGACTGGGCAGAAAATTTTCTATCCTGCTCTTTAAACTATACCTGATGGGAAAAGAAACGGATTGCATTAATACGTATTAATTAGTGGGGGATCAGTTTATTACTTACAAACAATAGAAAACTGATCCCCCACTTTCTGCCAAGTAGAAGCTTTACTTATGTTTCCAACTATTATCTTCATTCAGTCAGTCAAATGCCATACGGGATAAACGCTTGGGCGATTATGTCTCTTTCGAGACATGATTGACTAGGCAGAAGATTATACCGCAGTAGGTTGCCATTACTTTCTGCGGTAGACTGGTTGCCAGCCAAGGCTTTAGAACCCAGTCTGTCCTATTATTTAACCCATTACTGGAGACAAGAGGCGGATTAATACCTTTCCGAAGGGTATTTGCGCGTAAGTGAATACAATGAATTCAACTGGAATTCGAACTCAGCTCCCTGATTTCTTATTCTGCACCACAACGCACATCCACATAGAAGGAGACTGATGAAAAAAAAAGGACAGGTTAGAGGGTGTGTCAGGAAATTAGTAAGAAAAAGATGATACTACTGGTGTGATGAGAGTGGAGTGGACGAAGAAAAGAGTATTAGAGAAAGGATGCGAGTCAGTGAGATAGATGACTATTGACCTTACATTTAAATTCTTGGAGTTTGTAGCTGTCAGGAAAGGAAGTAAACGGAAGGCAATTCCATGAGAAAGAGGATGCAGGTTAGTGAGATAGGAGATGACTATTGACCTTACATTTAAATTCTTGGAGTTTGTAGCTGTCAGGAAAGGAAGTAAACGGAAGGGAATTCCATGAGAAAGAGGATGCAGGTTAGTGAGATAGGAGATGACTATTGACCTTACATTTAAATTCTTGGAGTTTGTAGCTGTCAGGAAAGGAAGTAAACGGAAGGGAATTCCATGAAAAAGAGGATGCAGGTTAGTGAGATAGGAGATGACTATTGACTTTACATTTAAATTCTTGGAGATTGTAGCTGTCAGGAAAGGAAGTAAACGGAAGGGAATTCCATGAGAAAGAGGATGCAGGTTAGTGAGATAGGAGATGACTATTGACTTTACATTTAAATTCTTGGAGATTGTAGCTGTCAGGAAAGGAAGTAAACGGAAGGGAATTCCATGAGAAAGAGGATGCAGGTTAGTGAGATAGGAGATGACTATTGACCTTACATTTAAATTCTTGGAGTTTGTAGCTGTCGGAGAAGCTAGTATACGGAAGAGAAATCCACAGGCGGTAAGTGTGAGAAAAGAAGCTGTTAGTGTAGAAGTTGCGGTAACATTTTATTGATTCCGCTGTAAAAATGTGGGACCGAGTTGTTAATCTAGTAAATTTATATATAGGTGGCACCAGTGAGCTAAGTTTATCGGAGCTTATAAGAAGTTTTATCAAATACATAGTATATTAGATATATATATATATATTCATATTAAATATGTCATGGGTTTTCTCACTCTAACCCTGCAAGTTACATGTTCACCACTGTTGTGGCCTGGTATTGAACTCACAACTCTTTGGGTCAAGTCACAGGAATTAACTATTGTTCTTTCAATGTCGAAACAAAATGTACAATTTGGTGGGAGTCTGTAGTGTTTTCATATCAGCTAACGTCATAATTAATAATATTACATATATATTTTTTTCTAAACATACGCTGTTAAATATAAGAGACAATGAATGTCTATTATGTTTAATCATGAGCCGTTCTAAACATTGTATTTTGGCTTTAATTTCAGTTGAAAATAAAGACAAAAATTCTCCAACATTTGGATAATTTTTTATTAATTTGGTTTCTAAGCTTTCGGCTCACATGAGCCATCTTCAGAAAGGTTATTAAAATGGTAATACAATAACATCTACTATCACCAACGAATATATATATATGTGTGTGTGTGTGTGTGTGTGTGTGTGTGTGTGGTAACAATAGTTTGGGACGCATTTGAGAGTATTTTTGCAGTAAATACGGCAGTCAGTTGATGCTCACTGCCTTCAGGAAATTTCACAGATTGCAGAAAATGCCGCAACTTAGAGATAACATCTTTGCAGAAATTTCAGCCACAGTTATTAACGAGAGTTAAGGAGAATCTTATGGAAAGCCTGTGTGATAATCAAAAACGAACAACAAATATTTCATATATATATATTCATATATATTTTTCATAATTAAATGGAAATATATTTCCAATATTTGAATTTTAATCCTCTATAAGAGTATTTTATTTTGAAGAATATAACAGAAATCTTGAATTACTAGATTTTTTAAAAATCCTTAACTGACTTCCACATCTGAAGTTTCAGGAATATGTAATGAGGAAGGAGGGCTTGGAGAATCTGATACTCACAGAAAAGATGGAGAGGAAGATATTCAGAGAAAATGTACGTATGACATACTTGATGGGCTTGATCGAATAGATGGCTAAACGGTGTGTTGGAGAAATAAAAAAGTATTAAGAATATAAGGGATAGGAAGATGTGGAGAGCCATGGCTGCCTACGTACTGAATGGACACGACACATAGAAGAAGAAGAAGAAGAAGAAGAAGAAGAAGAAGAAGAAATAAATAAAAAATCATGTCTGCGTAGCTAATCATTATTGAGAAAAGATGGCTTCATACCTAATCAGAATTTGATAAACAGATATTATTATATAATACGGATATAAGGTGGGGGATGGATTCTATATTATGATCAATATATAAATTGATCCCTCACACTGTGTCCAAGCTAGTTTCTATATATTTATATTCTAGATGTAAGGGACTGAGCAAATGGATGTCAGAGCAGGGTTAAGAAGAGGTAACAAGAGAAAGGGATAGGGAGATGTGGAGGGCCATGAACGCCTACGCCCTGAAGAGATACGACACATAGAAGAAGAAGAAGAAAAAGAAGAAGAATTTCTTTTCTTAATTCTTTTTTCTGACTCCTGTCATTTAATCCTTTGATATTAAACGTCACTTCATCACTGATGGGATCCGCTGTCAAACATTTTGAACGACTTGTTCCCAATTCCAAAGCCAAATTTTTATAAGAATCTTTCCTCGAGCCAAACGCGATATTAGTCACTCAAAATGCATCTAATTTATTTAAAAGGAGACATTTGTTTGCTATAAGGGGTTACTTTCATTAGAATCCATGTTTTCAGACTTTTTAATTTCAAGGCAAATTTATATAATTTGAAATTTGGCGTTTTTAATTTGGAGGGGGAATTATTTAAGTCAAAGTTGATCAATTTGTATTAGGAGTTCAAACTATTTAATATTAGGTTAAAATGTGTAGTTATTTTAGAATCGCCTGGATGCATGAATAGAATGTAAGGAATTATGTGGAATTACAAAGAATTGAGGTTATTTAATTTGAAGTCTTGCCTTTTTAATTTGAAATAGAGTTTTTGATTTGAAGCTGAGCTTTTAAATTTGTAGTCGAGCCTTTTTAATTTCAAATGGAGCTTTTTTAACTTGAAGTCGAGCTTTTATTATTAGAAGTCGTGTTTTTTAATTTGAAGTCAAGTTCATTTTTATATGAAGAGCTTTTTAATTTGTTAAAGTTGAATCTTTTAATTATTAACTGAGTTTATTTAATTTAAAGTTGAGCTTATTTGTTTTAAAGGGAGTTTTTTTTAATTAATTTGAAGTCGAGCTCATATTATTTGTAGTTGAGTTTTTTTTTTAATTTGAGGTCAAGCTTATTTAGTTTGAAGTCGAGCTATTTTAATATATAATCGAACATTTTTATTAATTTGACGAAAAGTTTTCATCGAAATCATTAAAGGATAGCTAATCAAGCAAAATGTTGTGTAGTGGAAATTCAGATGCACCAGATAAATTAATTTGTTTTTCATGGCCTAGCAAACTCTGGCAGATTATTGAAAGCCAGAAATTATTTTAAATTGTAAGAATTTTTTTTAGATGATAGGAAGCTCATGGCTGGCGCCTCGTATCCTTTTATGCCTGGCGGTTAACCAATTTGTATTTATTCAACACCCAATGGTAAATATGCTAAGTGAACCCTTCTTACAGCTTATTGGAAAGAACGCATTACCTGATGTGAAGAACAGTCTGAACAAAGACAGTACAATCAAACCCTCGGTCATAAAGACTTGCGACTTCATGCTAATATACCCATCGATGGCTCTCAAACAGTTCCATCCTCAAAACTTTACTCACAATACTTGATTCGACCGCTGGCATTGTTTTTGATTTCCAAAGATGTCCTACACTGAGATCTTTCGATAACATCGAGAACTCATCTTGCAGACAATGATGACATTCGAATCTGGTTCTTGTTGTCAGAAGGTGAACGTTCTTACTCGTCCACGTTATGATAATATTGATTTATTAAAAAACGCGTTACTAATTAGCACATAAACTACCAGCCCTAATTATTAGGCCACCCCAGTTTAAAAAAAAAATGTATTTCATACTATTTTTTGCCAAGTGAATAATTGTAAATGAAAATAGAATCGTTCTTTTGTTAATGCTGCACAATAACATGTGCATTAAATGAACTGTTTTGGTGTTCAGTTTTTATGCTATCTTTTCCATGCTAGTCTCTTCTTCTTATTGGCTGGCCGAAGCAAGGGCTTCCTGGCTGCCTTGTAAAATTTTGCAAAGTAATAATAACAAAAGAACCATTCTATTTTCATTTAGAATTATCCACTTGGCAATAAATACTAAAAATAGTATGAAATATATCATTTTTTTTTAAACTGGAGTAATTATGGCCGGTAGTGTAGATGAATGTAGAAGAGATGGACACGTAGCTATCCCAAGTACATTAATCAACCAACTAAAAATAGAACTAATAAAAAATAATTTAAAAAAAGACGCGCATGTGCAAAATTAAGAATATAAAATGGCAACAATTTACCCATCGTACCCGGGATATATTTTCGCTGACCGTACGAGAACCGGTGCTCATATTCACAAAAAGCGGTCTAAGGAGTGCCACACGCTAGAATATCCTGTACAAGACGATAACTTGAAGAAGTTATCTTCGCTCTCGAATGCATCACGGTGATAGTCGAATCAACCACTGAGGATCGAACTCACTACCCAACTGTAATGATGTTAGCGATACAAGCTTGCTAACCATTATACCACCGCGAGA
Organism: Ascarosepion bandense; assembly: GCA_037127315.1. Classification (NCBI taxonomy): domain Eukaryota; kingdom Metazoa; phylum Mollusca; class Cephalopoda; order Sepiida; family Sepiidae; genus Ascarosepion; species Ascarosepion bandense. Next base: position 68,374 of record JBBBDQ010030865.1, on the reverse strand, counting down.
TACCCTAAAACCGGTTCTTATGTTTGAAAAGGATATGTTCTAACCCCTTGGCCAAATTGCCAAAATTTTTTGACACATGATTTTAATAATTCACACCCGGTGACATTTACGCTTAAGGGAATATAATGAATCCAACTGGAATTGGATCTCGACAAACAGACTAATAATTCCCAGACGTTAACCCCTAAGTCACCCATCCCGGTACTGACCAGTCTCGACGTTGCTTAACTTCACTGAACGGCTTAAAATATAAAGACCGACAACGTGTGTACAAAACAAATATTCACTAAGTTTTTTCTCTCATCAGGTGATGTGTCGTAGGTTGGAGGTATGTTTGAAAGGTGACAGCACACATGAACCGAGGGACCAAAGGACGCGCTCGTACCCGGTTTTCGCGGGTCTTTCTCGGTCTTAGTTCAAATCTCCTTTCTCGATCGACTGCTTTCTACTAATAGTTTATCTCTCTTATCAAGTCACATCCTGACAGACTGTTTACATAATTCCAAAGCCCACATTATTTGACCTTGGCTATGCCAGTTTGAAAATATTCAAATATTTTCCTGACACGGAGAACTTTGCTCGTATTCTTAATTTTGACAACAATCCTGTAATGTGATCGATACCGACTTGGCAGCCCGGCTGCAGTCACTCTCTCACCGGCGCGACGTGGCTTCCCTGTGCCTCTTCTATAAATACTTTCACGGCTTCTGCTCTGATGTACTTAGATCACTGGTGCCTCCTAGGTTCGAAATTGCATGAGATACTAGATTAGCAACTAGATCCCACCCTTTTACAGTGAAACCGATAAAATGCAACTGCAACTTCTACCCCAACAGTTTCTTTTCTCGCACTTCCCGACTGTGGAATTCTCTTCCACATGACTGCTTCCCCGACGGCTACAATCTCCAGGAGTTTAAATGTAAGGTCAATAGACACCTCCTAACACACTAACCTCCATTCTTTCAGACACACTAACTTCCATTCTTTCAAACACTCTTCCCACCCACCCAACTATCTATCACCCACCTTAAGTTAATATAAAAATAACGAAAACGAATTAATTGCTGATAAATACTGATAGGTGGGCCAAACAATTACAAAAAAATGGTCATCTATGAACGGAGAATCTGTAATGTGATCGATACCGACTTGTCAGCCCGGCTGCAGTCACTCTCTCACCGGCGTGATGTGGCTTCCCTGTGCCTCTTCTATAAATACTTTCACGGCTTCTGCTCCGATGTACTTAGATCACTGGTGCTACTACTCGGACATTTTTTCCCAAGAACTTTCACGGATTCTGATCCGATTAACTTAGCTCAATGGAGCCCCCTATATATGAATTTACTCGAGTCACAAGATTAGCAACTAGATACCAGACTTTTACTGACATAGATAGATAGATAGATAGATAGATAGATAGATAGATAGATATGTCCAGACTCAAATAGATAGATAGATATATAGATAGATAGATAGATAGATAGATAGATAGATAGATAGATAGATAGATAGATAGATGCGAACATACAGACATAGATAGATAGAAACAAAATAAGTAAGATAGATAGCAACAGAATATAAACGGCATATATTTAGCTTCTTAAAATACAACGGAGAATCTGTAATGTCATCGATAGCGACTTGGCAGCCCGACTGCAGTCACTCTCTCACCGGCGTGATGTGGCTGCCCTGTGCCACTTCTATAAATACGTTCACGGCTCCAATGAATTTAGATCACTGGTGCTCCCTAGTTATGAATTTGCACGAGCTACTAGATTGGCAACTAGGTCCCACCCTTTTACAGTGAAACCGATAAAATGTAACCGCAATTTCTACTCTAATAGCTTCTTTTCACGCACTTCCCACCGGTGGAATTCCCTTCCATATACTTGCTTCCCCGACAGCTACAATCTTTCGGAATTTACATGTAAGGTCAATAGACATCTCCTATCTCACTAACTTGCAACCATTCTCTCAAGTTATTTTTATATCTACTCCACCCGCAACCTCGGTATCCTCATTCGTCTATTACCCTCCTCCTGACATTCCCTGTAACCTGTCCCTCTTTCTCATCACTTTCCTCTATGTAACTCCCTGTGCAACAGTGGCAGTAGAATACCTTGATTGGGGCGAGATTATTAAAAAAAAATTATTAAAACAATGTCTATTTTCTTTAGATCATTTTTAAACGCCATCTCATATAATCTATAACAGTAGGAGAAACACTGTTTTAATGTGATGTAGCGCTAAGCATATAACACCACCCGCACATCCAAGCTTACAACACCTGGTATTTTCAAAGGTTAACTCAGGTTGGGTGCTAACAAAGCGAAACGTTGCTTAACCTCGCGGATCATACGAGAACCACTGTTTGAACGTGATACGGCCCTAAGCTCAAAAGCAGTGTTGGTCCTGTGCATGACGGTAAATTTCATCCGTTGACTGGGATGTTGTGAGAAGCATGGAACCACCTATTAATTGCTGTTGTTCTCAGGTCTACCCTGACCCGGAGTGGTAGCAGCTGTTAGGGTCCTAGCTACGGTCGAATAGTTAACCCCCTCAAAATATGTGGGTCAAAACACTATGAAAGTATAAAAATACACTTTTATAGAAATATATACATAAAAATAAACTTTTGTAAAAAATATACATTTTTGAAAGAAAGTATTTAACAACAATATATTCTCTCTCCCCATCCACACACACACACACACACACACATATATATATATATATAAAGGAAAACTAAACACATCATCTAAAGTGGCTATAAATTATAAACCATTTCGATAAGCTAATAAGCTCATTTCATCAGACCCCGATTTTATTTGGAATAAATTTTCTCAAAAAAATAATTTTTCCCCCCCCCCCCAATTTTTTTTTAAAAGAAATACAAATCAAGTAACATAACCCAAGATAGAATTTTTTTTAATAGCAAATAACCACTCGGAACAAGAAATCGGGGAGCCGAGTTCGAATTCCAGTTGAATTCATTGCATTCACTTGCATTAAGGTATTAATCCGTCTCTTCCTTCCAGTTATGGGTTAAATAACAGGACAGATTGGGTTCTATAGCCTTGGCTGGCAACCAGTCTACCGCAGAAAGCAATGGCAACCTACTGCGGGATAATCTTCTGCCCAGTCAGTCATGTCTCTTTCGAGACATGATCGCCCAAGCGTGTTTTACGTATGGCACTTAACTGACTGACTGTAGATAGATAGATAGATAGATAGATAGACTGCAGGCAGACAGGCAGGCAGGCAGACAGACAGACAGACAATCAGCCAAACATACAGGCAGAGATGTACTGCACTGATCCCGTCTACAACCTCACTAATGAGAACCAGTCAAAACAGGTCGAACAATTTCTATGTTGGCATCTCTTTTGTCGAAGAACGTCACTCAGGAAAACGTGGCTTAATTTGGGTGTCAGCAAAATATGATTGTTAAATATGCAAAAGTAATCTGTCCCCTAACGAGGAAGAAACGACAATGCCAGATTGATCGCAAGGCTGCTGTAAACATTAAACGTAGGAATGATGTTTACTTGTAAAAAATAGAACTTTTTAATAACCGAATTCAGGACCAATTGTCGGCGCATTTAGACAAACACATTTGTTTAAAAAAATAAACAATATTTAGCGTATTGTTATTCTGCAAAACACGTTATATCATACGATGAAAACATTTTCTATATTTTAAACCACAAATATCAGAAATGCTATTTTACTTTTATGTATCAGTCGGTTAAGTTCCATACGTGATACACGCTTTGGACGATCATGTCTCTTTCGAGACATGACTGACTGGGTAGAAGATTATCCCGCAGTAGGTTGCCATTGCTTTCTGCGGTAGACTGGTTGCCGACCAAGGCTATAGAACACAATCTGTCCTGTTATTTGACTCATAGCTAGAGGGGAAAGAAACGTATTATATTATTATGTAGGAATTAGTGGGGGATCGGTTTCCTATTGTTATGAAGTAATAAACTGATCACCTACTTTATGACCAGTAGAAGCCTTAATCATTATTCCAACTATTATATTCAGTCAGTCAGTTAAGTGCCATACGTGATACACGCTTTGGACGATCATGTCTTGAAAGAGACATGACTGACTGGGTAGAAGATTATCCCGCAGTAGGTTGCCATTGCTTTCTGCGGTAAACTGGTTGCCGTGCTATTTAACCCATAACTGGAAGGAAGAGACGGATTAATACATTTCCCAAGGGTATTTGCGCGTAAGTGAATGCAATGAATTCGGCTGGAATTCGAACTCGGCTCCCCGATTTCTCGTTCCGAGCCGATATCCAATGCTCCACAACGCCCATCCTTTTATGTATACAAGATAGATATGTAGATAGATAGACGGATATAGGAAGTTCGACAAAAATAACAACATTACTGCTGATAATAATAATAATAATAATAATAATAATAATAATAATAATAATAAAATTGAAGCAAACAGGCCAGACATTATTGTTAAAAACCAGAAGGAGAAAACTTGTCTATTAATTGATATGGCTTGTCCAGCGGATTGTAACATAGCAATCAAGGAATTCGAAAAACTGTCAAAATATAAAGACCTGGAAATTGAAATAGAAAAAACGTGGAAATTGAAAACAAGAGTTGTGCCAGTGATAGTAGGTGCACTTGGAATGATAAAAAATGGAACAAAACAACACATTGAAAGAATCCCTGGAAACCCCAGCTTAAGAGATATATAAAAAATTGTCTTATTAAGTACAGCCCACACAGTAAGGAAAACTTTATCTATGTAATGCTGATGATAGGGAAGATAGAAAAACATAAAATGGAGTTATAACAACACGCCACGACCTGCCTTAGGTCTCACCGCAGACTTGGTTGGTAGTGAGACCAAAGCAGAAATCGAAATATGATGAAAAATGACATAATAATAATAATAATAATAATAATATGATAAATTGGGATGCTGAAAATCACGCAAGTTCAATTCCTGGCCACATCAGTATCTCAGGGCTACAAAAGATTATTTTGTGTGAAAATGCTCACAATATCCGCAAATCCACGAAACGTCTCCATTGTGCATAGATAACTCTCCTACAGTCCCCTTTTTAATCACCGACCCCTGAGGGGACTTATTAATTGACACTTAAAATTACTCTCTGGTAAGATACAAAAACAATAATGATAATGATCAGAAAAATAAAACCAGTGATAGTAGGTGGGCTTGGAATGGTAAGAATGGAACAAAACAAAACATTGAAAGAATCCCTGAGAATCCCAGCTTAAGAGATGCACAAAAAATTGTCTTGATGAGCGCAGCCTATACGTTAAGAAGAATTTTGATGTCATGCTAGTGATGCTATGGGTGATAGAAAAACAAATGAAATATAGCCATAACAACACACCACTAACTGCCTTAGGTCTTTCCGCAGACTTGTTAGTGTGACCATAGCAATAATCGAATTATGATTAAAATGAAACACTACTACTACTACTAATAATAATAATAATAATAATAAATTTGAAAAGACTGTCAAAGTAGAAAGATCTGGAAACTGAAATATCTACAAGTGAATAACTCGTGGTATCAAAAAAAAAATAACCGCAAAATAGTGTTGCTTTGAATGTAACTGTTGACAGATTGCTTAACGTTCATTCTTCTTCTTCTATGTGCCCTGTCCCTTCAAAACGTAGGCGATCATGGTTCTCCACATCTCCCTATCCCTTGTGGCTCTTAGCACGCCTTCTCCTGTAACACCACCAAAACCTCGCTCTGCCATCCACTAGCTCAAGCCCATAAATCTAGAATATATATGCATAGAAACTAACATGGCCATAAAATGAGGGATCAGTTTATATATTGATTATAATACAGACTTGATCCCCCACTTTATATCCAGATTATTATTTCTTATAAACAGTTGGCACATATCTTCTTCTTGTATGTGCCCTGTCCCTTCAAGACCTAGGCGATCATGGTTCTCCACGTCTCCCTATCCCTTGTGGCTCTTAATATGTTTGCTCCTGTTACACTTTGCAACCCCCGTTCCGTCATCCACCTGATCAGGCCCTACAAATATATTATCCGCTGCCTTCCTTTGTCTCTCTTTCCTTCTATCTGACCAGTCACTATCAGGTTCTTCAAGCTCTCCTTCTTCATTGCGTGTCCCAGGAACTTCAGTTGTCTCTTCCTGATGCTCAGTATTAATTTCCTTTTTGTTACCATTCTTTCCACCACCTCATCGTTGCTTGCATGCTCAGTCCACGATATCCGCAGCATCCTTCTGTAAAACCACATTTCCGCTGTTTCCAGTTTTGTCCTGATTTTCGATGATATTGTCCATCATTCACTGCCGTATTGGAGAACTGACATCACGTAGTAGTCCAATACTCTTTTCTTTGTTTCTAGTGAAATCTTCCTGTGTGTTAGTATTTTACTCAGCTTCTGGAACGCGTCCTTTGCCATGCCAATTCTCCTTCGGATCTCTGTGTCGCACTTTCCATCTCCAGTTAGAACACTTCATAAGTATTTAAATTTTTGTACTTGCTTGATTCTGGTATCTCCCACCTGTATTTGGCATTTTGGGTTATAGCGTTCATTACAATGTGAAAATTATCTACAATGGAATTTTTTATGTTTTAATGCCATGATCATGCACGTGTTACAGCATGAAGATGATCGCTGAACGAGATTGAAAGTACTTGGGGACATCGACAAATGGATAATAAAATCAACTGTTCAATTTATAGCGCATGTTTTACATCTTTCTATTATAATACGCGAATGATTATCCGTGAGTACGAACGGATTATATTATAAATAAGCAGATATAATCTTTGCACCTTATTTAATCTGGCGTGTCTACAAACTAAATTTGCTGTCTGAATACACACTCACATGCATAGAGACACAAAGCAATCGGATATCTAACCGTATTGATGAGCTATGATAGGGCAAAACAAAACTGTCTGCGGATAACTATTTACGCTCTCGCTCGTTGATTGAGCACTCTGAAGAAATTGTAAATTTTGAAAAGAGTAGCAACACAATTATTTGCGCATCATTCATTCAGTAATGAATTTGCACACTCTCGGCTATTGGCGTATGTTTACACGCCAGTAGCGTGTTATATATTATGTAAAACGCTAAAATGTGCCTTCCTCCACTGAGCGGCAATAGCTTAGATGTAGTATCGCCAACTGATGTCAAATCGGTCGGATTTCAACCCTGGCTAGAAGCAACCGGATGTCTAACCGTACTGATGAACTCAGCAAATGAGCAAATCAGAACTGTCTGCAGATAGATAGATAGATAGATAGATAGATAGATAGATAGATAGATAGATAGATAGATAGATAGATAATGAACAGACTGAGATAGATAGATAGATAGATAGATAGATAGATAGATAGATAGATAGATAGATAGATAGATAGATATTGTTATGGTGCCCTCCTACGAGGAATTAACTCTTCCTCTTGTTATATATAATTACATTAAGCGTGCCTTCTGGTAGGCAGTTAACAGCAGTGAAGTTAACGACAGTTGATGACAGCTACCAATCAGGCAATAAGCAGCGTAACTGAACCGTTCGGACTTATTTTTATTTACTATTACTAGCAATTACCTTGTACATATTTTCTTGTTATACTATTACAATGTTATAAACCTAAGTTCTGTGTTCTGTGTCTTACTTCCGACCAAACCGGTCACTACAAATTTTCGGCGAAGTTTCGTCACAACAAAATGTCGACGAAGATTTGCGTTAAAATTTACTACAGAAAATTGCGACGAAGATTCACAACAAATTGTCGACGAAGATTTGCGACACATTTTTGCGCAGATATTTGCAAGGACCACGGGGATTAAGAAGAACTCCTCTGAAAGAACAAGTTTTTGTAAAATACTACATGAAAAGGAAAACGACACAAAATGGAGGATTTCAAGAACATTTTATTGGATCTGGTAAAGTACCCGACTGCACAATAAAAAATAGAAACAATTATTTCTTCAAACTCAGAAGGAATATCAAGAAAGACAGATCGAATTGCAAAAGCAAGTATTGGAACTAACACGTCAAGCGAAAACCAGTGAAACTGAATCTTTTTCACAAAACACAATTTGGTGAGCCAAAGAGAATTTTACATACGCTTCCGAGGAAATTATAATCTTTGTATCTTCCTTTAAAAGATATGAGGATATTTATGATGCAAATTGTAAAAGCTGATGCTGCGATAAGAAATTACGTTTTCTTTTAAGAAAACTAGACACAAGTGAGCATAATAAATTTGTTAATTACATGCTGCAACAGAAGACTGGGGAATTGGCATTCACCGAAACAGTGAAATTGCTCAATGAGCTTTTCAGTTTGAAGATGGAAATATCTTAATCTAAATGAGAATGAATCGGCAATAGCACATTCGCGTCAATAGTTAACAAACAGTACGATGATTTTAGGCTGGCGGAGCTAAGTGCAAACAATTCAAATGCCTAGTTTCAACAAAAGATGCAGAAATTAACCCTCTAGGGCCATTCGTATCATATTTGATACAGTATGAAAACAAGCCTTGAAAGAAATATTTTCCTGAAAATTTTTTTAAGAGAAATATTTTATAAATTTCAAATGAAAGCAGTACTGACTGCTCAGTCAATGAATACCAAATGTTTCCTTATAGGGAAAGACCAAATGTTTCCTTATAGGGAAATACTGTATCAAATATGATACGAATGTCCCGAGAGGGTTAAACGAAGAATGGTTAGCCAATTGGGGAATGACAGCAGATTACCGAAGAATGCCAAATGTACGTCTGTAGAAAGAAGGATTCTAAAAATATTGAGAAATCGGGTATTGCTCGGGTCAAGAAAGTACACTGAAAACAGAAACAAAGTCCATGAAAAACTAACCAACTAAATCAAAATCAAAATAAATTGCCTCCTAACTCATGTGACGGACGTGGGGCTATACATGAGTACAAAGATTGTTCTTTCAGAAACAAAAAAAACTATACATGTAACCGAGTTAGTCACAAAAATTCGCATTGCCGACCTAAAAGTTTCTTATTTGTTTATCTAATTCAGATTAAGGTATGAATCCACCTCTTCTCCTCCAGCTATGGGTGAATATGTAACAATTCTACTGCGAAATCATTATCATTTAGCTTTAAATACATTAAATATTTGAGTATATCTTTGAAAATCAAGAGTAGCCTTCTCATTAACATGCTTGTTAGAAGCTGGAATAATGGTTTTGTTTATAAAGTCTGCCCCAGAAAATTCGAGAAATATTTCTTGCCCACCTGATATGGGTTTTTTATTCAAAAGGTTTCAGTACCTACTATACTGCATTTGTTCAACCAACAATGCTTTAAAGAAAACTTTGCCACCTGCTCTTTGCAGATGATTTTGCACATTTAACCCACATTACTAGTATATATATATATATATATATATATATATATATATATATATATATACAGTACTGTGCAAAAGTATTAAGACAAAAACTATTTTACCTTTTATTATTCATATTGACAGAAAATAAACAATTTAATTAAAGTAATTTTATTTGATTTACTCAACAAATACTTTAACAAGAAAAATACTTTTTACAAAATAAATTTGATATTTAGTATCAAATAGCAAATGTATGTATATATATAGTACTGTGCAAACGAATTGGGACAAGAATTATTTGATCTTTTATGAGGCATATTGACAGAAAATAAACAATTAAAGTAATTTTATTTGATTTACTGAACAAATGCTTTAATAAGTAAAATATACTTGTTAGAAAATAAATCTAATAGTATAATAGACTTTTGCTTTGAAATAATAAAATAATCGCGACAATTTAACAATCGCATCAGGTATATATATATATATATATATATATATATACAGTACTGAGCAAAAGTATTAGGACAAAAACTATTTTATCTTTTATGAGCCATATTGACAGAAAAAAAAACAATTTAATTAAAGTATTTTCATTTGATTTACTCAACAAATGCTTTAACAAGAAAAAATTCTTGCTAGAAAATAAATTTTATATTTAATGGCCTTTTGCTTTGATCACATCCTTCATTCTGTCAGACATTGACATCACAAGCTTCTTCAATGTATCTAACGGTATCATATCATAATGGCATCTAATATTCAGAGATATAATATTGGTTTGAGGAGTAAGCGTAAGGACTAATACTACTGGTACTACTGTGTTATATACAGTACTGTGCAAAGGTAAGAGGAAAAGAATTATCTTTTATGAGGAATCAAAATAAAGTTTAAAATCACCCCTGTCCTAACACTTTTACACACTACCGGTAGTGTGAAAAAGTATTAGGACAGGGGTGATTTTCCTAAAAACCTCACGAAAATTCAAAAACAGGGTGAAAAGCCAAACCTTTGTAAGAATTATTTAACTAAAAAACAAGAGGAAGGAAGGCTTCGGAATTTGAATTGGCCCCCACAAAGCCCTGATCTCAATCCTATTGAACATCTATGGGATATTTTGGATAAAGAAATTGATAAATCTAATATTACTTTGCAAGACACATTTTGGGAACAAATACAAGCTGCTTGATAGCATTAGATACAGTGAAGAAGATTGTGATGTCAATGCCTGACCGAATGAAGGATGTGATCAAAGTAAAAGGCTATTATACTAAATATTAAATGTATTTTGTAACAAGTATGTTTTCTTGTTAAATCATTTGTTGAGTAAATCAAATAAAATTACTTTAATTAAATTATTTACTTTCTGTCAATATGCTTCATAAAAGATAAAATAGTTATTGTCCTAATTCTTGTCCTAATACTTTTGCACAGTACTATATATATATATAGTGTTTGTCTGACGATTGCAAAAGCGTGAAACCCAGGGTTACAAACTCACACCTATCTGTATATATATATATATATATATATATATATATATTAGGTGCGATTGGTAAATTGTCGCAATTATTTTATTATTTCAAAGCAGAAGTGCTATTATACTAATTATCAAATTCATTTTTCTAGCAAGTATTTTTTCTTGTTAAAGCATTTGTTGAGTAAATCAAATAAAATTACTTTAATTAAATTGTTTATTTTCTGTCAATATGTCTCACACCAGATAAAATAGTGTATGTCCTAATACTTTTGCACCATACTGTATATTAAACACAGCAAAATACAATACGTGGAACTCTGTTAGTAGAACGATGCATACGGGTTAGGAAGTAATACTAGAACTGAGACTCGCAACGGTAATACGGTAGCCGTGTTGGCTATCTCATTCTGTCTCTCCTCTATCTCTGCATTTCGCTCTTCTCTTCTGCTTATAGCTCTTCTGCTCCCACTTTTTGTGAGGGGAAGTATATGTAGTAGATGGAAGAGTTCAATCCGTTGAATGGGTGATGACACCATGACAGTCTTTAAATTATTTTGGTTTGGCCAGCACTATTACAAAAATCAATCTTGTCCATCAGACTATCTGTAAGTGTTCTTCAGCTGTAGCTTCCGTTCTTTATACTGAGTGAAAAGCCTTGAAAATCGTTTGCTTTTTCGCCTACCTTAACTCAGTTAATATCCAACTTTTTTTTAATCATCTCACCCCAAGCATAAAGTGAGGGATCAGTTTATATATTGATTGTAATGTAGAATTGATCCCCAACTTTATATCCACATTATAATAGTATAGAAATGTTTTTTTAATCATCTCACCCCAAGCAAGGCATTTCACTGCCACTATTGCGCAGGGGGCTACATAGGGGAAAGTGCTGAGAAAGATTATAGGAGGTGTCAGGAAGTGGGTAAGAGAAGGATGACTGTGGACATAAAGTGAGGGATCAGTTTATATATTGATTGTAATGTAGAATTGATCCCCAACTTTATATCCACATTATAATAGTATAGAAATGTTTTTTTTAATCATCTCACCCCAAGCAAGGCATTCCACTGCCACTATTGCGCATGGGGCTACATAGGGGAAGGTAAAGAGAAGGAGTGGTTAGACATAGGGAATGACAGGAGGAATGAATGTTAGACATAGGGAATGTCAGGAGGAAAGGGAGCAGGTTAGTGTGTTAGGAGGTGCCTATTGACCTTACATTCAAACTCCTGGAGATTGTATCCGTCGGGGAAGCAATCGTGTGGAAGGGAATTCCACAGTCGGGAAGTTCAAGGAAAGAAACTGTTGGAGTAGAAGTTGCGGTTGCATTTTATCGGTTTCACTGTAAAAGGGTGGCATCTAGTTGCTAATCTAGTATCTCGTGCAAATTCGAACCTAGGGGGCACCAGTGATCTAAGTTCATCGGAGCATAAGCCGTGAAAGTATTTATAGAAGAGACACAGGGAAACCACGTCGCGCCGGTGGGAGAGAGACTGCAGGCGGTCTGCCAAATCGGTATCTATCACATTACAGACCCTCCTCTGAACCTTATCGAGAAGCCCGAGGAGAATAGCAGGGGCACCCGACCAGATATGGCAGCAGTATTCAATGCACGGGCGGATGGTAGATTTATATATGTGCAAGATAGATTTAGACGGAAAAAACTTCCGGGCCCTGCACAGAGAACCGACTTTCATAGCAGCGGATTTAGCAATGGATTCGATATAGTCATTCCATTTCAGGTCCACTGAAAGTGTGAGACCAAGGAGGCGTAGTGTTTTCCTCTTTGGGAGGCAAGCCTGGTCCATGCTAATGGGAGGTAGGAGAGATTGTCGATGATGGTCAATTGAGAGTAGCTTCGTTTTAAAAGCATTAAAATTTACTAGCCATTTCTTACCCCAGTCCAATATGGATTGGAGGTCTTTTTCAATCTCGGCTGCGAGGTTAGCTTTGACGCCTACACCAGATTTTTGTAGGAGGCGAGAGTAAATTGTGGAAAATTTATGCTATTCAACTATGCTAAAATGGAGAACGAAATTGAGTACAGTATCGGAAAGACTTGTTCTGTCTTTAGTAACCTTTACCACAGGTTTTGGAATTTCCATGATATATCTTTAAAAGTGAAAAATGATGTGTAGCTGTGACATCCCGACCATATGGTACAGAATATTTAATTCTTGACGCATTACGCAACCAACGTTATACATTTCAAACGCGTTGTACCATCTGCAAAATAAATAAATTCGAACTTTAGAAAGAATTTCTGACCATAATTTTTCCTTAGAAAAATAACCAGAACAAGAAAATTAAATTATCTACTTGTTGTGGGGGAATACCCTGTCCTAACCAGGAATAGGTATGGCCCGGGTTATAAAAGACCGGGACTAGAACGAACTACAGATTGATCGAGAGTGATCAAGAGTGTTCGTGACTATACGAGACTCTTCGTCATTACACGGGAGTGATCGAGAATTTTTGCTATTATACGAGAGGTCGAGAGCCATCGGCCTTAGACGAAAGTTAGGCGTCACTAGACGGAAGTCTTATTCTCAACACGGACGCATACGTCCTATACAGAGACTTTTTCCTTCTTAAATGTTATTCTTGTTAACTGATCGTTGGTGTACTTGTATTTGGTTTATTGTTCTGAGGTATAATAAATGTCTATATATCCTCAGTGTTAAGAGTTATATCTTGCACTATTCTTTCTCTATTTATCCCCTCTCGGGATATAACACTACTATAAATAAATAAATAAATAAATAAATAAAATAAAACAATTCAAGTTATCGTCAACGACTCACCTTAAACATTTTACAGAGAAGCAATATTATTTATGTATTTATATGCTTTTCAACTTTGATCAAAACTAATTCATAAATAATTATATTGGACATACCACAACATGCCTATCAAGAAGACTCATGTTACATCTCTTGTACCATAGTTCAACGCTGATTGATCAAAAAACACGTGGAAACGTTAAAAAAAACTTTATCAGAAACGGACATAGAAAATACATCTATAATAGTATATATGTATTAAAAAAGCGAAAAATAATATTAACATTGATAATGAAAAGAAAAATCCAACATTCAATAACATCAACTATGGAAAATAAAATAAATCAAATAATTCTATATAGCTGTCCCAAAAGTTTGTAAACACTTGTAAAAAATTGAAATTTTACTCGCAAAAACAACAAAAATTATTGCTCAAAATAAAGACTATCATTTTCCAAGACTTTCTGCAATCGATCTGCAAGCTTTCGGACCTGGTCAAAGTACCATTCAGCCGGCTTCGAATCAAAGAATTCTAAACACGCTTCCTCGACTTCATCAAAAGAGTCGAATCAGCGGCCCTTCAGAAAATGTTACATTGAGCGGAAAAGGCCGTAATCTGATGGAGCACAGTCAGGACTGTAGGCTGGATGTGGCAGAACCTCAACGCCGTCCAGCTCTTCAAACTTGTCTTTGGTCTTCCTGGCGGTGTGTGGCTTAGCATTGTCCTGCTGCATCAAAGCGCGCTTTCGGTTGATCAGAGCCTGTTACTTCTGCTTCAACTTTTCGTAGACCCGCTTAAGTTGCTAAAGTTTGGCATTGATGGCACGACCATTCGGAGCCAACTAAAAATGCACGATTCCTTCAAAGTTCCATCAAACGCACAACATGACTTTTTGCCGAATCGATCTTGTTTTAGAACCGACGGTGTCTCTTGCCCTTTCTGAACCCATCGCTTGTCTCGATTGTGCTGGACAAGATAGACCCATTTCGCAAGTGTTTACGAACTTTTGGGACAACCTAATAAATACATCCATGAAGATCTGCATATTAGAAATATATAAAACAACATCTTTCATATTAACCATATTAACGACATACCCAATGCTAAAAGATCCCAAGTAGGCATGTACGCCGATGACACCTCAGTTTACTCTCGCCTCGGTCAAAAATTACACGAATCTTCTGTACAATAAAGACGGAAGCTGATGATGGTTCACCTGAAATTAGACACCATATTTCCGATTTAACATGAAATTACGTGTCTGCCACAATTTTCCCTTTTACATATATATATATATATGTGTGTGTGTGTGTGTGTGTGTGAGAGAGAGAGAGAGAGAGAGACAGACAGACAATAAAAGGAAAATGTATATTTTTCTTTTTTGTTCTTTTTAATAAGTACATTCTTAGCAAGGCAGTGGGGTCAGTCAGTTAAGTGTCATATGTGATACACATTTTGGTGATCATATCTCGAAAAAACATGACTAACTGGGCTGTATCCCGCATTAGGTTGCCATTACTTTCTGCAGTAGACTGGTTGCCAACCAACGCTATAGAACCGAATCTGTCCTGTTATTTAACCCATAACTTTAGGGAAGACACTAATTAATAATTTTCTCAAGTGTATTTGTGCGTAAGTTAATGCAAAGACTTCAATTGCAATTCGTTTTTGGCACCCTGATTTCTCGTGTCGAGTCGATATCTACAATATATATATATATATATATATATATATATATATATATATATATATATTATTCAGGAGGAATAACCCGTTATTTCTATATTTGAGAACTCTATATGAAGAATTATTAATTATTCTTATGAGATCAATTTTTCCATCAATGACATTTGTTCAAATTAGATTCCAATGTTGTAGTGACGTGCAAAAATCAACTAATTAATTATACAAAATATTGGTTCATAGATAGATAGATAGATAGATAGATAGATAGATAGATAGATAGATAGATAGATTGTTCTTTCTTATTGCCATGATATCATATTTATCTCGGTCTAGTGATATCTATCTATCTATCTATCTATCTATCTATCTATCTATCTATCTATCTATCTAGTCTGTTCATATCTATCTATCTATCTATCTATCTATCTATCTATCTATCTATCTATCAGTCTGTTCACATCTATCTATCTATCTATCTATCTATCTATCTATCTATCTATTTCAGTCTGTTCATATCTATCTATCTATCTATCTATCTATCTATCTATCTATCTATCTATTTATTAGCATGCTGATAGTTTTGGATCAACACAATAAACTGAGATAGATAGATAGATAGATAGATAGATAGATAGATAGATAGATAGATAGATAGACAGATAGATATGAACAGACTGAAATAGATAGATAGATAGATAGATAGATAGATAGATAGATAGTGAACAGACTGAGATAGATAGATAGATAGATAGATAGATAGATAGATAGATAGATAGATAGATAGATGTGAACAGACTGAGATAGATAGATAGATAGATAGATAGATAGATAGATAGATAGATAGATAGATAGATAAAAGGAAATAAAATTAAAAGAAATGGATTAAGATAATTATCAATGATATACATTATATTTCTTCTGAATCTAAATCAAGATTCAATTTTTCGAACAACTGCCCTTTCTCTTTCACCCCCTGTATCTGGTTCTTCTTACTCTTCACTCGCCTCCTGCCTAAAATCTTAACTCTCTTATGTAACTCCAGTCCTGTCTACATCACCCAGTGTATCTTGTACTTTTCCTTTCTCTCTCACTTCGCAACTGTCTTCACTCCTGTGTTCACATCCTTCTCTTGCCCTTTCTCTTTCACCCCCTGTATCTGGTTCTTCTTACTCTTCACTCGCCTCCTGCCTAAAATCTTAACTCTCTTATGTAACTCCAGTCCTGTCTACATCACCCAGTGTATCTTGTACTTTTCCTTTCTCTCTACCTTCGCAACTGTCTTCACTCCTGTGTTCACATCCTTCTCTTGCCCTTTCTCTTTCACCCCCTGTAGCTGGTTCGTCTTACTCTTCACTCGCCTCCTGCCTAAAACCTTGTCTCTCTTATGTAACTCCAGCTCTTTTTACATCTCCCCGTGGTGGCATCTACGTAGGGGAGTGTGCTGAGCAGCCGATCGACAAGTCAGTCATAGACTTCCGGTGACGACCCGGAAGTACCCATTGCTCATACTACGTCTTACGACGGTTGAGACGATTAACCTTTATTCTTGTATTGGATACTAATAACCTTTGTAAATACTATTTTCACGGAATACAACAATTAACCTATTCCTGCTGTTGAGTTATTTATTCTTACTCACGATATAACAGGAGAATATTCGAAAATGAGTGCCATTTTACTCAAATTGCAAATCGCTGGATGCTATACCATCCAGCAGTTAAGGGGAATTTTTTTAACAGGAATGGTGTGTTATTCAATGTGTATATTTGTTTGTTTATTGAATAAAATTTGTAACGGCCTTTTTTTAAAAGAATTATTCAAACCAAAAGGCTTTATAATATAATTTTAATCTTTGTTTCGAACAGAAAAGACTTTTCAGTAAAAATACGAGTGAGTAACATTCTTATTTACATTTTTGTTTCGATTTATTTTTCTTACAATTTTTTAATAGCCTATGCACCTATAAGAATTTGTCCGATAGTTCTTATTTTTTCATAAAATTGAATTCATAAGTATGAATTCTTCTCATATCTATGGATTGGTAGTAAGGTGTTTCTCCTAAGACTTGTACTGAAAATTTGTACAAAACATAATAACATCACTTTAGGGATGTTGCTTATTTGTAAAATACTTTCTTCTTCTTCCATGTGCCCTGTCCCTTCGAGACGTAGGCGATGATGGCTTTCGCCGTCTCCCTATCTCGGGTGGTTCTTAGTATGCTTTCTCCTGTTACAGTACGCAACCGCCGTTCCATCATCCACTAGCTCAAGCCCATAAATCTAGCATGGCCACAAAATGAGGGATTAGTTTATACATTGATTATAATATAGAACAGATCCCCATTTTATGTCTACATTATTATTTCTTATAAACAGTTGGTATATATATTCTGCTTCTATGTGCCCTGTCTCTTCAGGACGTATGCGATCATGACTTTCCACGTCTCCCTATCCCTGATTGTTATCAGCACTCTTTCTCCTGTTACACCACCCAAACACCACTCTGCCATCCACTAGCTGAAGCCCATAAATTTAGAATATAAATGTATAGAAATAGCATGAACTCAAAATGAGGGATCAGTTTATATATTGATTATAATAGATATAATAGATAATATAGAATTGATCCCCCATTTTGTAATCATATTATAATTTCTTATAAACAGTTGGCATATATATTCTTCTATGTGCCGTGTCCTTTCCGGTCGTAGGCGATCATGCCCTGGTGGCTCTTAGCATGCTTTCTCCTGTAACACCATACAATCCCCTTTCACTCATCCACTAGCTCAAGCCCATAAATCTAGAATATAAATGTGTAGAAATTAGCATGGACGCAAAATGAGGGATCTGTTTATATATTGATTATAATATAGAATTGATCCCCCATTTTATATCCACATTATACTTTTTTATAAACAGTTGACATATATATTCTTCTTTCAGGACGTAGGCTATCATGGCTTTCCACGTCTCCCTATCCCTGGTGGCTTTTAGGACGCTTTCTCTGGTTACACCATGTAACCCTCGTTCTGTCATCCACCTGCTTATGCCCTTCAAATATGTTATCCTCTACCTTCCTTTGTCTCTATTTCATTCTATCTAGCCTGTCAGTATCAGGTTCTCCATGTCCTTCTTCCTCATTGCATGTCCCAGGAACTTCAGTTGTTTATTTCTGATGCTCACTATTAATTTTCTTTTCGCAATCTCATCATTGCTCACATGCTCGGTGCATGATATCCGCAGCATCCTTCTGTAGAACCACATTTCCGCTGCTTCAAGCTTTTTCCTCATCTTCGGTGATATTGTCCAGCATTCACTGCCGCATTGAAGAACTGACATAACATAGCAATCTAACACTCTTCATTGTTTCTAGCGAAAATTTCCTGTGTCTTAGTACTTTACTCAGCTTCTGGAACGCGTCCTTCGCTAAGCCAGTTCGCCTTCGAATCTCTGTGTCGCACTTTCCATCTCCTGTTAGAACACTTCCAAGGTATTTAAATTTTTGTACCTGCTTGATTCTAGTGTAAGGAGACAATAGTTATCTTCCCTTAAGGGGAACAACAGTTGTCTTCCCTTTTGAGGAACTCTTTTTTATCTGGATTCAGTTCTCTTCCCGGCTGGAGTGGGATAGCCACGAAGATAAATTGCTGGCGTAACGATATGTCGTTTCTTATCTCGTCTTGCTAAAAATATTCTCGTCCATTTGGACAACTTGTGCATTGTTTGGGACTTACTTACCCATTCGTAATGTATTATTACTTGTTTGTATTTTATTAAATACCTATTTGTTATTGCCATGTTCTTGTCCTTTTTTCACTACACGTGCTACGGCAGTGTGTTAATTTGTTGTTTAAAAGTTTATATTAGTATCGCGTAACTGGTCATATCGCCAGTTCGCAACCCAATGCTAATACTAGTATTACCCACCTGCATTTGGCATTTTGGGCTGGTTTTCTGCTGATGACCATGCATTCAGTTTTCTTATTCTAAATGATCCTCACAGATGATGACAGAAATAGAAATACCACAAATGTAGGTCTAAAAAAATGTTCGGAGGCTGCCATGGACGAAACACGTGAAGCAAAGTTTCTTGTCAGCCCTTTTTCTGTCAAGCGATCCATTTTTCACCAAGCGATCCATTTTTCACCAAGCGATCCATTTTTCACCAAGCGATCCATTTTTCACCAAGCGATCCATTTTTCTGTCGTCGCTTTCTATTCTTTTATTCACCTAACGTCAAATTACCATTTGTTAATATGTGTATATTATATCTATATAATCCGTAGTCTGTATTTATAATCCGTATTTATAATCCGTATTTATATGTATATTATATTATATATATTATAATAATATCTGTTAATTACCATTTGTTAATACCATTTGTTAATTTAATAACGTCAAATGTACCATTTCTGTCAAGCGATCCATTTTTCACCAAGCGATCCATTTTTCACCAAGCGATCCATTTTTCTGTCGTCGCTTTCTATTCTTTTTTATTCACCTAACGTCAAATTACCATTTGTTAATATGTGTATATTATATCTATATAATCCGTAATCCGTATTTATAAATCCGTATTTATAATCCGTATTTATATGTATATTATATTATATATATTATAATAATATCTGTTAATTACCATTTGTTAATACCATTTGTTAATTTAATAACGTCAAATGTACCATTTCTGTCAAGCGATCCATTTTTCACCAAGCGATCCATTTTTCACCAAGCGATCCATTTTTCTGTCGTCGCTTTCTATTCTTTTTTTATTCACCTAACGTCAAATTACCATTTGTTAATATGTGT
This sequence comes from Ascarosepion bandense, assembly GCA_037127315.1. Classification (NCBI taxonomy): domain Eukaryota; kingdom Metazoa; phylum Mollusca; class Cephalopoda; order Sepiida; family Sepiidae; genus Ascarosepion; species Ascarosepion bandense. The sequence continues at coordinate 48,229 of JBBBDQ010030865.1, read as the reverse complement.
ATATTATATCTATATAATCCGTAATCCGTATTTATAATCCGTATTTATATAATCCGTATTTATATGTATATTATATTATATATATTATAATAATATCTGTTAATTACCATTTGTTAATACCATTTGTTAATTTAATAACGTCAAATGTACCATTTCTGTCAAGCGATCCATTTTTCACCAAGCGATCCATTTTTCTGTCGTCGCTTTCTATTCTTTTTTATTCACCTAACGTCAAATTACCATTTGTTAATATGTGTATATTATATCTATATAATCCGTAACTGTATTTATAATCCGTATTTATAATCCGTATTTATATGTATATTATATTATATATATTATAATAATATCTGTTAATTACCATTTGTTAATACCATTTGTTAATTTAATAACATCAAATGTACCATTTCTGTCAAGCAATCCATTTTTCACCAAGCGATCCATTTTTCTATCGTCGCTTTCTATTCTTTTTTATTCACCTAACGTCAAATTACCATTTGTTAATATGTGTATATTATATCTATATAATCCGTAATCCGTATTTATAATCCGTATTTATAATCCGTATTTATATGTATATTATATTATATATATTATAATAATATCTGTTAATTACCATTTGTTAATACCATTTGTTAATTTAATAACGTCAAATGTACCATTTCTGTCAAGCGATCCATTTTTCACCAAGCGATCCATTTTTCACCAAGCGATCCATTTTTCACCAAGTTTATCCATTTTTCTGTCGTCGCTTTCTATTCTTTTTTATTCACCTAACGTCAAATTACCATTTGTTAATATGTGTATATTATATCTATATAATCCGTAATCCGTATTTATAATCCGTATTTATAATCCGTATTTATATGTATATTATATTATATATATTATAATAATATTCGTTAATTACCATTTGTTAATACCATTTGTTAATTTAATAACGTCAAATGTACCATTTCTGTCAAGCGATCCATTTTTCACCAAGCGATCCATTTTTCTGTCGTCGCTTTCTATTCTTTTTTATTCACCTAACGTCAAATTACCATTTGTTAATATGTGTATATTATATCTATATAATCCGTAATCCGTATTTATAATCCGTATTTATAATCCGTATTTATATGTATATTATATTATATATATTATAATAATATCTGTTAATTACCATTTGTTAATACCATTTGTTAATTTAATAACGTCAAATGTACCATTTCTGCTTGCCGATCCATTTTTCACCAAGCGATCCATTTTTCACCAAGCGATCCATTTTTCTGTCGTCGCTTTCTATTCTTTTTTATTCACCTAACGTCAAATTACCATTTGTTAATATGTGTATATTATATCTATATAATCCGTAATCCGCATTATGAACCGTATTTATAATCCGTATTTATATGTATATTATATTATATATATTATAATAATATCTGTTAATTACCATTTGTTAATACCATTTGTTAATTTAATAACGTCAAATGTACCATTTCTGTCAAGCGATCCATTTTTCACTAAGCGATCCATTTTTCTATCGTCGCTTTCTATTCTTTTTTATTCACCTAACGTCAAATTACCATTTGTTAATATGTGTATATTATATCTATATAATCCGTAATCCGTATTTATAATCCGTATTTATAATCCGTATTTATATGTATTATATTATATATATTATAATAATATCTGTTAATTACCATTTGTTAATATCATTTGTTAATTTAATAACGTCAAATGTACCATTTCTGTCGACGATCTGCATTTTTCACCAAGCGATCATTTTTCTGTCGTCGCTTTCTATTCTTTTTTTATTCACCTAACGTCAAATTACCATTTGTTAATATGTGTATATTATATCTATATAATCCGTAATCCGTATTTATAATCCGTATTTATAATCCGTATTTATATGTATATTATATTATATATATTATAATAATATCTGTTAATTAACATTTGTTAATACCATTTGTTAATTTAACGTCAAATGTACCATTTTCTGTCAAGCGATCCATTTCTACCACCAGCGATCCATTTTTCACCAAGCGATCCATTTTTCTGTCGTCGCTTTCTATTCTTTTATTCACTAACGTCAAATTACCATTTGTTAATATGTATATATTATATCTATATAATCCACCGTAATCCGTATTTATAATCCGTATTTATAATCCGTATTTATATGTATATTATATTATATATATATAATAATATCTGTTAATTACCATTTGTTAATACCGTTACATGCAATTTAATAACGTCAAATGTACCATTTCTGTCAATAGATCCATTTTTCACCAAACTGATCATTTTTCTGTCGTCGCTTTCATTATTTTTAATTCACCTAACGTCAAATTACCATTTGTTAATATGTGTATATTATATCTATACATAATCCATAATCCGTATTTATAATCACCTTATTTATAATCCGTATTTATATGTATATTATATTATATATATTATAATAATATCTGTTAATTACCATTTTGTTAATACCATTTTGTTAATTTAATAACGTCAAATGTACCATTTCTACCATCAACGTCATTTTCACCAAAGCGATCCATTTTCTGTCGTCGCTTTCTATTCTTTTTATCACCTAACGTCAAATTACCATTTTATTAATAGTATTGTGTATATTATATCTATATAATCCGTAATCCGTATTTATAATCCGTATTTATAATCATATTTATATGTATATTATATTATATATATTATAATAATATCTTATTAATTACCATTTGTTAATACCATTTGTCCAATTTAATAACGTCAAATGTACCATTTCTGTCAAGCGATCCATTTTTCACCAAAGCGATCCGTTTTTCTGTCGTCGCTTTCTATTCTTTTTTATTCACCTAACGTCAAATTACATTTGTTAATATGTGTATATTATATCTATATAATCCGTAATCATGTTATAATCCGTATTTATAATCCGTATTTATATGTATATTATATTATATATATTATAATAATATCTGTTAATTACCATTTGTTAATACCATTTGTTAATTTAATAACGTCAAATGTACCATTTCTGTCAATCCATTTTCACCAAGCGATCCATTTTTCTGTCGTCGCTTTCTATTCTTTTTATTCACCTAACGTCAAATTACCATTTGTTAATATGTGTATATTATATCTATATAATCCATCATCCGTATTTATAATCCGTATTTATATGTATATTATATTATATATATTATAATAATATCTGTTAGTACATTTGTTAATACCATTTGTTAATTTAATAACGTCAAATGTACCATTTCTGTCAAGCGATCCATTTTCACTAAGCGATCCATTTTTCACCCGGCTTGATCCATTTTTCTGTCGTCGCTTTCTATTCTTTTAATTCACCTAACGTCAAATTACCATTTGTTAATATGTTATATATTATATCTATAATCCGTAATCCATCATTTATAATCCGCCATTTATAAATCATATTTATATGTATATTATATTATATATATTATAATAATATCTGTGTTAATTACCATTTGTTAATACCATTTTGTTAATTTAATAACGTCAAATGTACCATTTCTGTCAAGCGATCCATTTTTCACCAAGCGATCCATTTTTCTGTCGTCGCTTTCTAGCTCTTTTTATTCACCTAACATCAAATTACCATTTGTTAATATGTGTATATTATATCTATATAATCCGTAATCCGTATTTATAATCCGTATTTATAATCCGTATTTATATGTATATTATATTATATATATTATAATAATATCTATTTAATTACCATTTGTTTAATACCATTTGTTAATTTAATAACGTCAAATGTACCATTTCTGTCAAGCGATCCATTTTTCTTAACGATCATTTTTATGTCGTCGCTTTCTATTCTTTTTTATTACTAACGCTAAATTACCATTTGTTAATATGTATATTATATCTATATAATCCGTAATCCGTGTTTATAATCATATTTATAATCCGTATTTATATGTATATTATATTATATATATTATAATAATATCTGTTAATTACCATTTGTTAATACCATTTTGGTAATTTAATAACGTCAAATGTACCATTTCTGTCAAGCGATCCATTTTCACCAAGCGATCCATTTTTCTGTCGTCGCTTTCTATTCTTTTTTTATTCACCTAGCGTCAAATTACCATTTGTTAATATGTGTATATTATATCTATATAATCCGTAATCCGTATTTATAATCCGTATTTATAATCCGTATTTATATGTATATTATATTATATATATTATAATAATGTCTGTTAATTACCATTTGTTAATACCATTTGTTAATTTAATAACGTCAAATGTACCATTTCTGTCAAGCGATCCATTTTCATAAGCGATCCATTTTTCTGTCGTCTTTCTATTCTTTTTATTCACCTAACGTCAAATTACCATTTGTTAATATGTGTATATTATATCTATATAATCCGTAATCCGTATTTATAATCGTATTTATAATCCGTATTTATATGTATATTATATTATATATATTATAATAATATCTGTTAATTACCATTTGTTAATACCATTTGTTAATTTAATAACGTCAAATGTACCATTTCTGTCAAGCAATCCATTTTCACCAAGCGATCCATTTTCTTAAACGATCCATTTTTCTGTCGTCGCTTTCTAATTTCTTTTATTCACTAGCCATAACGTCAAATTACCATTTGTTAATATGTGTATATTATATCTATATAATCAATAATCCGTATTTATAATCCGTATTTATAATCCGTATTTATATGTATATTATATTATATATATTATAATAATATCTGTTAATTACCATTTGTTAATACCATTTGTTAATTTAATAACGTCAAATGTACCATTTCTGTCAAGCGATCCATTTTCACCAAGCGATCCATTTTCACCAAGCGATCCATTTTTCTGTCGTCGCTTTCTATTCTTTTTATTCACCTAACGTCAAATTACCATTTGTTAATATGTGTATATTATATCTATATAATCCGTAATCCGTATTTATAATCCGTATTTATAATCCACGTATTTATATGTATATTATATTATATATATTATAATAATATCTGTTAATTACCATTTGTTAATACCATTTGTTAATTTAATAACGTCAAATGTACCATTTTCATCTAAAGCAATCCATTTTTCACCAAGCGATCCATTTTTCACAAGCGATCCATTTTTCTGTCGTCGCTTTCTATTCTTTTTATTCACCTAACGTCAAATTACCATTTGTTAATATATGTATATTATATCTATATAATCCGTAATCCGTATTTATAATCCATATTTACTAATCCGTATTTATATGTATATTATATTATATATATTATAATAATATCTGTTAATTACCATTTGTTAATACCATTTGTTAATTTAATAACGTCAAATGTACCATTTCTGTCAAGCGATCCATTTTCACCAAGCGATCCATTTTCACCAAGCGATCCATTTTTCTGTCGTCGCTTTCTATTCTTTTTATTCACCTAACGTCAAATTACCATTTGTTAATATGTGTATATTATATCTATATAATCCGTAATCCGTATTTATAATCAATATTTATAATCCGTATTTATATGTATATTATATTATATATATTATAATAATATCTGTTAATTACCATTTGTTAATACCATTTGTTAATTTAATAACGTCAAATGTACCATTTCTGTCAAGCGATCATTTCGCAAGCGATCCATTTTTCACCAAGCGATCCATTTTTCTGTCGTCGCTTTCTATTCTTTTTATTCACCTAACGTCAAATTACCATTTGTTAATATGTGTATATTATATCTATATAATCCGTAATCCGTATTTATAATCCGTATTTATAATCCGTATTTATATGTATATTATATTATATATTATAATAATATCTGTTAATTACCATTTGTTAATACCATTTGTTAATTTAATAACGTCAAATGTACCATTTCTGTCAAGCGATCCATTTTTCACCAAGCGATCCATTTTTCACCAAGCGATCCATTTTTCTGTCGTCGCTTTCTATTCTTTTTATTCACTAATCAAATTACCATTTGTTAATATGTGTATATTATATCTATATAATCCGTAATCCGTATTTATAATCCGTATTTATAATCCGTATTTATATGTATATTATATTATATATATTATAATAATATCTGTTAATTACCATTTGTTAATACCATTTGTTAATTTAATAACGTCAAATGTACCATTTCTGTCAAGCGATCCATTTTCACCAAGCGATCCATTTTTTCTGTCGTCGCTTTCTGACTATTTTTTTATTCACCTAACGTCAAATTACCATTTGTTAATATGTGTATATTATATCTATATAATCCGTAATCCGTATTTATAATCCGTATTTATAATCCGTATTTATATGTATATTATATTATATATATTATAATAATATCTATTAATTACCATTTGTTAATACCATTTGTTAATTTAATAACGTCAAATGTACCATTTCTGTCAAGCGATCCATTTTTCACCAAGCGATCCATTTTTTTCACCAAGCGATCCATTTTTCTGTCGTGCTTTCTATTCTTTATTCACCTAACGTCAAATTACCATTTGTTAATATGTGTATATTATATCTATATAATCCGTAATCCGTATTTATAATCCGTATTTATAATCCGTATTTATATGTATATTATATTATATATATTATTATAATAATATCTGTTAATTACCATTTGTTAATACCATTTGTTAATTTAATAACGTCAAATGTACCATTTCTGTCAAGCGATCCATTTTTCACCAAGCGATCATTTTTCACCAAGCGATCCATTTTTCTGTCGTCGCTTTCTATTCTTTTTTATTCACCTAACGTCAAATTACCATTTGTTAATATGTGTATATTATATCTATATAATCCGTAATCGTATTTATAATCATGGTATAATCCGTATTTATATGTATATTATTATATATATTATAATAATATCTGTTAATTACCATTTGTTAATACCATTTGTTAATTTAATAACGTCAAATGTACCATTTTCTGTCAAGCGATCCATTTTTCACCAAGCGATCCATTTTTCGCAAGCGATCCATTTTTCTGTCGTCGCTTTCTATTCTTTATTCACCTAACGTCAAATTACCATTTGTTAATATGTGTATATTATATCTATATAATCCGTAATCCGTATTTATAATCCGTATTTATAATCCGTATTTATATGTATATTATATTATATATATTATAATAATATCGGTAATTACCATTTGTTAATACCATTTGTTAATTTAATAACGTCAAATGTACCATTTCTGTCAAGCGATCCATTTTCACCAAGCGATCCATTTTTCACCAAGCGATCCATTTTTCTGTCGTCGCTTTCTATTTGCTTTTATTCACCTAACGTCAAATTACCATTTGTTAATATGTGTATATTATATCTATATAATCCGTAATCCGTATTTATAATCGTATTTATAATCCGTATTTATATGTATATTATATTATATATATTATAATAATATCTGTTAATTACCATTTGTTAATACCATTTGTTAATTTAATAACGTCAAATGTACCATTTCTGTCAAGCGATCCATTTTTCACCAAGCGATCCATTTTTCTGTCGTCGCTTTCTATTCTTTTTATTCACCACTAACGTCAAATTACCATTTGTTAATATGTGTATATTATATCTATATAATCCGTAATCCGTATTTATAATCCGTATTTATAATCGTATTTATATGTATATTATATTATATATATTATAATAATATCTACTGTTAATTACCATTTGTTAATACCATTTGTTAATTTAATAACGTCAAATGTACCATTTCTGTCAAGCGATCCATTTTTCACCAAGCGATCCATTTTTCTGTCGTCGCTTTCTATTCTTTTTTTATTCACCTAACGTCAAATTACCATTTGTTAATATGTATATATTATATCTATATAATCCGTAATCATGTTATAATCCGTATTTATAATCCGTATTTATATGTATATTATATTATATATATTATAATAATATCTGTTAATTACCATTTGTTAATACCATTTGTTAATTTAATAACGTCAAATGTACCATTTCTGTCAAGCGATCCATTTTTCACCAAGCGATCCATTTTTCGCAAGCGATCCATTTTTCTGTCGTCGCTTTCTATTCTTTTTTTTCACCTAACGTCAAATTACCATTTGTTAATATAGCGTATATTATATCTATATAATCCGTAATCGTATTTATAATCCGTATTTATAATCCGTATTTATATGTATATTATATTATATATATTATAATAATATCTGTTAATTACCATTTGTTAATACCATTTGTTAATTTAATAACGTCAAATATTACCATTTCTGTCAAGCGATCCATTTTTCACCAAGCGATCCATTTTTCTTAAACGATCCATTTTTCTGTCGTCGCTTTCTATTCTTTTTATTCACCTAACGTCAAATTACCATTTGTTAATATGTGTATATTATATCTATATAATCCGTAATCCGTATTTATAATCCGTATTTATAATCCGTATTTATATGTATATTATATTATATATATTATAATAATATCTGTTAATTACCATTTGTTAATACCATTTGTTAATTTAATAACGTCAAATGTACCATTTCTGTCAAGCGATCCATTTTTCACCAAGCGATCCATTTTTCGCAAACGATCCATTTTTCTGTCGTCGCTTTCTATTCTTTTTATTCACCTAACGTCAAATTACCATTTGTTAATATGTGTATATTATATCTATATAATCCGTAGTAAAAATATTTATAATCCGTATTTATAATCCGTATTTATATGTATATTATATTATATATATTATAATAATATCTGTTAATTACCATTTGTTAATACCATTTGTTAATTTAATAACGTCAAATGTACCATTTCTGTCAAGCGATCCATTTTTCACCAAGCGATCCATTTTTCACCAAGCGATCCATTTTTCTGTCGTCGCTTTCTATTCTTTTATTCACCTAACGTCAAATTACCATTTGTTAATATGTGTATATTATATCTATATAATCCGTAATCCGTATTTATAATCCGTATTTATAATCCGTATTTATATGTATATTATATTATATATATTATAATAATATCTGTTAATTACATTTGTTAATACCATTTGTTAATTTAATAACGTCAAATGTGCCATTCTGTCAAGCGATCCATTTTTCACCAAGCGATCCATTTTTCACCAGCAGATATTTTCTGTCGTCGCTTTCTATTCTTTTTTATTCACCTAACGTCAAATTACCATTTGTTAATATGTGTATATTATATCTATATAATCCGTAATCCGTATTTATAATCAATATTTATAATCCGTATTTATATGTATATTATATTATATATATTATAATAATATCTGTTAATTACCATTTGTTAATACCATTTGTTAATTTAATAACGTCAAATGTACCATTTCTGTCAAGCGATCCATTTTCACAAGCGATCCATTTTTCACCAAGCGATCCATTTTTCTGTCGTCGCTTTCCTTTCTTTTATTCACCTAACGTCAAATTACCATTTTGTTAATACATGTGTATATTATATCTATATAATCCGTAATCCGTATTTATAATCCGTATTTATAATCCGTATTTATATGTATATTATATTATATATATTATAATAATATCTGTTAATTACCATTTGTTAATACCATTTGTTAATTTAATAACGTCAAATGTACCATTTCTGTCAAACGTCCATTTTTCACCAAGCGATCCATTTTTCACCAAGCGATCCATTTTTTCTGTCGTCGCTTTCTATTCTTTTTATTCACCTAACGTCAAATTACCATTTGTTAATATGTGTATATTATATCTATATAATCCGTAATCCGTATTTATAATCCGTATTTATAATCCGTATTTATATGTATATTATATTATATATATATTATAATAATATCTATTCATTACCATTTGTTAATACCATTTGTTAATTTAATAACGTCAAATATACCATTTCTGTCAAGCGATCCATTTTTCACCAAGCGATCCATTTTTCACCAAGCGATCCATTTTTCTGTCGTTGCTTTCTATTCTTTTTTATTCACCTAATGTCAAATTACCATTTGTTAATATGTGTATATTATATCTATATAATCCGTAATCCGTATTTATAATCCGTATTTATAATCCGTATTTATATGTATATTATATTATATATATTATAATAATATCTGTTAATTACCATTTGTTAATACCATTTGTTAATTTAATAACGTCAAATGTACCATTTCTGTCAAGCGATCCATTTTTCACCAAGCGATCCATTTTTCACCAAGCGATCCATTTTTCTGTCGTCGCTTTCTATTCTTTTTTATTCACCTAACGATCTTCATGATATCCCTAGTTAAAGTAGAGTGAAAAGATTTTTCTTGGAGAGATTAAAATGTCTAAGTCTTGGGAAGATAGCTTCAAAAACTTAAGCAATGTATTCAGTGTTAATGGCCATACCTGATACACGCTTGGGCAATCATGTCTTTTTCGAGACATGGCAAAGTTGGCAGAAGATTTTCTCGCAGTATGTTACCATTTTTTCTGTGTTAGACTGTTTGCCAACCAAGGCTATAGAACCCAATCTGTCCTGTTATTTAACCCATAGCTCGTGTTAGAAGAGACGGATTAAATTATATTGTAATTTTTTTTTCAATCATTTCACCCCAAGCAAGGCATTCCACTGCCACTATGGCGCTTGGGGCTACATGGGGAATGGTAAATAGAAAGAGTGATTAGATATAGGAAATGTCAGAAGGGGGGTGATAGATAGTTGGGTGGGTGGGAAGAGTGTTTGAAAGAATGGAAGCAAGTTAGTTTGTTAGGAGGTGTCTGTTGACCTTACATTTAAACTCCTGGAGCTTTTAGCCATCGGGGAAGCAGTCTTCTAGAAGGGAATTCCACAGTCGGGAAGTGCGAGAAAAGAAACTTTTGGAGTAGAAGTTGAGGTTGCATTTTATTGGTTTCACTGTAAAAGAGTGGGATCTAGTTGCTATTCTATTATCTCGTGCAAATTCTAACCTAGGTGGGGGGGGCACCAGTGATCTAAGTTCATCGGAGCAGAAGCCGTGAAAGTATTTATAGAAGAGACACAGGGAAGCCACGTCGCGCCGGTGGGAGAGAGACTGCAGGCGGTCTGCTATGTCGGTGTCGATCACATTACAAACCCTCCGCTGTACCTTGTCGAGAAGCCCAATGAGAGTAGCAGGAGCACCCGACCAGATATGGCAACAGTATTCAATGCACGCGCGGATGGTAGATTTAAAAATGTGCAGTATAGATTCAGATGGAAAAAACCTCCGGGCCCTGCACAGAGAACCGACAAGAAGCAGTAAGTAATGATTAATCAGTTTATTACTTCATAGTAATAGAAAAACGATTCCCCACTTTATGCCCAGTAGAAGCCTTACTTATGTTTCCAACTATTATATTCAGTCTGTCAGTTAGTTAACTGCCATATGTGATACGCGATTGGGCCACCCTGTCTCCTTCAATTCATGACTGATTAGGCAAAAAATTTTCACGCGGTAGGCAGCCATTTTTTTCAGTGGCAGACACATTGCCAAACAAGGCTATATTACCCAATCTGTCATTGTTATTTAACCCATAGCTTGAGGAAGAAGAAACGGATTAATACATTTTCAAAGGTATTTGTGCGTAAATAAATGAAATGAATTCGACTGGAATTCGAACTGGGCTCTCCGATTTCTCATTCAAAGGAAAGTATTAAGAAATAGAAAAAATGCCGAATGGCAGTGAATATTGAATAATTTCTTGGAAGAAGAAGAAGAAGAAGAAGAAGAAGAAGAAGAAGAAGAAGAAGGAAGAGGAGGAGAAGAAGAAAAAGAAGAAGGGAGGAGGAAAAGAAGGATTAAGAGAAGAAGAAGAAGAAGAAGAATTTGGAGGAGGAGGAGAAGGAGAAAAAGAACGAGAAGGGAAGAAGTAGAAGGATTAAGAGATAAAGAAGAAAAAGAAGAAGAAGAAGAAGAAGAAGAAGAAGAAAGAAAGAAAGATTAAGAGGTAGAAAAGAGAAGAAGAAGGAAGAGGAGAAAAAGAAGAAGAAAAAGAAGAAGAAGGAGGAGGAGGAGAAGAAGAAGAAGGAGGAGGAAAAGAAGGATTAAGAGAAGAAGAAGAAGAATTTGGAGGAGAAGGAGAAAAAGAACGAGAAGGGAAGAAGTAGAAGGATTAAGAGATAAAGAAGAAGAAGAAGAAGAAAGAAAGATTAAGAGGTAGAAAAGAGAAGAAGAAGGAGGAGGAGAAAAAGAAGAACAAAAAGAAAAAGGAGGAGGAGGAGAAGAAGAAGGAGGAGGAAAAGAAGGATTAAGAGAAGAAGAAGAAGAAATTGGAGGAGGAGAAGGAGAAAAACAACGAGACGGGAAGAAGTAGAAGGATTAAGAGATAAAGAAGAAGAAGAAGAAGAAGAAGAAGAAGAAGAAGAAGAAGAAGAAGAGTGATTAAGAGATAAAGAAGAAGAAGAAGGATTAAGAGATAAAGAAGAAGAAGAAGAAGGATTAAGAGATAAAGAAGAAGAAGAAGGATTAAGAGATAAAGAAGAAGAAGAAAGAAAGAAAGATTAAGAGGTGGAAAAGAGAAGAAGAAGAAGAAGGGTAGGAGGTGGAGGAGAAAAAGAGAAGAAGAAAAAGAAGAAGAAGAAGTATTAGAAGAAGAAGAAGAAGAAGAAGAAGAGAAGAAGAAAAAAGAAGAAGAAGAATATAGTGGTGGGGGATTGTAAACGTGAACTGATGGGGTTGATGGCTGTAGTGGGGGATTTAAAAGAAATGAAATAAATAAATCATTGATAAAATGGGGGAAGGAAGATACAAGTCGTTAGTTCATGCTAGTAAGTCACTCTTAGTCACTCTTAGTTGATATCAAAAAGTACCGAACTTGATAGTAATGTAGCACTAAATTATGATAGAAAGAAGAAGAAAGGAAAGAAGGGAGAAAATAAATAGAATAAAATTAAATAATAAAAAAGAAGTGAATTAAAAAAAGACATAATTAATTAAGGAAAGAAATACAGAAAAAATATATAAATAAAAACGGAAGATTAGAACGGGGGAGGTTTTGTAGAAAATGAAAAATAAAATAAGAAAAATAAAATAAAATAAAATTCGGATTTTTTAAAAGAAAAAGAAAACAAAATAAAAGAAAAATAAACGAAGAAAGAAAGAAAGAAAGAAAGAAAGAAAGAAATAGAAAGGAAGAAGAAAATAAAATTAAAATCTGAAGAAAAAAATGGAATAACTTATTCAAAAATAGTACTAATTTCTCTCGTTGAAACAATCCCTATACGGGGTGTCAATAAAGTGAAAATACAGTTACTTGCAATAACAATTAACAACAAAGCAATTAGTCAAAGGATTCGTACAAGTTCATGAGGAGAAAAAATACATTCTCGCCAAACAACAATTTGGCGACTAGGATTCTAACAAGTGCACACGGAATAAAAAAAAAAACGTTTTCACATCAGTCGTAAAGAGCAAATTGGCGAAAAAAAAAAAAAGAACGAACTTACTCATAACACCAAGGAAAAAAAAACAACTTAGCGTCGAGGACCTCGAAAATCACATAAGAGGAGTCGACAACCTCAAATTGGCGAAACAGATTCGCGTACAAGACGTACTGATGATTTTTTCTCCCATAATAAACTTTAACAAAATGTGATACAAATTGATTCGAACAAGTCGACCACAAACAAGTTGTCGACACTAACACCGAGTAAAAAATGGAAGATTTTCAAAAGGGAATATTCGAAACTTACAAACATGGCGGGAGTTAAATTATTAATAGAACTGAGGGATGGCAATATCAATTAGAAATATAACAGACGGAAATGCAAAAGGCTAACGAAATAAGACACATGGAAATGCAAAAGGCTAACGAAATAAGACACATGGAAATGCAAAAGGCTAACGAAATAAGACAAGTGGAAATGCAAAAGGCTAACGAAATAAGACAAGTGGAAATGCAAAAGGCTAACGAAATAAGACACATGGAAATGCAAAAGGCTAACGAAATAAGACAAATGGAAATGCAAAAGGCTAACGAAATAAGACAAATGGAAATGCAAAAGGCTAACAAAATAAGACACATGGAAATGCAAAAGGCTAACGAAATAAGACACATGGAAATGCAAAAGGTTAACGAAATAAGACAAGTGGAAATGCAAAAGGTTAACGAAATAAGACAAATGGAAATGCAAAAGGCTAACGAAATAAGACAAATGGAAATGCAAAAGGCTAACGAAATAAGACACATGGAAATGCAAAAGGCTAACGAAATAAGACACATGGAAATGCAAAAGACTAACGAAGAAAGACAAACAGAAATGCAAAAGAGAAAAATAGCGATGCAAGAGTAAATTGAAGAAAGACAAACTGAAATGCAAAAAACAGACGAGGAAAGAAAACACAACTACAAGAAGTATTATTAAAATTAACAAGCACAGCCCTGGATAGCAACGCGAAGAAGGGGACATTTTCACAAAATGCGGTTTGGAACGCGGTTGGAATTTTTAAATACTCAGTTAAGGAAGATAAAAATTTCGAAGAGTATTACAGGCGATACGAGGATATTTTTAATATCGACTGTCAGCACTGGAGTAAGAAGAAAGAATTAAGACTTCTACTCACGAAATTAGGCACAGACGAACACTCCAAGTTCGTAGACTATATTCTCTCTAAAAAAAAACGAATGATCTAACGTTCGATGAGGCAGTGACAGGCCTCACAGAGCTACTTAGCCCCCAAATCTCGTTGTTCCATAAAAGGTGGAAATGCCTTAATCACAGAAAAGACGAAAACGAGGACTATTCTACTTTTGTAGCTATCGTCAGTAAACATTGTGACGATTTTAAATTGTCGGAACTTACCCCAGACAATTTCAAGTGTCTCATATTTGTCCAAGGACTAGTTGCTGCTAAAGACAGCAAAATGAGGAAACGAATACCGACAAAACTGCAATACGAGCCAGGTCTAACATTACAAAAATTGTCAGAAGATTGCCAGAAATGCCTCAGCATAAAGAAAGATAGCAAGTACATTGAAGAGTCGAAAGGTAAAAACAAATTTACGTTTTGTACCCTCCCCACAGACAAAACAAAATTATAATGCAAAAGAGAAAAAATACAGCACTACAGTTGACAAGAATCCAGTAAAAAACTACCCCCCGCTTCTGCATGTTAGAGATGTGGTGGATGGCATTGGTTTAAGGATTGTCTTTTTAAATACAAAAATTGCCGATCATGTGATAAGCTCCAGTATGCAGAAATAAAAGTCAACCTAGTAGGGTAAGGCCTACTAGAGTGGAGGATGAAAATAAGGAAAATAGCAGAAAATACGTTGAAATTGACATTCTGAATAAAAAATTAAATTGCAACTGGATTCGGGATCTGATTAGACGATTATAAACTTACAAACATGGCGGGAGTTAAATAGGCTGACCATGCTACACACTAAAAAATTGCTAAATCCGTAACGAAGAAAAAGATATATTTCGAAGTCGAAATTATAGTGAACGTAAAATTCAAGAGAAAAATAAAAAAATTAAAAATCTATGTGATGAGAAATTCAGACAACCTAGTAGGAACGGACTGGATGCAGAAATTCAATGTATGGGATTTTCCTATGAGTTAGTTTTGTAAAAGAATAGACTGTGAGTTTTCGGAAGCCACAAAACTGAAGGAGGAATTGCACAAATAATTCCCAGAAGTATTTTCAAGTGGGTTAAGACGTTGCAATGAATTTGAAGCGAAAGTCGAGCTTAAACAGAATGCTCAACCTGTATTTAGGAAAAAGAGAAACGTACCTTTCGCCACAATTGACAAAACAGACAAAGAATTGGAGAGGCTAGAGCAAACCGGGATTATTTCGAAAACTGACTTCAGTGAATGGGCGGCACCGGTTGTTTATGTTAAGAAAAAATCGGGAGAAATCCGCGTGCGTGCAGATTTTTCCACGGGACTGAATAATGCAATTAAAGACCATCACTATTCGTTGCCTAACCGAGTAGAAATATTCACTAAACTTAATGGTGAAAAAATTTTATCAAAAAAAAAAGCAAAGCGTACTTGCAGATTCCAATTACGGAAGAAAGTTCCAAATTACTCTGCATAAATACGCACAAAGGTCTATACAAATACACCAGGCTACCATTCGGGATAAAAGTAGCGTCTGCAATTTTTCAGCAGACGATGGATATTATATTGACGGGTCAAAATTTTGCCACAGATTATCTAGACGATATTTTAGTTAAAAGCGATAATTTAAAAGACCATGCGACACACATCAAGGAAATTTTTAAAAGACTACAAAATTTGGGTGAAAAGTTAAAGAGAAGAAATGTGATTTCTTCCTGAAAGAAATAAAATATCTAGGCCACATCATAAATGAGAATGGCAGGAAACCTGACCCTGAGAGAGCTTCAGTAATCATGAACATGCCTGAGTATAAAAATGTCGCAGAATTGCAAAGCTTCGTCGATCTTGCTAATTACTATGGAGAGTTTATCGATAGTATGCATAAAATGAGGGCACCCTTCGACGAATTACTGAAGAAAGATGCCCAGTGGAACTGGTAGGAGGAGTGCAAAAAGGCGTTTAACGAATTTGAGAATTTTACCATCTTAATAACCTCTCTGAAGATGGCTCATGTGAGCCGAAAGCTTAGAACCAAATTAATAAAAAATTATCCAAATGTTGGAGACCTTTTGTCTTTATTTTCACCTGAAATTAAAGCCAAAGTACGATATTTAGAACGGCTCATGATTAAACATAATATACATTCATTGTCTCCTATATTTAACAACATATGTTTAGAAAAGTATCTGCTGACTCGATACACTATATATATATATATATATATATATATATTTTGTCTATGTAGGGACCAAAAGTTAAGTTAAATATTAATAAAGAGAAGATAAATTGTGTTAATTGATTGACTTTTCTAGATTACGAATAATCTCAGACAAGGGAGACATTAAAAAGTAAAAAAAATATGGCGAAATCTTTCGATTTTCTAAGACATCGTCAGAGTCAGAAGTATGAAAAAGCATATAACAGCTCACTTAACGTCACGATAATCTTTGTTTACATAGCAACTCTCATTAATTAGTGCTAGGAAACTCACCAATTGTCTCTTCCTATCCTGATGATGATCAAGAAAGTGAAAAACCTCCAAACATATTCATTGTACTTCTCTTCCGAAATGAATCTTGGACATTTTATGACGAAATTTCATCCTTATTGAAGCATTCTCTATTTGGAAAAGTCTATCTTTAAAATTAGTTTTCACAAAATATATGATAATCTTATAAGAAAATGATTAAAGCATATTTTCTGGTTAAATACATAGTATTAAGTTAAATAAACAGCTTCAGCTGACCGGTTTACAGCATCAGTTGCTAGATTAATAACAACCGTGTAGTGAGTTAGACCTTTTGCGAAATGTAATCATCGCTTAGTAAATCACTAGAAGATTTATTGTGAGGCATATTGACGTGGTGAAATTGATAGCACTCTTTCTCGATTTTCGACTGAGTTCTAACCTCACTGCATACTCTATATTTTTGACCTTGTGCCACATCTAAGCTACGCTTAGAAAATCTTTTATACCTGTCTTGTGTAGATGAACGTCTATGCGGTGGCTTCAAAAAATACTCAACCAAAAACACCTCCCCTCCGGTAACTTACGTTCGATGTACGTTGTGTTGCACTGGATATCGACTCGAAACGACAAATCGGGGTGCCGAGTTCGAATTCCAGTTGAATCCCATGCATTCACTTACGCTTAAATACCCTTGGTAAAGGTATTAATCCGTCTCTTCCCTACAGTTATGGGTTAAATAATAGGAGAGATTGGATTCTATAACCTTGGATGGCTACCAGTCTACCGCAGAAAGCAATGGCAACCTACTGCGGGATAATCTCCTGCCCAATCAGTCATGTCTCGAAAGAGACATGATCGCCCAAATCGTGTATCACGTATGGCACTTAACTGACTTGAAGTAATGCTTCTTCGAGAGGGAAATGGGTATATTGTACGGATCCCGAACCGTCTCCAAATGGCGATTCCGAAAGTGCTTGCAAAACTTTGAAACGTTTTAAGGAATGGTGCACTGGAATGGTGCACTGAGAGTTGGTGTAATTGCTAACAAGCTTGTCTCGATAGATTACTTACGCTCGTATAATGGGTTCTATTCTCGTTGGGTGTTTCATACTTTAGGTCTTGTGCAAGATATATATCAAGTTTAGAAAAATCACACTTATATAGAAAGAGTGGCAGTATAGCCCGGCGTTGCTCGGGTCTAATGAAAGCTTTAAAACTAATCCATGGTCCTGGAGCTCAGACTCTTTGGACGTTGGTATGAAAGACTAAAAAGCAATAGTTGTTTCCAGTTAAAGTGAAACCGTAGACTGAAAGAAAAATGGACGTAAGTCAAATTTTGATTTCCTGGTATCGATATCAAATACGTTTTTTCGTCGTAAACTGAATTTTGAAGGCTAAATAAGTCCTCTGAGTAAATGGCATCATGGCGGAGACTAAGAACTACAATTACACCTACTTAGAGCGAAACCCGAAGCAAAAACTAAAATAAAAGGACTAAAAAAAACTACAGACATACAGGTAGATAAATAGACACACACGCAAACAACTTGCCTTTTATATATATATATATATATATATATATATATTATCGATTTTCTGCACTATTGTACAAACTGCAACCTTGAAACTTCTGAATATCGTTTCTTATGTATTTGTCTATGAGTGTCTCAAATTTGATTAAAATCTGTCCACTCCTTCTTTAACACGATTTTTTCGATTATCGATATTCGATATTTATCGGGGGTACCTCGACACAAAACCGAGCTAAGACCACCCCATTTTATTCTGCTACACATTAGGTAGAGACTGAAGATTAACCGTTATCTTTCATTGATATTCATATAAACAGCGCCTCTTACCTCTTAGCCTTACTGGTCACACGACACACTTCATGAAAAACACCCTACTCCGAAAGACTCTTTGACTTTGTAATAGTTGAACATTAGTAAAACAAATATTACATATTATATTTTAGCAATCTTCATTTGTTACTAACAATATTTTGCAACGGAAAGATGTAGTGAGCAACAAGTTCTAAACTTAAAATTTAAATGCTAAGTACTTTCTCGTTGATTTTTGTTAGAAATAAAATGTTCAATTACAAACTTTCGCCAGCACACATGCAATATTTTAGCAATCTTGTTGTTACACTACGTAATACTAACTTTACGGAAAGATGTAGTGAGCAAGGCAGTTCTAAACTTAAAATTTAAATGCTAAACTTATACTCGTTGATTTTGTTAGAAAATAAAAAATGAACTCCAATTAAAACTTTCCTTAGCACATGCAATGTTTGTAATCTTCATTTGTTACTAACAATATTTTACCTTTGAAGAATGTAGTGAACAAAACAAGTTCTAAACTTAAAATTTAAAAATGCTAAGTACTTTCTCGTTGATTTTGTTAGAAATAAAAAATGGACTCAATTACAAGCTTTCCTTAGCACACATGCAATATTTTAGCAATCTTCATTTTTGTTACTAACAATAACTTTAACTTTGGAAAGATGTGGTGACAGCTAGTTAAACTTGAAATTTAAATACTAAACACTTTCTCGTTGATTTTGTTAGAAATAAAATGGACTCCAATTACAAACTTTGCTTAACTTTTACATGCAATATATTTAGCAATCTTCATTTGTTACTAACAATAACTTTAACTTTGGAAAGATGTAGTGAGCAAAACAAGTTCTAAACTTAAAATTTTAAATGCTAAGCACTTTACTCGTTGATTTTTTGTTAGAAATAAAATGGACTCCAATTACAAACTTTCCTTAGCACACATGCAATATTTTAGCAATCTTCACTTGTTACTAACAATATTTTACCCTTTGGAAAGATGTAGTGAGCAAAACAAGTTCTAAACTTAAAATTTAAATGTAAGCACTTTCGTTGATTTTGTTAAATAAAAATGGACTCCAATTACAAACTTTGTAGCACACATGCAATATTTTGGCAATCTTCATTTGTTACTAACAATGCTTTAACTTTGGAAAGATGTAGTGAGCAAAACAAGTTCTAAACTTAAAATTTAAATGTAAACACTTACTCGTTGATTTTGTTAGAAATAAAATGGACTCCAATTACAAACTTTGCTTAGCATTACAATATTTTAGCAATCTTCATTTGTTACTAACAATACTTTAACTTTGGAAAGATGTAGTGAGCAAAACAAGTTCTAAACTTAAAATTTAAATGCTAAGCACTTACTCGTTGATTTTTTGTTAGAAATAAAATGGACTCCAATTACAAACTTTCCTTAGCACACATGCAATATTTTAGCAATCTTCACTTGTTACTAATATTTTACCTTTGGAAAGATGTATTGAGCAAAACAAGTTCTAAACTTAAAATTTAAAATGCTAAGCACTTTCTCGTTGATTTGTTAGAAATAAAATGGACTCCAATTACAACTTTGCTTAGCACGCATGCAATATTTTAGCAATCTTCATTTGTTACTAACAATACTTTAACTTTGGAAAGATGTAGTAGGTAACAAGTTCTATTGAAGTGAAAATGTAAACACTTACTCGTTGATTTTGTTAGAAATAAAATGGACTCCAATTACAAACTTTGTAGCACGCATGCAATATTTTGAACAATCTTCATTTGTTACTAACAATACTTTTAACTTTATTGAAAGATGTAGTGAGCAAAACAAGTTCTAAACTTAAAATTTATTCTTACTTACTCGTTGATTTTGTTAGAAATAAAATGGACTCCAATTACAAAAACTTTCTTAGCACACATGCTGTATTTTAGCAATCTTCATTTGTTACTAACAATGCTTTAACTTTGGAAAGATGTAGTGAGCAAAAACAAAAGTTCAAAAACTTAAAAATTTAAATGCTAAACACTTACTCGTTGATTTTGTTAGAAATAAAATGGACTCCAATTACAAGCTTTCTTGGCATTACAATATTTTAACAATCTTCATTTGTTACTAACAATACTTTAACTTTGGAAAGATGTAGTGAGAGCAAAACAAGTTCTAAACGCACCAAAATTTAAATGTAAGCACTTACTCGTTGATTTTGTTAGAAATAAAATGGACTCCAATTGTTTTCTTGCTTGCACATATTACAATATTTAGCAATCTTCATTTGTTACTAACAATACTTTAACTTTGGAAAGAATGTAGTGAGCAAAACAAGTTCTAAACTTAAAATTTAAAATGCTAAGCACTATAGTGGTGCCATTGAAAATAAAATGGATATTCTAAACTTTGCTTAGCACACATGCAATATTTTAGCAATCTTCATTTGTTACTAACAATACTTTAACTTTGGAAAGATGTAATGATGAAACAAAACAAGTTCTAAACTTAAAATTTAAATGCTAAAGCACTCGTTGATTTTGTTAGAAATAAATGGACTCAATTACAAACTTTGTAGCACACATGCAATATTTTGGCAATCTTCATTTGTTACTAACAATACTTTAACTTTGGAGAAGAATGTAGTGAACAATAAGTTCTAAACAAAAATTTAAATGCTAAACATACACTGGTGATTTTGTTAAAGAAATAAAATAGACTCCAATTACAAACTTTCCTTAGCACACATGTATTAATACAATGTTTTATAATCTTCACTTGTTACTAACAATATTTTACCTTTGGAAAGGAATGTAGTGAGCAAAGAACAGTTCTAAACTTAAAATTTAAATGCTAGCACTTTCTCGTTGATTTTGTTAGAAATAAAAATGGACTCCAATTACAAACTTTCCTTAGCACACATGCAATATTTTAGCAATCTTCATTTATTTTACTAACAATACTTTAACTTTGGAAAGATGTAGTGAAACAAGAAACAAGTTCTAAACTTAAAATTTAAATGCTAAGCACCTCGTTGATTTTGTTAGAAATAAAATGGACTCAATTACAAACTTTGCTTAGCACACATGCAATATTTTAGCAGTATTTGTTTATTTACTATAATACTTTGCTTTGGAAAGATGTGGTGAGCAAAACAAGTTCTAAACTTAAAATTTAAAGTATAAGCACTTACTCTACGTTGATTTTATTGTTAGAAATAAAATGGACTCCAATTACAAACTTTCCTTAGCACACATGCAATATTTTTAGCAATCTTCATTTGTTACTAATGCTTTAACTTTGGAAAGATGTGGTAAGAGCAAAAACAAGTTCTAAACTTAAAATTTAAATGCTAAGCACTTACTCGTTGATTTTGTTAGAAATAAAATGGACTCCAATGCAAACTTTCCTTAGCACATACGTATTTTAGCAATCTTCACTTGTTACTAACAATATTTTACCTTTGGAAAGATGTAGTGAGCAAAGCAAGTTCTAAACTTAAAATTTAAATGCTAAGCACTTTCTCGTTGATTTTGGTAGAAATAAAATGGACTCAATTACAAACTTATGTAGCACACATGCAATATTTTAGCAATCTTCATTTGTTACTAACAATACTTTAACTTTGGAAAGATGTAGTGAGCAAAACAAGTTCTAAAGCTTAAAATTTAAATGCTAAGCACTTACTCGTTGATTTTGTTAGAAATAAAATGGACTCCAATTACAAACTTTGCTTAGCACACATGCAATATTTTAGCAATCTTCATTTGTTACTAACAATACTTTAACTTTGGAAAGATAGCAGTGAGCAAAACAAGTTCTAAACTTAAAATTTAAATGCTAAGCACTTGCTCATTGATTTTGTTAGAAATAAAATGGACTCCAATTACAAACTTTCCTTAGCACACATGCAATATTTTAATAATCTTTACTTGTTACTAACAATATTTTACCTTTGAAAGATGTAGTGAGCAAAACAAGTTCTAAACTTAAAATTTAAATGCTAAAGCACTTTCTCGTTGATTTTGTTAGAAATAAAATGGACTCCAATTACAAACTTTGCTTAGCACACATGCAATATTTTAGCAATCTTCATTTGTTACTAACAATACTTTAACTTTGGAAAGATGTAGTGAGCAAAACAAGTTCTAAACTTAAAATTTAAATGCTAAGCACTTACTCGTTGATTTTGTTAGAAATAAAATGGACTCCAATTACAAACTTTCCTTAGCACACATGCAATATTTTAGCAATCTTCATTTGTTACTAACAATACTTTAACTTTGGAAAGATGTAGTGAGCAAAACAAGTTCTAAACTTAAAATTTAAATGCTAAGCACTTACTCGTTGATTTTGTTAGAAATAAAATGGACTCCAATTACAAACTTTGCTTAGCACACATGCAATATTTTAGCAATCTTCATTTGTTACTAACAATACTTTAACTTTGGAAAGATGTAGTGAGCAAAACAAGTTCTAAACTTAAAATTTAAATGCTAAGCACTTACTCGTTGATTTTGTTAGAAATAAAATGGACTCCAATTACAAACTTTGATTAGCACACATGCAAAAGCGAATCTAAAACAAAACCCATTAAATTTCGCACCTCGATGCGAAATGTTTATCGACCAATAGAAATCTAGAAAACATTTAAAAACAAAACTAAAATAATCTTCAATTATCAGAAACAATTTTTTTAAAGGACCCATTTCACGAACCAACGCGAAGTTTGTTCGTCGTTCCATGGAAAGCCCCGTGTTACATCCTGGAGTGAATTCCAAAGTGACCTCTTTGAGCCCCACAAACGAAATAAAAGACGGGCCAAGACAGAAGAGGATGAGCGTAATTTACATGTTCCTTGACAAACGTCAAGCGATCATTAGTATTACCTCTCTCTATCTCTATCACGTGTTCTTGTGATAGTATTGGGAGGCATGTCCGTTCAATACTACCTTCATTGTGCGATTTGAAAGGAATGACTATTTTAGATCAAACAATTGTTCAGTTATACCATAGCCCCGTAGCCTGCATAGAATTCCAGCATGACAGACTCTGTCAAACGCTTTCGAGATATCTAGAGCAACAATTCGTCTTTGCTGTTCTTGTCGAGAGCCTGGTGTATGTACTCAGTAGACCTGGTGAAGCGGAAACCACACTGTTTATTAGAGTCTGTGGGCTGTGAGATGTTGTACCACCTCGGCGTTGATGATGGCTTCGAACACTTTGCCAAAAATCGGTAGGAGGATGATAGAGCGATAATTAGAGGGATTCACCAGGATTTTTATATATTGGAATCCTGGAGGCGAACTTCCAGCAGGCGGGAAAGCAAGAAGCACAGAGGGAGTAGTTGTAGAGTTTGGAGAGGATAGAGGAGAGTTCAGGGGAGCATCTATTAAGGACGATGATTGGGGATTTCATCGCCGCCGCTCGCTTTATGGGGATCAAATCTTTGAAATGATGTTAGAGACTACCGAGGAGGTAATGTGGATGTCATTCAGTTGAGATTCCGTTCCGAGTGGAAAGTCAGGTGCATATACTCCAGACGAGTCCAGTGTCAAATTGGTGTAGAATCTACGAGCAAAGCACTCAGCCTTGTCTGTTGTAGAGGTGAGTACCTTAAATTCGTTGATTAGAGTTTGATTGAGTGTTTGCTGTTGTTTAGTACACTTTTGCAGAGATTCCAGTAGTATTTGGAACCAAACTTACGGGATGCTATGCGCTGCTTCGTTCTGGCTGTAAACAGCAGCTTAGCTTCTTTAAGTATTCTCTTGTACGGTTTGCTAGCAGAGGCAAAGATGATGTCAAGAACGGAACAGTCAAGAGATTAGGGGAAGGGGTAGAGGAAGAAGAGATAACCAATTGAGCTTAGTAGAGAGAGACGGAAACACATATGAGAATGATCTAGGGTTTCAAGAGAAATCACCTTAGCTAGAGCGGGGTGTTCACTGACGTAAACACCAAGCCCATGCATGTGGACACTGGAGTCCTTCCCGAAAAGAGTAGGTAACCAGAGACGTAGAATTTAGAAGAGAGGATAGAAAAATCAAGATTAGTTTTGCAAAGGGCTAGGATGTCAGGTGAGTTGACTTGAACGAAAGATTCGACACTGTAAAACTGGTGCGTGTACCTCGTATGTTAGTAAAGGAAATGATGGGTTCTGGTGTTTTTAGGTTTTTAGGCTGCTGGTTTAAATTTGCGATTGTGATAGTGTGTATTCATGAAAGTTTTATTGCGAGAGAGTTCTAGAGTAGAATCAGTCGGTCTGTTTAAGCGGCATGTATGGGAGGGAAACTGGCACAAACTGCAGCATAATGTGGCCTCAGAGTTGCCCACCGGATGTTCATGCAAGGACACCCGCCCATGCGCGACATGGCACTACATTTACTCCAATATTATTCAACTGTTGATCAGAGCCGCCTCTCATGACTACGCACGAGTTCGGGCTCCTAACTACCAGTTGGATGCAACAACCAGGAAACTGCCAACCCGGTACTCTCAGAATGAAGAGACGTTGCCACCATTCACAAACACTGCAAAAAGATTGCGACTGCACTAGGTCTAGGACTAGGACCGGACGAGTGGCAGGAAACCGGGAACCCCTTCCTAAACAGGAAACAAGGCATGCGCCTCTACTCTTGTCCAAAAGAAGAGGGAGGAGTTTGAACCGAGCGATAGAAGAGCCTATATACACCAATTAGAAAAAAATAACTAAGTTTTAACTTAGTATAAGTCGGAAGAAGCCTTCTAAGCCAATAGTTCTGCAGTACCCTCTCTCCCAATGCACTTTAAAGAAAACACAAGGCAAACCAAAAGACTTTGAAAGTGCTGACTCATTTTTAAAATAATTATAACCACAGCTATGAAAAGAACAAAATATAAAATGTGTTGTACAGTAGGTAAATAAAATACATTCCCAAAATTTACAAAAAAACAACA
Source organism: Ascarosepion bandense (assembly GCA_037127315.1). Classification (NCBI taxonomy): domain Eukaryota; kingdom Metazoa; phylum Mollusca; class Cephalopoda; order Sepiida; family Sepiidae; genus Ascarosepion; species Ascarosepion bandense. Next base: position 22,381 of record JBBBDQ010030865.1, on the reverse strand, counting down.
ACAAAAACAATAATAAATTTATTAAAGCAATTCCTAAATTCAAAAGAAGACAATAATGAATTAATTAATGCGTTCCCAAAATTCAACAAGCAACCAAAACAAAAAATGAAAATTCTCAGGCATGCTTATCAATCTCCCAGAAGTAAAAGCGAGTTAAATTTTAAGACCAACATGGCGGACAGTTCTTCTCATTTTTAGCTATAATTTAAATGGGCAATTAGTTACTGACCGGATCGTTCGTTGTAGTGGTAAGTCAGAATCCAATAAAACTATCCTTAATAATCAGGAGCAAGGAGGTAGTAATTAATATCTGGGAGAAGCCTTCTAAGCCAATAGTTTTGCAGTACCCTCTCACCCAATACCCGTTTAAGAAAAACATAAGGTAAACGAAAAGCCTTTGAAAGTGCTGACTCAGGACAAAACATAAAATGTATTGTACAATGGGTAAATAAAATAAATTACTAAAATTTTAAAAAAATACCAAAAAAGTCAACAAATTAATTAAAACTCAAAAGAAAACAACAATAAATTCATTAATTCGTTCCCGAAATTCAAAACACAATAATAAATTTCTCCGTCCTAAAATTTCAAAAGAAAACAATAATTAATTAATGTGTCCCGAAAATTCATCCAGCAACCAAAACAATTGAGCAATAACTCCAAAGACAATCATACCTAATTATAACGCTTATATATACATACGTACATACATACTTATGTTCCTGCCTACGTACACAATGTATACTGTTATACCACAAATCCACTATCTGATAACCTTCTGATATTACGGAATAAACTTATTTTAGTTTAGCTATATTTCTATGTACTTTTCAATTCTTCAAATGAAAACTCTTAAAATAAGCTGGATTTCTCTTGATTTTCTGCTTTTTAAAATAAATCAATCAAAATAGCCAATATGTCTCCTTATGTTTTTCTTTTTAAATGAAAAATATTTAAATAAGCAATATTTCTCCTTATTCTCATTTTTTTTTCAAATAAAATATCTTAAAGAAAGGAATATTTTCCCTTACTTTTTACATTTTTCAAATGGAAAATATCAAAATAAGCTGTATGTCTCTTTATTTTTAGTTGTAGGAAGTTCGGTTATATTTTACACAAGGCTAATTTAATAAATATTAACCACCTCCCTACTTCTACACTGGTAAATCCTGACGTTTAAAAATAGCACGGAATGAAAGACTCACTACTACATTGGCACTTATCTCTATTTCAGTACCTATTTCAATGGCACCTTGACATCACCAAGTGCTTCATGTGTAAATGTGAGTGAAGTTTGTTGGAACTACCGGACACATCACGTTTAAACTCCAGTTCTCGTCCGATCACCGAACTTCAAAAACACGAAAACTGGTCAGTACCTATTTCAATGACAGCTTGGGGTTACCAATTGTTACAATTTGCTCGTAGTGTAACGGAACTAACGGCCACATCATTTTACAATTCTGTTCTTTGTCCAATCACTGAAGTTAAGCAACACGTAGACCGGTCAGTACCTATTTCAATAACCGCTTGGGATTACCAGTTGTTACAAGCTTTGATTTGCTCGTAGTGTAACGGAACTAACGGCCACATCATTTTACAATTCTGTTCTTTGTCCAATCACTGAAGTTAAGCAACACGTAGACCGGTCAGTACCTATTTCAATAACCGCTTGGGATTACCAGTTGTTACAAGCTTTGATGTACTCGTAGTGTAACGGAACTAACGGCCACATCATTTTACAATTCTGTTCTTCGTCCAATCACTGAAGCTGCTTAATTTCAGTGATAGGATCGGTCAGTAATTTTTTCAATGACAGATTAGGAATACCAGTTGTTGCAAACTTTTATGAGCGCATAGTGTAATGAAACTTAATGCCAAATCACGTTTAAACTTTGTTTCCCGTCCAATCACCGAAGTTAAGCAACACGAACTCTAGTGTAGGGGCCTCGGAGGTGCTTGGTAAATTGGCTTTGAGCTAAACATGTCCGAAGTGCCCACAATTTTAACATCAGAAGATTGAATGTTGGTTGTTGAAATGTGAAAGGATAAAATATTTCGTGTGTACATTAAAGTAAATATTCATTTTCAGAATGACAAAAATGTAAGAAAAAAAATCTAAGTGAAATTTGTTAACTGAACACTATACTATATTTGTGAGGAGGAAAATGTTCATTGATAAAATGCAAGCTGTTTTGTAGTTGAAATTGTTCGGAGAGAAATGAAGGTATTTAAAATGTCCGCAGAAGTTTACAGTTCATGGTTGTGTAGTAGCAGAATGTAAAGTCTTTGTTCCTTCCTCTTTTTGTAAGGTCAGCGTCAGGTTGAGAGAGAGCGAGAGAGAGAGAGAGAGAGAAGGCTAAACAAATAAAGAAGTTGTACTTAACGCGTCCATTTTGTCGTTGTTGTTGATCTCTTTGGCGGCATGGTGTAAAAATGAAGAAAAGGATGTCGGAAGAAGAGTTCGAATGAAATTGTGGCGTGCCGTAAGTCCGGGTTGGCGTGGAGTTAAAAAAGAAGAAAAGAAAATTGGCAGCAAAGGTGATTCAGCTTGAAATCTCTTCCTTACATGGTGGCGAGATATTATCAGATACCATTCCCATCTGACTAACTGGTAGCATCGTGGTTTAAATACTGAAGTTTCTCATGATGCCGGCTCCAGCAGGACTTTTCACTTAGGTGTGAAAAAATGTCATATATGAATTTTCTGTTTTTAAATTAATCAGGATTCAGAATTTGCTTTTCGTACTGACTTGTGAATTTTTGTTAGTTGGGTTTTTCCAAAGTCGTGTGCAATTTTATTTTGGGGTTATCCCAAATTCATTTGGTCGTTTTAATCCAATTTTGCGGATATGCAATTTAGTTTGCGTGCTTTACCTAGTTGATGGATTTGTATCCTATAGTGGTCAGTACCTTTTTTAATAACAGCATGAGAGCACCAGTTGTTGCAAGCTTTGATGTGCGCGTAGTGTAATATCACTTTAAAACTCCATTTCTCGTTTGATCACCCAAATTAAGCACACCAAGACGCATCGGTGGTTATTTAAATGACAGATTGAGATTGCCAAATGTTGCAAGCTTGAATATGCTCGTAGTGTAATGAACTCTAGCCACGTCACTTTTAAAATCCATTTCTCGTCCGATCAACACAAAGATTGGTCACTACCTATTTCAATGGTTGCTTGGGAGTACCAACTGTTTCAAATATGGATGTGCGCAAAGAATAATGACATAGCAACCACATCACGTCCGATCAACGATGTTTACCAAATTTCTACTCTAACAGCTTCTTTTCCCGCACTTCCCGCCTGTGGAATTCCCTTCTATATACTTCGCAGCCAGCTACAGTCTCCAGGAATTTAAATGTAAGTTCAATAGACATCTATCGCACTAACACTCATACATTCCCTCAAAGACTCTACTCATCTACCCAACCCCCATCCTCGGTATTCTCATCTGTCTACCACTCTCCTTCCGACATTTCCTATAACTAACCACTCTTTCCCCTATGTAAAACCGTAAATCCCTGCACAACAGTGGCAGTGGAATGCCTTGATTGGGGTGAAATGATTAAAAAAAATTCTATATTATTAAAATGTGGATATAAAGTTGGGGATCAATTCTACATTACAATCAATATATAAACTGATCCCTCACTTTATGGCCACAGTCATCATTCTCTTACCCACTTCCTGACACCTCCTATAATCTTTCTCAGCACTTTCCCCTATGTAACCCCCTGCGCAATAGTGGCAGTGGAATGCCTTGCATGGGATGAAATGATTAAAATAAACATTAAAAAAAAAAAAAAATAAAATGGTCCAACTTAATAATGTTCAGTCTCAAAGGCAGAGAGCCCATAAAGGAAGTGTAAGATCTAAAAGACACTGTTTATAGGGATAGGTGGAAAGGGTAACGGTTGTCTCTACATTTGAACAGGTAAAGATTGTCGTAGTTGGGAAGGCATCCGCTTGGGTGTTCGTGGGAAAAAAGCTATTCTATTTCACCAGTGTAATACTAAGGAATGAAGGTAGTCTACTACAATGACTGTAGAATGGCGAGGTTTAGTCTTCAAGGTCGGAACTGGTGGAACTAAGGAATGTATCTCATCTGAACATCGCGGAAATAGCGAAGGAACACCGAAAAACGTGCAAATTTTCACCTGTGAGAAATAAAAAATTGTACGGTGAGAAATAGTTCATCACCCCCAAGGAAGCGGAGACTCTTTTGAACTCTTCTGAGACTGGGAAATGAGAATTGGAAAAATTCTGCCCTATATGGCAGCAGTATATGGAAGAGAATCAGGCACGTTTTCGGCAGATTTTGCTCATTTTTATTTTAAGAAAAGGAAAAATTCTTTCATCTACTTTTCCGTGATTTCCAAAGTGTAAAAGATTTTGGCAGATTTTGCTCAATTTTATTTTAAGAAAGGTAAAAATTCATTCATCTACTTTCTGTGCTTTCCAAAGTGTAAAATGTTTTTTGGCAGATTTTGCTCAATTATGTAACCCCCTGTGCAATAGTGGCAATGAAATGTCTTGATTGGGGTGAAATGATGAAAACAAATTTTAAACTATTATAATGTGGATATAAAGTTGGGGATCAATTCTACATTACAATCAATATACAAACTGATCCCTCACTTTATGGCCACAGTCATTTTTCTCTTACCCACTTCCTGACGCCTCTTATAATCTTTCTCAGCACTTTCCCCTATGTAACCCCCTGCGCAATAGTGGCAGTGGAATGCCTTGATTGGGGTGAAATGATGAAAACAAATTCTATACTCTTATAATGTGGACATAAAGTTGGGGATCAATTCTACATTGCAAATATATAAACTGATCCCTCACTTTATGGCCACAGTCATCCTTCTCTTACCCACTTCCAGAGACTTCCTATAATCTTTCTCAGCACTTTCCCCTATGTAACACCCCGTGCCATAGAGGCGATGAAATGCATTGCTTGGGGTGAAATTATTAAAATAAAAAATGCAGGGTCAGTAACTATTTTGATTCCAGCTTATAAAGGTATGAAAAGGAAAGAAACGCGGAGAAAGAAAGAAAGAAAGAAGGGAAAGGAAAGAAGGGAAAGGAAAGAAAGGAGGGAAAGAAAAGAAAGGAGGAAAAGGAAAAAAGGAGGGAAAGGAAATAAAGGAGGGAAAGGACAGAAAAGAGGGAAAGAAAAGAAAGGAGGAAAAGAAAGAAACGAAGGAAAGGAAAGAAAGGTATGAAAAGGAAAGAAACGAGGAGAAAGAAAGAAAGAAGGGAAAGGAAAGAAAGGAGGGAAAGAAAAGAAAGGAGGAAAAGGAAAAAAGGTGAGAAAGGAAAGAAAGGAGGGAAAGGACAGAAAGGAGGGAAAGAAAAGAAAGGAGGGAAAAGAAAGAAACGAAGGAAAGGAAAGAAAGGAATGAAAAGGAAAGAAACGAGGAGAAAGAAAGAAAGAAGGGAAAGGATAGAAAGGAGGGAAAGAAAAGAAAGGAGGAAAAGGAAAAAACGAGAGAAAGGAAAGAAAGGAGGGAAAGGACAGAAAGGAGGGGAAGAAAAGAAAGGAGGGAAAAGAAAGAAACGAAGGAAAGGAAAGAAAGGTATGAAAAGGAAAGAAACGAGGAGAAAGAAAGAAAGAAGGGAAAGAAAAGAAAGGAGGAAAAGGAAAAAAGGAGAGAAAGGAAAGAAAGGAGGGAAAGGAAAGAAAGAAAGGAAAGGAAAGAAAGGAGGGAAAGGAAAGAAAGGAGAGAAAGGAAAGAAAGGAGGGAAAGGAAAGAAAGGAGGGAAAAGAAAGAAACGAGGAGAAGGAACGAAAGGAGGGAAAGGAAAGAAAGGAGGGAAAGAAAAGAAAGGATGGAAAAGGAAAAAAGGAAGCGAAAGGAGGGAAAGGAAAGGAAGGAGGGGAAGAAAAGAAAGGAGGAAAGATGAATTCTAGCAAGACATAATTTATGGTTGAAGAAGAGGAAGTAAATAATGTGAAGAAGAAGGAGAAGAAGATGATAAAGAAGAAGAGGAAGGATAAGAGGAAAAGAGGAGAAAGAGAAGAAGAATACGATGAGGAAAATAGGAAGAAGAAGAGGAGGAAGTAGCGGTAGAATGAGAATAGGGAGAGAAAGAAGAGGAAAAAAGAAATAGAGGTTGAAGAAGAAGAATGAGGATGAGGGAGAGGAAGAAGATGAAAAAGAGAAAGCAGAAGAAAAAGAAGAAGAATAGGACGCGGAAGAAGGAGAAGAGAAAGAAGAATAGAGAAGGAAAAGTAAAAAGAATACGAAATAAAACTAGAGGAAGAAGAATGTAGTGTAATGAACTTCGGCCACATGATTTTAAAACAACGTTTCTTGCCCGATCACGAAAGTTAAGCAAGGCCGAACCTAGTCAGTAACTAGGTTGCTGAGCGCTTGTAAAATCTTTTTAATTGCACTAAGCGCTTGAATGTGCACGCAATGTAATGAAATAACGTCCGCATTACGTTCGATCGAAGACGTTAAGCAATCGAAAAGCCTTTTCAGAACCTAAGTTGTTAAACCCTTGATTTTAATTTCCATCACTCACTTCTTGCGTTTTTTTCTTTTGCTGACAACCAGGATTTTCTTTTTCATGTTCTCTCGTCATGGAACATGTACATTTTAACCAGAAAAAGAAAAAGAAATATGTCATAATCTGGTTGTAAATACAGATAAAAGAGAGAATACTGTCGAAAGAGAAAGTTGATAGCGTACGCAAGGAAGACGTCCGTAAAGGGAGGTAAGTGTGGGACATTCATAAGGGGAGACATTTAAGTGCCATACGTGATACACGCATGGGCGATCCTGTCTCGAAAGAGACAAACTGACTGGGCAGAAGATTATCCCGCAGTAGGTTGTCATTGCTTTCTGTGGTAGGCTGGTTGCCACCCAAGGCTATAGAACCCAATCTGCCCTGTTATTTAACCCATAACTGGAGGAAATATACGGATTCATATTTTTCCCTACTGTATTTGCGCGTAAGTGAATGCAATGGATTCAACTGGAATTCGAACTTGGCTCCCCGATTTCTCGTTCTGAGCTAATATCCACTGCACCACAACGCACATTCTGTAGAGTGAGGTATGTGAGAAATTTGAATTCGTAATGAGAAAGACCATATAAGGACTGATGACTTCGCTGATAAGATCCCGTTTTTTTTTTATCGTATCACCCTTAGCAAGGCGGTAACGCCACTGATGTGCAGGGGGCTACGTAATAGTGAGAAGATTGAAAAAGAGAAAGCCGGAAACCACATCCTAAACAGGGAACAAGGGATGAGCCTCTTAACCTGTTCAATAGACGTGGGTGGAGAGTGAACCGGGCGATAGATCTATATCTATCTACTCCAATTGAAAAAAAAAAAACAAAGTGAAAAGATTGGAAAAGAGAAAGCCGGCAACCACATCCTAAACAGGGAACAAGGGATGAGCCTCTTAACCTATTCAATAAACTTGGGTGGAGTGTGAACCGGGCGATGGATAGATCTATCTACTCCAATTGAAAACAAAAACAAAGCAAGAAGATTGGAAAAGAGAAAGCCGGAAACCACACCCTAAACAGGGAACAAGGGATGAGCCTCTTAACCTGTTCAATAGACGTGGGTGGAGCGTGAACCGGGCGATAGATAGATCTATCTACTCCAATTGAAAAAAAAAAACAAAGTGAAAAGATTGGAAAAGAGAAAGCCGGAAACCACATCCTAAACAGGGAACAAGGGATGAGCCTCTTAACCTGTTCAATAGACGTGGGTGGAGTATGAACCGGGCGATAGATAGATCTATCTACTCCAATTGAAAAAAAAAACAAAGCAAGAAGATTTGAAAAGAGAAAGCCGGAAACCACATCCTAAACAGGGAACAAGGGATGAGCCTCTTAACCTGTTCAATTGACGTGGGTGGAGTGTGAACCGGGCGATAGATAGATCTATCTACTCCAATTGAAAAAAAAACAAAGTGAAAAGATTGGAAAAGAGAAAGCCGGAAACCACATCCTAAACAGGGAACAAGGGATGAGCCTCTTAACCTGTTCAATAAATTGGGTGGAGTGTGAACCGGGCGATAGATAGATCTATCTACTCCAATTGAAAACAAAAACAAAGCAAGAAGATTGGAAAAGAGAAAGCCGGAAACCACATCCTAAACAGGGAACAAGGGATGAGCCTCTTAACCTGTTCAATAGACGTGGGTGGAGCGTGAACCGGGCGATAGATAGATCTATCTACTCCAATTGAAAAAAAAAACAAAGTGAAAAGATTGGAAAAGAGAAAGCCGGAAACCACATCCTAAACAGGGAACAAGGGATGAGCCTCTTAACCTGTTCAATAGACGTGGGTGGAGTATGAACCGGGCGATAGATAGATCTATCTACTCCAATTGAAAAAAAAAAACAAAGCAAGAAGATTTGAAAAGAGAAAGCCGGAAACCACATCCTAAACAGGGAACAAGGGATGAGCCTCTTAACCTGTTCAATAAATTGGGTGGAGTGTGAACCGGGCGATAGATACGTCCCTTACAAATAAATTAGTCACTCGAAGCGAAATAAAATTGGTTATAGAGTGGGAGTATCTGAGAAAGACTTGATAAAAAAAAAAGGATATTTGAGAAATTCTGGGATACACAATGAGAAAAGTTGCTTTGGAAAGGCCTGGCGTCAATATTATGTTCAAACGGTGGTTAACGTCCAATAACAAGTTAAGCAATGTTGATACTGGTCAATATCAAGATGGGTAAATCCTTGGGAACACAAGATAATGGGAATTTGAAACTGGTTATGTAATGGCCGTACGACAATATCACGTAGAAAAAATAGTTCTTTTTCGATAACCGAAGTTAAGCAACGTTGATTTTGGTCACTGTCTAGATAGGTAAATGCTTAAGAACATAAGGTGTTGAAAATTAAAAGCTGGTTATGTAATGGCCGTACGACAATATCACGTCGAAACAGCAGTTCTATTTCGATCACTGAAGTTAAGTAACGTTGATTCTGGTCAGTATCTAGATGAGTAAATGCTTGGGAACATAAGATTTTAGAAATTTGAAGCTGATTATGTAATGGTCGTACGACAATATCACGTAGAAAAAATAGTTCTTTTTCGATTATCGAAGTTAAGCAATGTTGATTCTGGTCAGTATTTAGATGGGTAAATCCTTGGGAACATAAGATAATGGAAATTTTGAAACTGGTTATGAAATGGTCGTACGACAATATTCACGTCGAAACACCAGTTCTATTTCGATCACCGAAGTTAAGCAACGTTGATTTTGGTCAATATCTAGATAGGTAAATGCTTAAGAACATAAGGTGTTGGAAATTTGAAGCTGGTTATGTAATGGTTGTATGACCATATCACGTAGAAACAGCAGTTCTCTTTCGATCACTGAAGTTAAGCAACGTTGATTCTGATCACGACCTAGAGGGGTAAATGCTTGGGAACATAAGGGTTTGGAAATTTGAAACTGATTATGTAATGGTCGTATGACAATATCACGTAGAAAAATTAGTTCTTTTTCGATCACCGAAGTTAAACACCGGTTGTCATCTGATCACCAAAATTAAGCAACTTTGAGATTGGTCAGTGTCTACATGAATAACAGCTTGGGAACACTAGGTTCTGTGAACGTGGATTTGCAGGTAATGTAATGGGCTTACGGCCATAACACGTTGAAACATCAGTTCTCGCCCGATCACCAAAGTTGAGCCATGCCTTGCCTGGTCAGTACATAGAACGGTGACAGTTAAGAAAAGCAATTATTGGAAGCTTGGATGTGTGCATAGTGTAATGAACTTACAGCCACACCAGTTTGATTTCGGGTTCTCGTCCTATCACAGAAGTTAAGCAACGACGGCCTGCTCAATACCAAGTGTTGTAAGCATTGATTTGCGCGTTGTGTAATGAGCTTACAGACACCTTACATTGAAACACGGGCTGTCGTCTGATCCCCGAAGTTAAACAAAGCCAATCAGTTCAATACTTAGTATGGGTGATTGCTTGTTAATACCGGGTAAGTACGGGGTTTGTAATTACAAACCCGGTACTTACTTGGTATTAGGTTAAATAAACAGCATTATCTTTACCAGTATTAGTTGCTAGATTAATAACGACCATGTAGTGAGCGCTTTATACTTTAGACCTTTTCCAAAATGTAATCATCGCTTAGTAAATCACTAGATTTATTGTGGTGGATACTGACGTGATAAAATTGTTAGCAAGCTTTTTCGATTTACGACTGAGTTCTATCCTCACTGCATACTCTATATTTTGGGCCTTGTGCCATATCTAAACTACGCTTAAAATCTTTTATAACTCTCTTGTGTATATGAAAGCCTATATGGTGGAGTTCAAAAAAAATACCCAACCTAAAATCCCAGGTTTTTTCCCCCGGTAGCTATCGCTCTTTCAAGAAGGAAATGGGTTTATTGCAACCCCCGAACCGTCTCCAAATGACAGTGCCAAAAAGGGTTGGTAAACTTTTGAACGGTTTGTCGTTATACGTACTTTAAACCGTGATATTTTGCCACCTTCAGATGGTAAAATTTTTGGAAGGTAAAATTCTAAGAAAAGAGAAGGTATGCTTGTCAGAATGTGAGACAAACAAAATTTGTGAGTTCCAATTTTGAAATAATGAAAGAAATAAAAGGATTTTTAACAGAAGCTGGAACATCTTCTTCTTCTGTGTGACCTGTCCTTTAGGACGTAGGCGATCATGGTTCTCCACGTCTCCCTATCCCTTGTGGCTCTTAGTATATTTGCTCCTGTTACTCCTGGCAACCCCCGTTCCGTCAACCACCTGATCAGTCCCTGCAAATATGTTATCCGCTGCCTTCCTCTGTCTATCTTTCCTTCTATCTGGCCAGTCAGTATCAGGTTCTCCAAGCTCTCCTTCCTTATTGCATCTCCCAGGAACTTCAGTTGTCTCTTCCTGATGCTCAGTATTGATTTCCTTTTTGTTGCCATTCTTTCCAACACCTCATCGTTGCTTGCATGTTCAGTTCACGATATCCGCAGCATCCTTCTGTAGAACCATATTTCCGCTGCTTCCAGTTTTGTCCTCATTTTCGTTGATATTGTCCAGCATTCACTGCCGTATTGAAGAACTGACATCACATAGCAATCCAGCACTTTTTTCTTTGTTTCTAGTGAAACTTTCCTGTGTGTTAGTACTTTGCTCAGCTTCTGGAACGCGTCTTTTGCCATGCCAATATGGAACATATGAAACCAAAACCTGAAGGCGCATCTGAATACCAATTGTTCTTTTTCTTCTTGCTCTTCTTCTTATTATTATTATTCTTTGACTCTTTCTCTACTTCCTCTTTCTCATATCTTCTTCATCATACACATCTTCTACTTCCTCTTCTCTTTCCTCTTATTTCTCCTCCTTCTCCTCTTCTTCATTCTTCTTCCTCTAGTTTTATTTCGTATTCTTTTTACTTTTCCTTCTCTATCTATTCATCTTTCTTTTCTCCTTCTTCCGCGTCCTATTCTTCTTCGTTTTCTTCTGCTTTCTCTTTTTCATCTTCTTCCTCTCCCTCATCTTCATTCTTCTTCTTCATCCTCTATTTCTTTTTTCCTCTTCTTTCTCTCCCTATTCTTATTCTACCTCTACTTCCTCCTCTTCTTCTTCCTATTTTCCTCATCGTATTCTTCTTCTCTTTTTCCTCTTTTCCTCTTCTCCTTCCTCTTCTTCTTTATCATCTTCTTCTCCTTCTTCTTCACATTCATTACTTCCTCTTCTTCAACCATAAATTATGTCTTGCTAGAATTCATCTTTCCTCCTTTCTTTTCTTCCCCTCCTTTCTTTCCTTTCCATCCTTTCTTTCCTTTCGCTTCCTTTTTTCCTTTTCCTTCGTTTATTTTCTTTCTCTCCTTTCTTTCCTTTCCCTTCTTTCTTTTCTTTCCCTCATTTCTTTCCTTTCCCTCCTTTCGTTCCTTCTCCTCGTTTCTTTCTTTTTCATACCTTTCTTTCCTTTCCTTCGTTTCTTTATTTTCCCTCCTTTCTTTCCTTTCTCTCCTTTCTTTCCTTTCCCTTTCCTTTCCTTTCCTTTCTCTCCTTCTTTCCTTTTCCTCCTTTCTTTTCTTTCCCTTTCCTTTCTTTCCTTTCCTTTCTTTCTTTCTTTCTTTCTTTCTTTCTTTCTTTCTTTCTTTCTCGTTTCTTTCCTTTCATTTTACCTTTTTTCCTTTCCTTCGTTTCTTTCTTTTCCCTCCTTTCTTTTCTTTCCCTCCTTTCTGTCCTTTCCTTCCTTTCTTTCCTTTCTCTCCTTTTTTCCTTTTCCTCCTTTCCTTTCCTTTCCCTTTCTTTCTTTCTTTCTTCTCGTTTCTTTCCTTTTCATACCTTTCTTTCCTTTCCTTCGTTTCTTTCTTCTCCCTCCTTTCTTTTCTTTCCCTCCTTTCTTTCCTTTCCCTCCTTTCTTTTCTTTTCCTACTTTCTTTCCTTTCCCTTCTTTCTTTCCTTTCTCTCCTTTCTTTCCTTTCCCTTCTTTCTTTCCTTTCTCTTCTTTCTTTCCTTTCTCTCTATTTTTCCTTTTCCTCCTTTCTTTTCTTTCCCTACTTTCTTTTCTTTCCCTTCTTTCTTTCCTTTCCCTCTTTTCTTTCCTTCCCCTCCTTTTTTTCCTTCTCCTCGTTTCTTTCCTTTTCATACCTTTCTTTCTTTTCCTTCCTTCCTTTCTTTCTTTTCCCTTCTTTCTTTCCTTTCTCTCCTTTCTTTTCTTTCCTTCCATTCCCTGACTTTTAAATTCATTTTTCTGACATTTTATTTTAATATTTGATTATTGCTTCATATTTTTTCCCAGAAAAAAAAAATGAAAACCAGAAATATCCATCGCTTCCTTTCCTGTTTTTTTTTCTCCGAACATATGTCGCTTTGCTGTGATGCATTTACTCTTTGCAAGTGCGTTTCGATGGTTTGTAAGCATCTAGAAAGGTCAAATGTTTGAAATCCTATTGACAAAATTGCACCTAGTATTTGACGGAATCGAATTGTACCGCACCTTGAGAAAAGAAAAAGGTCAAATTCCTTCATATTTGCAGAGATATGCCAAATGAAAATGGTATTTTTCCATGGAGAATTTATTTATTAACATTTTGAACTATTGATTTAAAAAATATATTATCAATATTACGTATTATTATGTTGTTGTATTCACTTCTTCTTCCGGTTCCCAATCTAAGATATAAGGTCAGAAATACGACCATACCATTTTCTATTGGTCATTTGCCGTAAAAAAAAAAACACACACACAAAAAAAAACTAAGATGACACGCATTTTACAAAGATAAGTATTTGTGAAAAAATCTGGATCTCTTGTGTGTGTTGCAGCGATTCGTCCTTTCTTGAATGTTCTTTTGCACAATTATCTGATCCAAAAGCCATATTTAAGTTTCACTGAAACATTACACTGTATTGAGGAAACCCTTCAACTCATTGTCATCTTTGGCCAGGAATCTGATATTATCCACGCAGAATTGGTGATTCAGCATTTTCTGTTTTTACTTTGTATCTAAACTTATTGCTGTTTGGTTCACGCAAAAGGAAGATCAAAGAAAGACGGAACAGAAATGGCGACAGGGGGTCTCTTTGAAAGATTCCTCCTCGGATATTCAAACAATTGAAAGTGGCAGTATTTATGATGTGATTTAGGAATAATGTTGTTTTCCCCTGTTCCATGCTATATTTAAAGAATTTACTATCACTGATGAGACTTCATACAATTCCAAAGCCTTATGGATCCAAGAATGTGGCACGTTATCAAAGAATTTACGGTAATCTATCCAAGCTGTGCTGAGATTCCTACTTTTTCCCAGCAATTTTGTCCGGAGAATTTTATTTATTTATTTATTTATTTATTTATTTATTATTATTATCGCACGGGTTTTTTATTTATTTTTTTATGTTTTTTGACGCGTGATCTTGTATTATCAGTGTCCTATATCAAGCAGTTCAGAGAGTGAGAGACAGTTAGAGAGAGTGAAAATGCGAAAGAAAATGAGAGTGAGAGTGATACTAAGAGAAAGAATGAGATATAGTGAGAAAGAGTAAAAGAGTGAGAGTGAAAGAGAATAACAGGCAGAGTGAGAATGAGAGAGAGTAAGGATGAGAGAGAGTAAGGGTGAGAGAGAGTAAGAGAGAGAGTGTAAGAGTGAGGTTGAGTGATAGAAAGTAAGAATGAGAGTGAGAGAGAATAACAGAGTGAGAATGAGAGAGAATGTGAGAGAGTAAGAGTGAGTGAGAGAGAGTGTAAGAGTGAGGTTGAGAGATAGAAAGTAATAGAGAGTGAGAGACAATAACAGAGTGAGAATGAGAGAGAGTAAGAGTTAGTGAGAGAGAGTGTAAGAGTGAAGTTGAGAGATAGAAAGTAAGAGAGTAAGAGTGAGAGAGAATGAGAGAGTAAGAGTGAGAGAGAATGAGAGAGTAAGAGTGAGCGAGAGTGAGTGTAAGAGTGAGGTTGAGAGATAGAAAGGATGAGAGTGAGAGTGGGAGAGGGAATGCGACAGAGAGAGAGAGTGCATATTTCGCAGTCATTTCTGGAAATTAATTAGTGGTTGCTTAATATATGTAAAAAAAATATTTTTAATAAGATTTTTAAAGATAATTATTTCAAAAATGACTTCAGTTATTTATGAATAAGTTCTGAAATCTTTATCAAAATCCGATGATTTTTACAAGAATTTCCAAATGAATGTGTTTTTTTAGTTTTTTTTTCGACCGGCAAAAAAGTGAATGCGTAATATCATGTTTGCCGTAATAAATCCTTGTAAAAATGACGTCACTCACGAGCAAAAGAAAAACAAGATTTTATACAAAATTTTGAACGTGTTAGAAAGAATTAAAACATTTTTAAAAATTATTGAAAATACTCTGATCTATCCACTTAATAGCAACATTAACATTTCCCCGATAAAATTTTGTTTTTATTTAGTTTGGGACCCTTTTTCTTTATATTATGTTTTTTTTTTTGTTTTTTGTTTTTTTGTTTTTTTCCAGTGAATTAGTGGAGGTATCTATTAGGATATCTTTTGCTTTTTTGATGAATCTCAATTTTTCAGTTAATGACTGAAAATAAGCTCATGGCCAGTTCTATGACAATAAAATACCCGTAGACATTCTCATATTTCGTCGTCAATTATTTGAAACTGACCAGGTTTTTCTAGTTGACTTAAACAGCCTTCCAAACACTTATATTCTTTCTTTCTTTCTTTCTTTCTTTCTTTCTTATATTTTCTTACATTTCACTAGATCAAAAAAGGAATAGTCCATATCTTTTGAGTTATTAACAAAATACGTTAAACATTTCTGTCGTTCCTTCTTTCTTTAATTCTTTTATTTATTATTGAATAAAATCCTGACGAGTTTTTCGAGAATAAAACATCCGTAGACATTCCCCTAACGCATCGTCAAATAATTAAAATTGACAATCATTTCCATTTCACTGAAACAGTCTTCTAAGCACTTATATATTGCTTTCTTCCTTTCTTTCTTTCTTTCTTTCTTTCTTTTTTCTTTCTTTTTTTCTTTTCTTATTTTCTCACATTCTACAACATCAAAAAAGAGTCGTCCATTATTTATGAGGTATTAACAAGAGACGTTAAACATTTTTGTCTTCCCTTCCTTCGTTCATTCCTATGTTTTTTGTTTTTTTCTGATTAAAAATCGTTGAAAAACAGCATAGTAGGAAGAAAAAAAACAAAACAAAACAAAACTTAGTCAATTAAATTAGTACATTAAAAGGTCACGTGTTTCAGGGTATTTTTTCTTTAGAGGAAAAAATTTGTACAATTTGTCACAAAAGTTTGTCATTTGTAGTCGCCATACAATTCTATCAATCTTTCAATACATTTTTCAATACATTTCAAATGAAATTGACAACTATTTCCATTTCACTGAAACAGCTTTCTAAACACTTATATATTCCCTTCTTTCTTTCTTTCTTTCTTTGGTTTTCTCACATTCCACAAGATCAAAAAATCATAGTCCATTATTTATGAGGTATTGACAGAAGATGTCAAACTTTTTTGTCTTCACCTCTTTCTTTAACTCTTATATATTTTCTTTTGCTGATTTAGTAAAGTATTTAAATATATCATGAGAAAATGGCAAAACAACATTATTCTTCAGTCACATAACTCTTGATAATGATTAAATTAAATTATGGCCAGTTCTACGATAATGAAATATCCGTAGACATTCCAACCGATAAAGAGTTAAACTTAACAGCTTCAGTAAAATATTGCAATAACATACATAAATATGAATGCTTGCAGTTTGTTTAAGAAGTAAAGATGACCAAACTTTAAATTGGTAATGTTTTCCAATTCAGTGTAGCAGATATTAAATCTTTTATCATCCAACAATTAACTGAAACGAAAAAAGTAAATTTGCACACCCAGAAAAAATGGATCAGAATAGCTGAAAACATTTTGGAAAAACACAAACCAAGGCAAATTTCACAAGTTGGTGTTGTAGAGGGATGAAGAAGTCCCTCAAATAAATAATAACAAGAAAAATGCACTACAAATAAAGTAAAATAACTTTTGCTTATTTTCGTAAAAAAAAATAAAAGAATTATTTTTTTGTACAAAAATGTAGTTGTCCGTAAAGCTGTAAAAAGGAAGAAAGAAAGGAACTGGGAATGTTAGAGGGAAAGGAAGGACGATGTGTTGCGAGCGAAATGAGAAAAAGAGAGAGTGAAAGAATGTTCACTGATACGTGATACTGCCTGTTGTGTGAACTGCCGAATTCTCTGTGTGTGTGTACTCCAAGCTGTCCGCGTGCCCTTTTGGTGTGAGCTGGTTGCTCTTCCCTCTGGCGTTGAATGTTTTCTGCTTTCCTTTTTTTCTTGACGGTGAAGCTCCGGGGAGATCAAAAAGTGTGTTTCTTATGTCGAGCCCTGATTGGTCAAAAATTCCTATTTTAGATCACGTGGTGTGCTTTCCACTACGTCCGAGCTTTTGGGTGCGCCGTCCTTGTTTTTGAGGTGAATGCCCGCGCAATTGTATTTTTTGAGATACACGTGGTGTGAATTAATTTTTATTGTGTGGTGTGTGTTGAGTTTGGAAAATAAAATAAGAAACAGCACAGTGTAAAAATTAAGAGTCTGGATTGTGATTGGATAGGAAATAGCAAATTGACCTATGACACCCGGTCAGTTTTTTTCAAAATCTAGACAATGGGTATGATATTCCAGCCGATCACATGACTAAATTCCACTACTTAACCAAGTCACTTGACAGGCCAAATCAGTCCGATCTGCGCAGTAATTTGATAAGGACCTTGTCACAATGTAAGGAATAAAATTTCAAGTCACCGACACTGTCATGTCTCGTCGACATACATTCGTTCTTCCTCTTCTTCGAATTTTTCTTTCTTCGTCTTCACTCACACGCTGTCAAAGAAACAACAACAAGATCGTTCAACTGACTCCTAAAACCTACACGTTTCTTTTCACCCTCTCGCCGGTTATAAAAAAAGGAAAGGAACACAAACTTTATTATTAACTTTTTAATCTTTCTATATAAACACATTTTGCTACTATCAACTATAAGCTCTGGATTCATTTAATTCCTTTATACTATATTTCTGGAAGATCCATTTCTACATTTATTTTCTCTTCGAACATTTTCTTCTTATCAATTTGTTATTCGGTTTAATTAATAAAATTTTACTTTAACATACAAAACGATATATTTTATTCTTTCACATTCCCACATCCAACCTTCAACCTTCTGATATTTATAATTGCGAGAATTATCAGCTATATTTTTAAGTGGCCTTGGTTCCTACACTTTCTTTTTCTCACTAAAATTAACAGGTGTCTATTGATTGTTTTACTTAATCAAAACGAAATTGGCTATAATCATTTTGGTATTGGCAGGAGATGTTGAAAATTTATATCTTAACATTTGTCTTAATAGTAATTTAAAAATAATTCAGCAGATGTTGTTATTTTATTGTAACTGGATTTTTGACGATTGCCATACTTTGTTTCCGTTGTCTGATAATATGTGCCTTGAAAATGGCACTTTTTGGTGGGTACCCATAACTTTTTTCGCTGGCATTACATATGCCCTCGGACAGATAAACTACATTTCACCCCTCAGTTTTATCTCTATTTTCGGTAAATACAAGCAGTATAGCCCGGCGTTGCTCGGGTGTAATGAAAGCTTTAAAACAAATCTATGATCCTGGAGCTCAGACACTCTGGACGTTAGAACGAAAAACTAAAAAGCAATAGCTGTTTCCAGTTAAAGCAAAACCGTAGACTGAAAGAAAAATGAATGGATGTAAGTAAAATTTTGATTTCCTGGTATCGATATCAAATAAGATATGAATATGAATTTTGAAGGCTAAAAAAATCCTCTGAGTAAATGATATCATGGCTGAGACTAAGAACTACAATTATACCTACTTAGAGCCAAACCCGAAGCAAAAACTAAGATAAAAGGGCTGAAAAAAATACAGACATACAGGTAGATAAAGAGACACACACACAAACATTTTGCCTTTTATATATATATTATCGATTTTCTGCACTATTGTAAGAACTGCAACCTTGAAACTTCCGGTTATCGTTTCTTATTTCATTGTCTGTGAGTGTATCAAATTTGATTAAAATCGGAACATTCCTTCTATAACCCAATTTTTTCGATTATCATTTTTCGATATTTATCGGGGGTACCTCGACACAAAACCTAGCTAAGAACACTCACAGACGTTTATAGTACAACTGTGTAAATTTTCAGGAAAATCGGTTCAGCCGTTTCGTAGTCTATAGGTAACGGACACACACACACCGACAGACACACACAGACAAAGTTCCATTTATGAATAAGTTTAGATTATTAAGAAGTACCCAGTTCCAAAAGTGCTTCTCTCATTATACTAATTAAAGAGATTGATAATAATACTGATACCAGCACAATCGACGGTTGTGGGGACTGTGCTATTCTAGTAACTAACCCAGGTGCACAAGCACGGTCTACCCGCATTTAAAGGGTCTTTTGTCACATGTAACTCGCCTGGCATCGCAAGAATATGCTATCGCTTCTCGGCCTTTTGGCTGGGGAGCGTAATGACCAATTAAGACCAGTTCAGACCAGTTCTGAACCTATCCACTGCGGTGGATAGGTAATGTTTTGACCAGCACCTGGGTGTTCGCGCTCAGGGTCCCCACATTAAAAAAAGACCTTGTGTCACATCTCTCTCAAGTGGGGGAGAAGAGTAAATAATATCGCTTCTAAGCAAAATGCTAAGATCAAAGTGTAGTATCTGTTCGTATAAAATTAATGTCATTTTCTCTCCCCACTTTCATTTTCTATTCTTTCTTTGATCTTCTACGTGAAACCAAGTAGTGTCTTTTCCCATTTTCCAACGATCAAAATGGTATAGTCCATTATTCATGAGGTATATTGGGAGGTGTAAAGGTAATTTGAACTAAAGAATGGAGGACATGCCCAATTTTAAGAGGATTATTATTATATTTTGCTTTCCCTACCAGGTCAGTATTCGAGTCCTGGAATAAAGCAATGTGTATATTATGAGCATATCGTTTGAAAAATTCTGATGTTAGGTTATACATAGCTGATAAATCATTATTGTATCATATTTTTTATATTGATCATAGGAAGTAGAAAAGAGCCTTCTTTACATATGGTCTAGAATATGCCCCGAGAAGGCTACTACCCGCTGACCGAAATTAATCAAATAGAAAAAGAAAGTTTATCAATAATCTAGGCTGTAAAAATGTTTTAATGCTCATTTCTGCAACTTTTTTCATCATAATCAGGGCACCACATATAGATGCCAAGGTATTTAAAATGATATGGCGAGTGGGTTAATTTCGTTAAATTTGAAACAGCTTTTGAATGTTGGATCCAATAATTAACGTCCATTTCCCTGTGTAGGCTACAGATTTGTGCTTCCACAATGCCATATACCGCTTTGTCATTAAAGATTTCTTTTTCTTCTACGATCATGAATTTACAGGTCTCTTTATCCCTGGTGGCTCTTAGCACGCTCTTTTCTGTTACACCACCCAAACCCCGTGATCAGAGCTTTCAAATATGTTATCCGCTACTTCCTTCTGTCTCTTCTTCCCACTATCTGACCTGTTAGTATCAGGTTCTCCGAGCCTTCCTTCCTCATTACATGTCCCAAGAACTTCAGCTGTCTCTTCCTGATGCTCAATATTAAATTCCTTTTCGTTTCCATTGTTTCCAACACCTCGCCATTGCTCACATGCTCGGTCTACGGTATCCGCAGCATCCTTCTGTAGAACCACATTTCAGCTGCTTCGTGTTTTCCCTTCATCTTTGTTGATAATGTCCAATATTTACTTCCATATTGAAGAACAGACATTACATAGCAAAGAGAGTTTAGCAATAATCTACGCCGTGAAAAAATGTTTTGATGTTCATTTCTGCAATTTTTATCATAATAATCAGAGCCCCACGTACAGGTGCCAAGGTATTTAAAATGACATGGCGAGTGGGTTAGTTTCGTTAACTTTGAAACAACTTTTGAGTGATCCAAAAATAACTGAGTAGGCTACAAATTTTGACTGAGTAGGCTACAAATTTTGACTGAGTAGGCTACAAATTTTGACTGAGTAGGCTACAAATTTTGACTGAGTAGGCTACAAATTTTGACTGAGTAGGCTACAAATTTTGACTGAGTAGGCTACAAATTTTGACTGAGTAGGCTACAAATTTGTGCTTCCACAATGCCGTATAGAACTTTGATTTTATTTATTTTCCAATTTTTCCTACTTGCTTTTTTATAAAACCACAACTTCGCGATCAGAAACAACAGGAACTCGATACTAAAAGCCACAAATTTATTCGCCTGAAGAGAGTCAGTTTTAGACTCGAAACACGTGTAGCGTCACAAATACCAGTATGGACACTTAATATATCATAACATGTATAATAACAAAAACAATAAATATTCACTTTAAAGAAAACGTTCACGGCTTCTCACACTTTTTACTCTCTCTCTCTCTCTCTCTCTCTCTATATATATATATATATATATATATATGCAATTTCTTCTATATATCATATTACTTATATGTTATATATGCCCTGTACTTATTTGAAAGCGCTCAATATCAGTGATAGATCTGACATATTCATATAGATAGGTGTGAGTTTGTAACCTTGAGTTTCATGCTCTTGCGATCGTCAGACAAACTGATTAATTTTTTAAAAAATTGATTATATGTAGGGTTGTGTATATTCGTGTATTTTTGTGGAAGTGGGAGGAAAATTTGTCGTCGTGACAGACGCAGACATATATATATATTTTTTATTTAATCATTTCACCCCAAGCAAGGCATTCCACTACCACTATTGTGCAAGGGGCTACATAGGAGAAGGTGAAGAGAAAGAGAGGTTAGATATAGGAAATCTCAGAAGGAGGACGATGGACGGGTAAGGATACCGAGGCTGAGGGTTGGGTAAATGGGAAGAGTATTTGAGAGAACGGATGCGAGTTAGTGTGTTAGGAGATGTCTATTGACCTTACATTTAAACTCCTGGAGATTGTAGCTGTCGGGGAAGCAATCATGTGGAAGGGAATTCCACAGGCGGGAAGTGCATTTGTACACCAATTAACGTGCGCAAAGACACACACACTCGAGCGCCCGCCCACCCGGGCTCACAGAAACAACTAATGAGGCTTGACATATATATGTATATGTGTGCCGTTGCGCACATACATACGCATTCGGTTGGTGCATTCAAATAGTGTATCGATCTCAACGCACGAACAGTTGTCGATTTCTCGTACCTACATATGTACGTATGATGGGGTTTGTGTGAAACTATGATAGGTAAAAATTGCTATTATTTTTAATTATTTAATGCTGCATTGTGTGTGTATGTGTGTGTCTTTGCACACGTTAATGGGTGTACGAATGTGTATATATGTCTGCGTCTGTCCCGACGACAAATTTTCCCCCAACTTCCACAAAAATACACCAATATACGCAGCCCTACATATAGCCAATTTAAAAAAACAATCGGTGTGTTTGACGATCGCATGAGCGTGAAACCCAAGGTCACAAGCTCACACATAGATAGATAGATAGATAGATAGATAGATAGATTTATATATATATACAGTCATCCGCAGACAGATGCGTTTCGCTGCACCACAGCTCATCAGTACGGTTAGACTCTGATTGCTTTTTAACCCAGGATTGAAACCAGACCGAATTGGCGCCAGTCGGCGAATCTACCTCTGAGCTACGGGCGCTCGGTAGAAGGAGGCATACTTTTTAGCGTATATATTATCATTATACACGCCCAATAGCTGAGAGTGTTCTAATTCATTGCTGAATGAACGATACATAGATGCTAGAGTAGCTACTGTTTTCATACATATATATATATATATA
>JBBBDQ010030861.1:0-15879 GCA_037127315.1 Ascarosepion bandense | reverse complement strand
TGGTGATTGAGAAAATTGTAACGTATGTATGGGTCGTGAATCCGATTAGCTAGGTATAAGATAGAGTATTGAAGACCACCCCAAGTTTTGTTCCCCCTCCCATTTTTCGGCCTTGTGCCATAATCTTTGTAATAAAAGATAAATAAAACTAGCCATTCCCTCCCAGACTTTTGTTTGTGTGGTTTATGGCAAAAAAACAGAGCGAAGCTTTTGTTCCACCGTGATATTAGCTATCAATTTGGTTTTTGGGTTTGTTGCATTCCAGCCCGAGTTTATTGCTCGGGCCAGCGCAAAGTAGCGTCTAAACAACGCGAAACACCGGATTGCAACTACCCGGTGTTCGGCCACTTTGTGGCGATGGCCTGTAATAGGCCGGAAGAAGTCGGTCCTCCCACCACGGCCTCGGTGGGAGGAAAGGAGGGGGATTGGGCATTGCCGCCTCGGATTAATCCCCCTTCAGCTCCAGGATCCCCCATACCTTCCACTTCGGGGTGGACAGGGATTAAGACGACCAGCATAATGGCAAGCAAGGATGAAAAATATTACGAAGAAATGCGAGCGAAATCTGCGGAATACATCAAGGGCACAGAGCTAGTCTCTGTGCCAGACAAACTTGCTGAAATCGAGACGAGAATTATCACCTTGTTTACTAAGGATAGCAAATCGCACAAGTTGGTGGGAGTCTCGAGGGACGTGTTTGAAGAAGCATTGAAAGCTTTAAATATTAAAGCCAGGGCCGTGGCGAGGAGGGGCAATTCCATGTGGGACGTCCTGCTGGGCACGGTCGACGAGGCGAAGCGCCTGGTCAATGCGGTACTGGAAACTAAAACGCTCCAGTTTAGTACTGAGTACATGGGTGCCCGAAAGGTGAAGGTCACACTGCATGGCGTCCCCATGGAAATTGATGAAGACCACGTTGGCGCCTTTTTCGCTGCTTTCGGAAAGGTGGCCTCTGTCTCCTCGCTGCGGTCAAAAGCTGGCATTTTAACTGGCGATATGACCCTGCAGGTGACGGCGTCCAAGGAAAATATCGGGAAAATCCCCAATATCCTCACCTGCAGGGGACGGAGGATTTTTATCATCGTCGAAGGGAGGAAGCCATGTTGTTGGGTCTGCGGGGCCGCGGAACACGTCGCTAAGGCGTGTCCGACCAAGAACCCGGCCCCAATGGCCCAACCAGCTCAACCAGTGAAACAGCAGCTTGTGGAGAAGGAGGGCGCAAAGCCGGTAACACCCACACAGGCGCCGGTTGTGAGCAAGGAGGGCGAGTGGCAGGTGGTGAGCCGGAAAAAGGCGAAAACGCCGTCTCCGGCAAAAGTGCTGCCACTTGGCATGTCGCCCGTAACAGCTAAGGAGGCGCCCGTAACAGCAAAGGAGGCGCCCAAAAAGAAGTCTCCTCCCAAAGAGAGGAAGGCGAGAAGTCCTTCCCCCACAGAAGAACATCTAATGGAGGTGGAGAGAGCGGCCTCCCTGAAGAGAGGGAGGGACGAAGAGGAAGAATGCGACAACCCAAAAAGTCGACGCAAAAGCAGGAGTGTTGAGAGGAGGAAGGAAGTAGACAAATGTTCCTCACTGCCGGTCTCTCCCGTAAGGAGTTCCTATGCCCAAAAGGCTAGAAGTCTCCCCTCGTCCCCGCTTAAAGCTACCCAGTCCCCAGTTTTTAAACTGACCCCCTTGGCGAAAGCTAGAGCCACAACACCTTCTCCCTCCCCTTCTCCTACTCCCACTCCCACTCGGGCTAAGAAATAACATGCCCTCCCTCGTGGGGATGCCCTGATGGAAGTGAAAGAGAACATTACAGAGGAGTGGTCCTCTCAGCGTAGAAGGCTACTCAAGCCTCTGTTAAACCTAACTATGGTAAAGGGTCTTTCCACTAAGGACCCGAGAAACTTTGCCCAGGCCCCAGGCGTCATCACCCTGGTAAGAAATACCGGGGGGAACCTGCGGGTCTGGGACCACATCGCCGAGGTGCAGAAGCACTACCCCAAGCTGACCATGGCAAAAGAAAATACGCCGGAATTAAGAAAGATGGCTAGAAATTGTTCGGGGAGGTTCCCCGTATTACTCCACCCCTGCTTATATAGGGTGGTAAAACTTATTTATCCAACGGACGTCGGCGGGATTGTCCTAGACGGACGGATTACGTCCGATATAGGTACAGGGTCCCTAGGACAGTCCGTCGGGGTCCCATCCACCAGAGATTTTTTCCCCGTATGTGATTAGAGCCGTTGTTGCATGTTTTTCTTGTTTCTCTTTTTCAGATCTAAGAAATGTCTATTAAGATAGCCAGTTTGAATGCGTATGGCCTGAGGGATCGGGGTAAGGCGGCTCGCCTGCTTCGTGACCTCTTGTCGTACGGCGTGGATGTGGCCGCGATCCAAGAGACTCACTTTGTTTGCGAAGTCGACTCGTGTGTGCTGGATGACGACTTTGTCGTTTATTCAGCATATGGGAGCCGGCGGGCCAGAGGTGTTTCTTTGCTGGTTAAGCGTACCCTGGACGCGAGGGTTGACCTTGTCCATGTCGGTGCCGAGGGCCGGCTGATCGTGGCCGATATTGCAGTGAAAAGCAAGTCGTTCCGGCTGATTGCGGTTTATGCGCCCAATGTTCAAGGTGAGCGTGTCTCTTTCTTTCGGCTGTTGGAGCCCTTCATGGTGCATTCAACACGGCTAATCTTAGTTGGGGACTGGAATGCCATCCTAACCCCCAAATGGGATAGAGGGAGGGGCGCTAGCGGGTGGAGTGGTGATCGTAGCCTGGTCAATCTGGTCGGCGATTTTGGTCTCGTCGATAGATACCGGGTCGATCATCCGGAAGGGAGCATGTGGACGTGGACGCGTAGTTGGCCTTCTACCCGGGTATCAGCGTACCTGGATAGGATGTTAGTGAGAGAAGCCGACATAGACTTCTTAGAATGTCCAACGTTCCACTGGTTAGGCTACACGGATCACAAACTCGTTTGTGCCCGTGTGGTGTTAGATTTTAGGCCTAGGTTGGCTGGTTATTGGAAGTTCAATCAGTCCTTACTGGACAGGCGGGACTTTCGTGACCAGCTGACAAAACTAGTTCAGCGGGCGTTAATTGGGCGAGTCATTGGGAGTAAGTGGTGGGTTAGTCTTAAGGACTCCATTAGGTCTTTCGCCACCAAATATAGCCAACGGCTCAACCTAGACAGGGCTGCGGAGGCAAAGACACTTAGAGCTAATTTCGCCCGGGCGGAGGCTGGTGGGGATTCCCTAGAGATAGCCTTAGCCAGGGAGGCCCTGGAGCGTTCGACTAGCGGGCGCTACATGGGTCAGGTAATTAGGGCTAAGTTAAGCAAGATGTCTTCCGAAGCTGTGAAAATGGGCGCGGAACTGCGCAAGGAAGAAATTCGCCGAGCCGGCGACCGGTACATTCGAGAGGTACGCGACCCGGAGGGACATCTCCTTAGGTCGACCGACGACATGTGCGAGGCGTTCCGGCAGCATTTCGAACACCGATTTACCAAGGAGCCTGGTCTCCGTGACGAGGAGTTTCGCAGCTATTTGGCTGACTTTCCCCGGCTTTTGCCGGCTGAAGCGGCTAACTGCGAAGGGGAGATTACGGAGGACGAAATCTACGTGGCTTTGAAGAAGGTCGGCAGTGGCAAGTCGCCAGGTTTGGATGGTTTGCCCTATGAATTGTACTTGAGGATGTCGCACCTTTTTGTCCCGCTCTTGGCTGTCGTGTTCAACCACTGGTTTCGGCAGGGGTCCATCCCCGGTCGGATCACCAGGGGCGTGATCACGCTGTTGAGAAAAGGCAAGAAGGTTGGGAGGGAACTAGACGATTACAGGCCCATAACTCTGCTAAACACAGAGTTAAAGATTTTGGCCAAGATCCTGACGAATCGCTTGCAGCTAGTTGCCGAGTCTCTGTTGGAACCGGATCAGACTTGTTCTGTGAAGGGGAGAACAATTCAGAGCAACCTGCACTTGATTCGCACGATCGTAGAGGGTGTAGAAGACGACGATGAGGCCGCGCTGATCAATTTAGATCAGTCCAAGGCATTTGATAGGATTGACCATGGCTACCTGGCTGCTGTCCTGCAGGCCGCCGGATTCAAACCCGACTTCAGCCGCTGGATTAGCCTTCTGTATCGCTCCCCCCGGGCTGTGGTACAGGTGAACGGGAAGCTGTCGGGCGCTTTCGCGCTGTCTAGGTCGGTCCGACAGGGTTGTCCACTGTCTTCTCTCCTTTATGTCTTGGCGTTGGAGCCCCTCCTTCGCCGGCTAAGGGACGAGACTGGCAGTCCGGTCCTGCGTGGAATTGAAGTCCCTGGTGGAGCTCGAGCCAGGGTTTCCGCGTATGCCGATGACGTAACGACCTTTGTGTCCTCCCGCAGGGACATAGAGGCGGTACAACAGGCGCTTGAACGGTACGAGAAGGTGACAGGGGCCAGAATTAACCGCGACAAGTCATCCGGCTTGCGGTTAGGTGCCTGGAAGGGTGTTTCCCTCCCGGGGCCCTTCAGCTGGACGGACGGGCCGGTCAAGCTCCTCGGAGTTTGGTTCGGTCCGGACTTACAGCTGGAGAAAAACTGGTCAGAAGTACTGGCAAAGGTCGGCGCGTCGGTCAAGATTTGGCGTCGACGGGGTCTCTCCGTGAAGGGCTTGGCGGAGGTGTGTAACACATACCTCTTTCCCATGATCCTTTACCGGCTGTCAGTACTTCCCCTTTGTGACGATCATGAGAAGGCGCTCGAGCGTTTGCTATTCTCCTGTCTTTGGAGAGGACGCAAACACATGGTCGACAAAGGAGTCTGTTGCCTCCGTCCGTGTCAAGGGGGTCTGGGGATGCCACACTTGAGGAGCCACGTGCTCGCTTCAAGGTTGGTATTCCTCAGGCGCGCGTTGGAGGAAGATCGGTTGCTTGCGGGGGTAGTGAGGGACATGTTCCCTTGCCTTACCATCACGCCCCCGACCCTATGGCTGACCGTCAGGCCTTGGGTGCGACCGAAATTCCTGCTCGAATGTCTGGCGGCTTTACAGGCCATTCCACGGTCCAGTGACCTTTCACAGCCTAGGAAAATCTTCTATCGGGGATTAGTGGAGGGCGCCGTGAAGGATAAGCTGTGGAGTAAGCTCGGCATGTCGAGAGTGGAGTACCGCTCTCATTGGTCTTGGGCGCCAGGTGCGGACTGGCTCAGCAACTCTGAGTTTTCTCTGACCTGGCGATTGGCTCGGAATGGTTTGTCTCTCAATGACAAGCGTTTCGCAATGGGCCTGGCGGATTTGCCAGATTGTGAGCGTTGCAACCTTGGAATTAAGGAGACGTCTGCGCACGCCTTCTTCCATTGTTCGCGCGTTCGCCCGTTGTGGGCGCGTGTCGGCGAGTTGACTGCTCGTATCGCGCCGCGGGAGCTCGTGCTCATTGATCGCGCATACGCTGTGGACAATGTGTTGCCCCCGTACTCTGGAGTGAAGCGGATGGTGTTTCTGACGCTGCTGGCCTCGGCTAGAATGGTGATATGGACGACGCGACTGGAGGAAGTCTTGCGGGGCGGCCGTCTTTCGGATCAGGATCTAATCCGATATTTTGAGCACCAGCTCAAAATGAAGATTAGAACTGAACGGAAACGGCTGCACCCGACAGACTTTTGCGAAAGGTGGATACATGCAGCGAGCCTGGTTCGTGTGACCGGGGCTAGCCTTGATTTTCTTTTTTAGATCTGCTAATCACATCGGGGGGGATTCCTTTGGAACCCTTCCCGTGGTTAAGGTAGAAATTCTTTTGTGTACCTAGTTAATGTGCGTGTATGGGTTGTCCTAGCCTGTTCCCGGCTCCAACGCTTTTGTTATGATCCAGTTCGAGATCCCCTTTGTCCTTTGTTATTTTGTCCCGTTTCATTCTCGGCTGGGTCAGCCTTATATATTCTCCAGTCCAATTTATTTTTGTTCCCTGCTACTCCATTCCCCGTAGAAAGAGAGCTACTTGATTTTGCCTTTTAAGGCAGAATACAGTGGCCTCTTTAATTATGAGGGTGTGTTTGGGTCTTACTAACACTATGTATATGTTTTCATTTGATATTGTTTTTGTTTTGGGGATTTTTGTTTCTTCATACCCCCTTCCCATCATGTCATTTCATGTATAAATTTTTAAATCTATTTTTGTATTATATTTGTAAATAGTCACAAATTTTTATGTACATTTGGGGCGTTTTGTAGGTCCCTGGTATGGTTTTTGCGGTATTTTGGTGTACGATATGTATGAGTGTTGATGGACAAATTCTTATGGTGATTGAGAAAATTGTAACGTATGTATGGGTCGTGAATCTGATTAGCTAGGTATAAGATAGAGTACTGAAGACCACCCCGAGTTTTGTTCCCCCTCCCTTCTTTTGGCCTTGAGCCATAATCTTTTGTAAAATAAAGATAAATAAAACTAGCCATTTGCTCCCAATCTTGTGTTGTGTGGTCAATGGCAGAGGATCAAAGTGTAGTATCTGTTCCATAGTGATACTTACTATTGCTTTGTTTCCTGGACAATTGTGTTCCAGCCTAAGTTCATTGCTCAGGCCCGCGCAAAAGTAGCGTGTAAACGCGAAACGCCGGGAGACAAGCGTCCGTGGTTCGGCCTCTTGGGAGGCATGGCCTCGGAAGGGCCTGGGGAAGTAGTTCCTCCCACCACGGCCTCGGTGGGAGGAAAGGAGGGTGACTGGCAACTACCGCCACGGGAGTCACCCTCCGTAGCAGCAGCAGCATCCCCCAAACCATCGACCTCGGGGTGGACAGGGGGAAAGATCTTCATGAAAAACGAAGAATTCTACGAGGAAATGAAAGGAAAATATGCGCAGTATATTAAGGGAACTGAGCTAGTCTCAGTTCCGGAACAACTAGCGCAAATTGAAGTGCGTATTATTACGCTTATAACAAAAGACATAAAGACTCACAAGTTGGTGGGAGTAACCAGAGAAGTTTTTGAGGAGGCGTTATCAGCTCTGAAACTAAATGCTAGGGCCGTGGCGAGGAAGAGCAATGCCATGTGGGACGTCCTGCTGGCTTCAGCGGACGAAGCCAAAAGACTAATTGGGGTAGTTCTGGAGACAAAAACGCTCCAACTCCACACTGAGTATATGGGGACCAAAAAAATCAAGGTTACCCTGCATGGCGTCCCCATGGACATTGCGGAGGACCACATAGGTGCCTTTTTCGCCCATTATGGAAAGGTGGCCTGTGTTTCCTCGCTGCGGTCCAAAGCAGGTATCTTAACAGGCGACATGACCCTGCAGGTGACTATAACGAAGGAAAACATTCCCAAAATTCCTAACATCCTCACCTGCAGGGGTCGTGTAATATTTATTATAGTAGAGGGCAGGAAGCCGTGCTGTTGGGTCTGCGGGGCGGCGGAACATGTAGCAAAAACCTGCCCCACCAAGAATCCTGCCCCAAAGGCCCAACCAGCCAAGCAGCCACAGCAGGAGCAAGGAAAACCGAAGACGGCATCACCAGCACCGGCTCCAGCTGCCAACAAGGACGGCGAGTGGCAGGTGGTGGGCAGGAAGAAGAATAAAACACCATCCCCGGCGAAGGTGCCGCCACCTGCCAAAACGCCGGCTAAGATGAAGGAGACCCCGGTGAAGGATACCCCGGTGAAGAGGTCTCCAGTCCAACCGGAAAGGGGTTCCCAAAAGGAAAAGAGCCCCTCGCCTAGTATGGAGATGGAGGTGGAAAGGGCAGCGTCTCTCAAACGTGGGAGAGACGAGGAAGCGGAGGAAGAACACGACAGCCCAAAGTCTCGGCGGAGAAGCAGGAGCAGAGAGAGAAGAGTACGGAAGGAGAAATGTTCGTCTCTACCGGTGTCCCCCGTGAGAAAGACTTATGCGGACAAGGCAAGAAGCCTTCCCGCTTCCCCGCTTAAAGCTTCCCAGTCCCCAGTTTTTAAACTGACCCCCTTGGCAAAAGCTAGTGCCATAACTCCTACTCCCTCCCCTTCTCCTACTCCCACTCCCTCTCGGGCTAAGAAAAAAAATGCCCTCCCGCGTGGGGATGCCCTGATGAAAGTTCCAGAAAATATTTCAGAGGAGTGGTCTTCCCAGCGACGAAGGCTACTGAAGCCTCTTTTAAAATTGACCTCTGTGAAGGGTCTCTCTACGGAAGACCCGAGGAACTTTGCCCAGGCCCCAGGTGTCATCACCCTGGTTAGGAATACCGGGGGGAACCTGCGGGTCTGGGACCACATCGCAGAGGTCCAGAAGCATTATACCAAATTAAATATGGTCAAAGAACATTCACCAGAGCTAAGAAAAATGGCTAAAAATTGTTCGGGGAGGTTCCCCGTATTACTCCACCCCTGCTTATATAGGGTGGTAAAACTTATTTATCCAACGGACGTCGGCGGGATTGTCCTAGACGGACGGATTACGTCCGATATAGGTACAGGGTCCCTAGGACAGTCCGTCGGGGTCCCATCCACCAGAGATTTTTTCCCCGTATGTGATTAGAGCCGTTGTTGCATGTTTTTCTTGTTCTCTTTTTCAGATCTAAGAAATGTCTATTAAGATAGCCAGTTTGAATGCGTATGGCCTGAGGGATCGGGGCAAGGCGGCTCGCCTGCTTCGTGACCTCTTGTCGTACGGCGTGGATGTGGCCGCGATCCAAGAGACTCACTTTGTTTGCGAAGTCGACTCGTGTGTGCTGGATGACGACTTTGTCGTTTATTCAGCATATGGGAGCCGGCGGGCCAGAGGTGTTTCTTTGCTGGTTAAGCGTACCCTGGACGCGAGGGTTGACCTTGTCCATGTCGGTGCCGAGGGCCGGCTGATCGTGGCCGATATTGCAGTGAAAAGCAAGTCGTTCCGGCTGATTGCGGTTTATGCGCCCAATGTTCAAGGTGAGCATGTCTCTTTCTTTCGGCTGTTGGAGCCCTTCATGGTGCATTCAACACGGCTAATCTTAGTTGGGGACTGGAATGCCATCCTAACCCCCAAATGGGATAGAGGGAGGGGCGCTAGCGGGTGGAGTGGTGATCGTAGCCTGGTCAATCTGGTCGGCGATTTTGGTCTCGTCGATAGATACCGGGTCGATCATCCGGAAGGGAGCATGTGGACGTGGACGCGTAGTTGGCCTTCTACCCGGGTATCAGCGTACCTGGATAGGATGTTAGTGAGAGAAGCCGACATAGACTTCTTAGAATGTCCAACGTTCCACTGGTTAGGCTACACGGACCACAAACTCGTTTGTGCCCGTGTGGTGTTAGATTTTAGGCCTAGGTTGGCTGGTTATTGGAAGTTCAACCAGTCCTTACTGGACAGGCGGGACTTTCGTGACCAGCTGACAAAACTAGTTCAGCGGGCGTTAATTGGGCGAGTCATTGGGAGTAAGTGGTGGGTTAGTCTTAAGGACTCCATTAGGTCTTTCGCCACCAAATATAGCCAACGGCTCAACCTAGATAAGGCTGCGGAGGCAAAGACACTTAGAGCTAATTTCGCCCGGGCGGAGGCTGGTGGGGATTCCCTAGAGATAGCCTTAGCCAGGGAGGCCCTGGATCGTTCGACTAGCGGGCGCTACATGGGTCAGGTAATTAGGGCTAAGTTAAGCAAGATGTCTTCCGAAGCTGTGAAAATGGGCGCGGAACTGCGCAAGGAAGAAATTCGCCGAGCCGGCGACCGGTACATTCGAGAGGTACGCGACCCGGAGGGACATCTCCTTAGGTCGACCGACGACATGTGCGAGGCGTTCCGGCAGCATTTCGAACACCGATTTACCAAGGAGCCTGGTCTCCGTGACGAGGAGTTTCGCAGCTATTTGGCTGACTTTCCCCGGCTTTTGCCGGCTGAAGCGGCTAGCTGCGAAGGGGAGATTACGGAGGACGAAATCTACGTGGCTTTGAAGAAGGTCGGCAGTGGCAAGTCGCCAGGTTTGGATGGTTTGCCCTATGAATTGTACTTGAGGATGTCGCACCTTTTTGTCCCGCTCTTGGCTGTCGTGTTCAACCACTGGTTTCGGCAGGGGTCCATCCCCGGTCGGATCACCAGGGGCGTGATCACGCTGTTGAGAAAAGGCAAGAAGGTTGGGAGGGAACTAGACGATTACAGGCCCATAACTCTGCTAAACACAGAGTTAAAGATTTTGGCCAAGATCCTGACGAATCGCTTGCAGCTAGTTGCCGAGTCTCTGTTGGAACCGGATCAGACTTGTTCTGTGAAGGGGAGAACAATTCAGAGCAACCTGCACTTGATTCGCACGATCATAGAGGGTGTAGAAGACGACGATGAGGCCGCGCTGATCAATTTAGATCAGTCCAAGGCATTTGATAGGATTGACCATGGCTACCTGGCTGCTGTCCTGCAGGCCGCCGGATTCAAACCCGACTTCAGCCGCTGGATTAGCCTTCTGTATCGCTCCCCCCGGGCTGTGGTACAGGTGAACGGGAAGCTGTCGGGCGCTTTCGCGCTGTCTAGGTCGGTCCGACAGGGTTGTCCACTGTCTTCTCTCCTTTATGTCTTGGCGTTGGAGCCCCTCCTTCGCCGGCTAAGGGACGAGACGGGCAGTCCGGTCCTGCGTGGAATTGAAGTCCCTGGTGGAGCTCGAGCCAGGGTTTCCGCGTACGCCGATGACGTAACGACCTTTGTGTCCTCCCGCAGGGACATAGAGGCGGTACACCAGGCGCTTGTACGGTACGAGAAGGTGACAGGGGCCAGAATTAACTGCGACAAGTCATCCGGCTTGCGGTTAGGTGCCTGGAAGGGTGTTTCCCTCCCGGGGCCCTTCAGCTGGACGGACGGGCCGGTCAAGCTCCTCGGAGTTTGGTTCGGTCCGGACTTACAGCTGGAGAAAAACTGGTCAGAAGTACTGGCAAAGGTCGGCGCGTCGGTCAAGATTTGGCGTCGACGGGGTCTCTCCGTGAAGGGCTTGGCGGAGGTGTGTAACACATACCTCTTTCCCATGATCCTTTACCGGCTGTCAGTACTTCCCCTTTGTGACGATCATGAGAAGGCGCTCGAGCGTTTGCTATTCTCCTGTCTTTGGAGAGGACGCAAACACATGGTCGACAAAGGAGTCTGTTGCCTCCGTCCGTGTCAAGGGGGTCTGGGGATGCCACACTTGAGGAGCCACGTGCTCGCTTCAAGGTTGGCATTCCTCAGGCGCGCGTTGGAGGAAGATCGGTTGCTTGCGGGGGTAGTGAGGGACATGTTCCCTTGCCTTACCATCACGCCCCCGACCCTATGGCTGACCGTCAGGCCTTGGGTGCGACCGAAATTCCTGCTCGAATGTCTGGCGGCTTTACAGGCCATTCCACGGTCCAGTGACCTTTCACAGCCTAGGAAAATCTTCTATCGGGGATTAGTGGAGGGTGCCGTGAAGGATAAGCTGTGGAGTAAGCTCGGCATGTCGAGGGTGGAGTACCGCTCTCATTGGTCTTGGGCGCCAGGCGCGGATTGGCTCAGCAACTCTGAGTTTTCTCTGACCTGGCGATTGGCTCGGAATGGTTTGTCGCTCAATGACAAGCGTTTCGCAATGGGCCTGGCGGATTTGCCAGATTGTGAACGTTGCAACCTTGGAATTAAGGAGACGTCTGCGCACGCCTTCTTCCATTGTTCGCGCGTTCGCCCGTTGTGGGCGCGTGTCGGCGAGTTGACTGCTCGTATCGCGCCGCGGGAGCTCGTGCTCATTGATCGCGCATACGCTGTGGACAATGTGTTGCCCCCGTACTCTGGAGTGAAGCGGATGGTGTTTCTGACGCTGCTGGCCTCGGCTAGAATGGTGATATGGACGACGCGACTGGAGGAAGTCTTGCGGGGCGGTCGTCTTTCGGATCAGGATCTAATCCGATATTTTGAGCACCAGCTCAAAATGAAGATTAGAACTGAACGGAAACGGCTGCACCCGACAGACTTTGGCGAAAGGTGGATACATGCAGCGAGCCTGGTTCGTGTGACCGGGGCTAGCCTTGATTTTCTTTTTTAGATCTGCTAATCACATCGGGGGGGATTCCTTTGGAACCCTTCCCGTGGTTAAGGTAGATATTATTTTGTGTACCTAGTTAATGTGAGTGTATGGGTTGTCCTAGCCTGTTCCCGGCTCCAATACTTTTGTTATGATCCAGCTCGAGATCCCCTCTGTCCATCGTTATTTTGTCCCGTTTTACTCTCGGCTGGGTCAGCCTTATATATTCCCCAGTCCAATTTATTTTAACCTGCTTCTCCATTCCCCTGTAGAAAGAGAGCTACTTGATTTTGCCTTTTAAGGCAGAATACAGTGGCCTCTTTAATTATGAGGGTGTGTTTGGGTCTTACTAACACTATGTATATGTTTTCATTTGATATTGTTTTTGTTTTGGGGATTTTTGTTTCTTCATACCCCCTTCCCATCATGTCATTTCATGTATAAATTTTTAAATCTATTTTTGTATTATATTTGTAAATAGTCACAAATTTTTATGTACATTTGGGGCGTTTTGTAGGTCCCTGGTATGGTTTTTGCGGTATTTTGGTGTACGATATGTATGAGTGTTGATGGACAAATTCTTATGGTGATTGAGAAAATTGTAACGTATGTATGGGTCGTGAATCCGATTAGCTAGGTATAAGATAGAGTACTGAAGACCACCCCAAGTTTTGTTCCCCCTCCCATTTTTCGGCCTTGTGCCATAATCTTTTGTAAAATAAAGATAAATAAAACTAGCCATTTCCTACCCCAGGCCACTACTGATTGGAGGTCCTTTTCAAGCTCGGCAGCGAGGTTCGCTTTGTCGCCCACACCTGGTTTTTGATCGAGGCAAGAGTAGATTGTTGTGTCATCGGCGTACATGCCTACTTGGGATCTAATGGCGTCGGGGAGATCATTAATATGCATCAGAAAGAGCGAGGAAGCTAGGAAAGAAACTTGAGGGACGCCGGCGTTCGTATGGTAGTTTTGGGAGGCATGCCCATTTAATACTATCTTCAATGTGCGGTTAGAGCGGAATGACTGGATGAGGTCAAACAGATGTCCAGTTATCCCGTAGCTACGCAGTTTGCATAAGAGGCCAGCGTGCCAAACCCTGTCGAACGCTTTGGAGATATCCAAGTCAACGGTTCGGGCTTCGCCATTCTTGTCAAGTGCCCGGTATATGTTCTCGGTAATGGTCGTTAGCATATCAGCAGTAGATCTGGTGAAGCGAAACCCGTACTATTTGTCAGAGAGAAGCCTGTGGGCAGTGAGATGCTGAATCACCTCGGCGTTGATAA
The DNA here is from genome assembly GCA_037127315.1 of Ascarosepion bandense. NCBI lineage: Eukaryota > Metazoa > Mollusca > Cephalopoda > Sepiida > Sepiidae > Ascarosepion > Ascarosepion bandense. Next base: position 2,687 of record JBBBDQ010030861.1, on the reverse strand, counting down.
TGGCTTCGAAAACTTTGCCGAAGATCGGAAGGAGACTAATAGGACGGTAATTGGCGGGGTCAGAGGGTTCGCCAGAATTCTTAAATATAGGAACTACACAGGAGGACTTCCAACAGGCAGGCAAACAGGAAGCAGATAGGCAGAGGTTATAGAGTTTAGAGAGGACAGAGGAGAGTTCTGGAGCACATTTTTTCAGTACTATGATTGGGATTCCGTCACCGCCGCTCGCTTTGTGTGGGTCAAGTTGTGCAATTATCTTGGAGACCAGCGAGGGTGTAATGTGGACGTTATTTAGTTGAGCCTTAGTTCTGGGTGGGAAGTCGGGTGTAGGTATTCCTAACGAGTCCAGTGTCGAATTGGTGGAGAATCTACGGGAAAAGCTTTCAGCCTTGTCCGCTGGGGAGGTGAGAACTTCAAATTCATTGATTAGTGGGGGTATTGAATTCTTGCTCTTGTTCAGCACGCTTTTGCAGAGTCGCCAGTAATCTTTGGAGCCAAACTTAGAGGATGCTATGCGTTGCCTCATTCTGGTAGCAAACGCCCTCTTAGCTTTGTTCAGTACTTTTTTACACTTATTACGTGCTGAGGCGAAAAGGCGCCTGTTTTGGTTCGACGAGTAGCTTCGATAGAGCCGGAAGAAATGGTTCCGGTGGGCAATGGCGGCCGAACAAGCGGGTGAGAACCAGGGGGACGAATTTGATTTTAGCTGGAATTTCCTGGCCGGGATAAAAGCATCGATGCCAGCCTTAACCCAAGAGGAGACCTCGGACGCACCGTCTTCGATAGGAAGATCGAAGACGTTGTTCCAGGGGACGTCGCAGAGGAAGTCTGGGAACGAGTCCCAGTCTGCTCTCTGGTAGCAGTATGATATTCTGCTGGTCTGGTTTTCTTGGGTAGAGTTAGCGCGGATTGAGATGTTGACGGAAATTATGGCGTGGTCAGAGTTTCCGCGTGGGTAGAGCTGCCTGGTAGTGCAGGAGTCTGGAATGGAAGTAAAGCAATGGTCGAGTAAAGAGTCCCTTCCGTTAGGGTTATTAGAGAAACGCATGGGGAAGTCCACCACTTGCGTTAGAGTTTGGGTTATTGAAAAATACATGGTGCGGATCCCAGCAAGGTCGGTGGCTGAGTTTTCAAGCCACTTGGTGTGGTGGGCGTTAAAATCGCCAAACACAAATATATGGGCAGATGGGTGAGAAGAAATAGCCCTGTCGATATTAGTAGAGATGCTATCAAGTACCATACAGTCAGAGGAGGAGGGGGAGCGGTAGAGGAAGAAGAGATAGCTAACCGAGTTTAGAAGTGAGAGACAGAATCACATGAAAGAATGATCCAGGGATTCAAGAGATGTGACCCTGGCTAGGGGGAGTTGTTCGCTGACATATACACCAAGCCCATGCATATGGACATTGGAGTCCTTCCTGAAGAGGGGAAGGTAACCAGGAACAAAAAGCTCCGAAGAGGGGATAGAAGGGTCAAGGTTAGTCTCACATATAGCTAAGATATCAGGTGAGTTAGAAGGAAAGACTCTACACTATTAAAGTTACTACGAATACCTCGTATGTTTGTGAAGGAAACGCAGATTGGTTTGGGCGATTTATGACTAGCTGGTTTAGTCTTGCAGTTTCGTTTGTTTAATTTCATGATGGTTTAGTTGTGGATAGAGAGAGGTCTAGAGTAGGGTCAGATGGTCACTAATTGCAGCAGGTGAAGGATGGTGAATGGCGCCGCCTGCAGCATAATGTGGCCTCTGGATTGCCCATCGGAAATTCATGCAGGGACGCCCGTCCATGCGCAAAATGGCACTACAGGAACCCCGATATTATTCAACTGTTGATCAGAGCAGCCTCTCAAGACGCTACGCAATAGTTCGGGCTCCTAACTACCAGTCGGAAGCAGCAACCAGGAAACTGCCAACCCGGTACCCTCAGAATGAAGAGACGTTGCCACCATACTCACCAACTGCAAAGAGCCGAACCGACATCTTGGCCGAAAAAGAGAGATGAACCGGGAACCCCTTCCTAAACAAGAAACAAGGCGGTCACCTCTACTCCTGTCCAAAAGAAGTGGGTGGAGTGTGAGACCGGGCGATAGTAGGTACTATCTACTCCAATTAAAAATAAATACTGACTGAAGTTTACTAAGTTTTAACTTAGTATAAGTTGAAACTAAATTTGATAATTAAAAACAATTTGCACAATCATAGTCGCAGTGCATTACAAGAGTGACTAGTAGAAAACTTAGGTTAGTAACAAAACAAAACAAGAAAAAAATAAAAATTATAGAAAAAAAGATAAGAACCAAAAAAGAATAATAAAAAAAAAATAAACAAATACAGCAAAATAAGATCAATCAGACTAGCTAAAACTTACCATTTGCAGGCCGACTGACAGAAAAAAGTTAAGAAAATTTTGAAAATTATCTTCATTTTGTTTTTCCCACTCAGATAATTCTGGCTAGTTTAAGCTGTCCTTAAGTAAGCAGTAACAGGGAGAAGTGTGAGGGTAGAATACATTGAAGTGAGAGTGGGGAGCACCTCGAAGCCATGTGTCCAGTTGACGAAGAAGAAAAAACATGGCCGGTCTTTAAATACTCAGAATTCCTACATACAACCGAAACCCTATATACCAGAACTAAATTTGATAATCAAAAACAATTTACACAATCATAAAAGAGAGAGAGAGAGAGAG
>JBBBDQ010030859.1:310000-358322 GCA_037127315.1 Ascarosepion bandense | reverse complement strand
GGGGTCCGAGGGTTCGCCAGAATTCTTAAATATAGGTACTACGCAGGAGGACTTCCAACAGGCAGGAAAGCAGGAAGCAGATAGGCAGAGGTTATAGAGTTTAGAGAGGACAGAGGAGAGTTCTGGGGCACATTTCTTCAGTACTATGACTGGGATTCCGTCACCGCCGCTCGCTTTGTGTGGGTCAAGTTGCGCAATTATCTTGGCGACCAGCGAGGGCGAGATGAGGACGTTATTTAGTTGAGCCTTAGTTCTGGGTGGGAAGTCTGGTGTAGGTATTCCTAACGAGTCCAGTGTCGAATTGGTTGAGAATTTACGGGCAAAGCACTCAGCCTTGTCGGCTGGGGAGGTGAGAACTTCAAATTCATTGATTAGTGGGGGTATTGAAGTCTTGTTCCTGCTGAGCACGCTTTTGCAGAGACGCCAGTAATCTTTGGAGCCAAACTTAGAGGATGCTATGCGTTGCCTAATTCTGGTAGCAAACGCCCTCTTGGCTTCGTTCAGTACTTTTTTACACTTGTTCCGTGCTGAGGTGAAAAGGCGCCTGTTTTGGTTCGACGAGCAGCTAGATAGATAGAGCCGGAAGAAATGGTTCCGGTGGGCAATAGCGGCCGAGCAAGCGGGTGAGAACCAGGGGGACGAATTAGGTTTTAGTTGGAATTTTCTATAGAAAAAACTACTAAAAAGTTGTAATTTTAAAAATGTATTTTTTTTTGACAGTATTTATTTATTTATATTATTATATATATATATTTGATATTTCAGACCGGCCTCGGCCTTTCATCAGAAACAAATGATTTTAAAATTTAAACTAGAAGCGTTTGTCGCGAGAGCGTTCGTCGAGAGATGTTTACATCACGTGACGTAGAAAGCGATAGAGTTTCTTAATATTTGTAAACATAAACCTATCTCTAATCATACTTTTAAATGTTGTTTTAAAGAAAAAAAATTTAAGTGTATCTATGGCTGAACACTTCAATCAACCAGGACACACATTAGAAAACTGCAAATGTTTACTGATAGATTCCGATTTTAGTTCTACATACTCACGCAGAAAGAAAGAAAATTTTAAAATTAAATACATATAGGCTAGGATTACATAGGGACTTAGGTATTTTGAATCTTTATAAATATTTCAATAGTTAAACATTTTTAGATACACTTATAAATAAATACTGTCAAAAAAATACATTTTTAAACTTACAACTTTTTAGTAGTTTTTCCTATACATATTAAGACAGTATACGTGGATCATCATTATGCTACACACACACACACACACACACACACACACACACACACACACACACACACACACACACACACACACATATATATATATATTGTTTAATTACTTAGTTTTTGGCCATAATAAGGTTGTATTAAAAAGTGTTCAATAAAATTATATTGTAGAACTTTTGAATATTTTCCATTTGTAAACGAGTTATTACGTGACCGAGGTTTCTACCAGGAGTGGTGTCTTCACCCAATTTTCAATAACTGATTTTACCATTTACCTTTTTTTTTTTAAGAACGCTCACGCAACGATTTTTTTTAACGCTCACGTGGCAGGGAATTTTTGAACGCGCAATTTCTAAAATTACAAGGAATTATGGCGTTTTCATGCATAGTTGTATGCGTTTTCATGCATAGTTGTTTATGCATAGTTGTATACACTTAGACATAATTTCCGTTCTTTCATTCAACAGTTCGTTTTTGTTTGGGAATAGTATTTTTGTTTGGTACATAAAAATATCATCTGAACATATTGATATAATCCTACATTGCCGCAAATCAATACTTTTCCACAAAGGTAAAGCTTGGATCAAGAAATCAAAAACGGCACCTTTGATATACCACAAGGATCGTATGATGGAGCAGAAATTTCAGAATTGATGAGCATATATATTTTAAATAAAATAAAAAAATTAAACCATTTTGACAACCACAGATTATACAGAGATGACGGATTAATGATAGCACCAGACAACAGAAGAGAACATGATAAAATAAGGAAAGAGCTTTTCAAACTATTCAAAGAGCTTTTCAAACTATTCAAAGAGCTTTTCAAACTATTCAAAGAACTAGATTTTGATATAATAGTAGAAACAAATAGAAAAATGGTACAATATTTAGATTTTGAATTTAATTTACAAACTGGCAATGTCTAGCCATACATGAAAACAAACACTAACAGACATAAATACAAAATCCAACCACCCAAAAAGTATAATGAAACACATTTACAAAGGAATAGAACGCAGACTATCTAATAATTCGTCAAACAAACGAATATTTGATGAAAAGAAAATTATCTGTGAAGAAGTACTAAGAAAATCTGGCCATAAAAACATTTTGCAATATAATTCTCAACCAAACAGACAAATAAAAACTATAATAGAAAACGAAACATTATCTGGTTCAACCCGCCATTTAATTTAGAAATAAGGCCAAAATAGGACAAATATTTTTTAAACTGATAGATAGACACTTTCCAAAACGATCAGAACTAAACAAAGCATTCAACAGAAACACAATCAAGTTAAGTTATAGTTGCACTAGTAATCTAGATAGTTTCATAAAAAACAAAACGCCAGAAACTTAGATAGCAGTGTACAAAACAAAACCACTAATAAAGAATGCAACTTCAGAGACAAAAAGGATTTTGCAACACAATGAAATCATTTACAAGGCAAAGGTACATGACCCAAATAGCCAAAATGAAATATATTTGGGGTCAACCAAAGACACCTTTAAGACCAGGTGGTTCAATCACAAGTCTACATTCAAAATAGAAAACTTAAAAAAACTGTACAAAATTGGCTAGCCTCACGTGGAAATTAAAATCAAAATATAGAAAAAAAACCCAGACATAACGTGAAGTATAGTAAAAACAGCCAAGCCTTAAAACGGTGGCAAAATATGTAGACTGTGCCAAGAAGAAAAGTTAGAGATTATGCTTTTCCCAAACAAAAACGAACTGTTGAATGAAAGAACGAAAATTATGACTAAGTGTAACCATACTAAAGAAAAAAATTCTTAGGTTCATACAACCATGAATAAAAACGCCATAATTCTTTGTAATTTTAAAATTTGCGCGTTCAAAAATTCCCTGCCATGTGAGCGTTAAAAAAAAAAACAACAAAAAAACTGTTACGTGAGTGTGCTTAAAAAAAAAGGTAAACGGTAAAATCAGTTATTGAAAATCGCCTGAAGACACCACTCCTGGTAGAAACCTAGGTCGAGTAATAACTCGTTTACAAATGGAATATATATATATACTGACTTGCTATTTAACCTATAGCTGGAAGGAAAAGCAACGGATAAATACCTTTCCTGAAGGTTTTTACGCGTATTTGGATGCAACGAGTTTGGCTGGAATTAGAACTCAGCTCTCTGATTTCTCGTTCAGAAGCCGATATCCACTGCACCACCCACGCACATTTTGTAAGATTACCTTTTGTTTTCTAGATTTATTTTTTCTTTCAAAGGTAATAATTAGTTTGTTTAATAGCGCAAGGTTTAAGGTGAAAATTATGACGTTGTGCATCATATTCTTGTATTGAGTCCAAACTCAGGCTTTATGCTCGTTAGGCACCATGTAACATTAATCAAGCGAGAGTGAAGATACGCCTTCAACTCGCATTGTATGTCATTAGTTTCTGACGTTCTAAAATAGAGATGTGAAGAGGAGAGAGGACACTTGAAAGAATTCGTGAAAGTCCGTTCGAGAAATCTCCACAAGCATAAGTGTTTTTTTTTATAATCATATCTCCCCAAGCAAGGCATTTTACTGCCACTGTTTTGCAGGGGTTTACATAGGAGGAAAGTTATGAGAAAGAGTGACAGATTATAGGGGGTGTCAGGAAGTGGGTAAAAGAAGGATGACTGTGACCATAAAGTGAGGGATCAGTTTATATATTGATAGTAATGTAGAATTGATACCCCACTTAATATCTACATTATAATAGTATAGAAAGTTCTTTTTTATAATCATATCGCCCCAAGCAAGGCATTTTACTGCCACTGTTTTGCAGGGGTTTACATAGGAAGAAAGTTATGAGAAAGAGTGACAGATTATAGGGGGTGTCAGGAAGTGGGTAAAAGAAGGATGACTGTGACCATAAAGTGAAGGATCAGTTTATATATTGATAGTAATGTAGAATTGATCCCCCACTTTATATCTACATTATAATAGTATAGAAAGTTTTTTTTTATAATCATATCGCCCCAAGCAAGGCATTTTACTGCCACTGTTTTGCAGGGGTTTACATAGGAGGAAAGTTTTCAGAAAGAGTGACAGGTTATAGGCGGTGTCAGGAAGTGGGTAAGAGAAGGATGACTGTGACCAAAATGTGAGGGATCAGTTTATATATTGATAGTAATGTAAAACTGATCCCCCACTTTATGCCTACATTATAATAGTATAGAAAGTTCTTTTTTATAATCATATCGCCCCAAGCAAGGCATTTTACTGCCACTGTTTTGCAGGGGTTTACATAGGAGGAAAGTTATGAGAAAGACTGACAGGTTATAAGAGGTGTCAAGAAGTGGGTAAGAGAAGTATGAGAATACTGATGAGAGTGGAGTGGACGAAGAAAAGAGCATGAGAGAGTGAGAGAGAGGATGCAGGTTAGTGAGATAGGAGATGATTATTGACTTTACATTTAAATTCTTGGGAGATTGTAGCAGTCGGGAAAGTAAGTAAATGGAATGGAATTCCACAGGCGGGAAATGCAAGAAAAGAAGCTAATGGAATAGAATTTGCGTTTTCATTTTATCGGTTTCATAGTAAAAGGTGGGACCTAATTGCTAATCTTGTGGCTCGAGTAAATTCATATATAAGGGGCACCACTGAGCTAAGTTCATCGAAGCAGAAGCCGTGAAAGTATTTGTAGAAGAGACACAGAGAAGCCACATTGCGCCGGTGAGAATATGACTGGATCCGAGCTGCCAAGTCGGGATCTATCACATTACAGATTCCCCGTTGTATTTTGTCAAGGACACTTAGGTGGATAGCAGGAGCTGTAAGTATTTCAGAAAACTTGAAACTAATTAATTAGAAAAAGAAAATGTATATGACAAATGCTGCCCTATTAATTAACTTAAGAATCAGTGTTTCGAAAATGGCACAATTCTGTTTTTAGTACCATAATCCTTCCCGACTTAGGCGATCATGGCTCTCCAATGTTTCCGTTTTTCTTTATCTGTAAATTGCCCTATATTCTTGGGAAAGACAATGGATTGATTTTCCGTTGACCTATTCTTTCAAAGTTTTCTTTTAATAGGCTAGTTACTCCATAAGGCTAGAGAGCTCAGTCTACCCTGTTATTAAGCCTATAGGTAGGGGAAAATACAGAGAGATAGTTTGTGTGAAAGTGAAAAGAAGTTTTTAGAATTTGAAATTACTCGCTGATTCTACTTACTCTACTGGTGTCCGTTGCATTGCTCATATATCCGACCATTCTGTTACTAGGCGATACATAATATTATTATTTCTTGATAAAAAATAAGCTACGATGAAAAGTGGATTCTATACAACAATGTGCTACACATTAGTTTGAAAATTCTGAAAATCTTTTCAAGAACCAATGCTTCCTAAAAAGAAATTATCATGATCACTCTGTTGTATTATGCATATTTGACACATTGTAATTTTCGCCCACAAAGGAATATTGTAGTTAATTTTGGTTCCGATCGCTCCTACCCCCATTAGCATGGAACAGGCTAGCCTTCCTGAGAGTAAAACATTACGTCTCCTTGGCCTCACAATCTCAGTGGACATCAAGTGGAATGTCTACATCGAATCCATTGCTAGATCTGCTACTAAGAAGGTCGGTTCACTGTGCAGGGCCAGGAAGTTTTCCCGTCTGAGTCCATCATACACATATATAAATCTACCATCCACCCGTGTATTGAATACTGCTGCCACATCTGGTCGGGTGTCCCTGTTATTCACCTCGGGGTTCTTGATAAAATCCAACGTAGAATCTGTAATGTTATTGATACCCACTTGGAAGCTCGGCTGCAGTCGCTGTCTCACCGGAGTGATGTGGCTTCCTTGTGCCTCTTCTATAAATACTTTCACGGCTTGAACTCCAATGAACTTAGATCACTGGTGTTCCCTAGGTATGAATTTACACCAGCTAGTAGATTAGCAACTAGGTCCCAGCCTTTTACAGTGAAACCGATAAAATGTAACCGCAACTTCTACTCTACAGCTTCTTTTCACGCACTTCCCACCTGTGGAATTCCCTTCCATATACTTGCTTTCCCGACAGCTAAAATCTCCAGGAATTTAAATGTAAGGTCAAAAACATCTCCTATCACACTAACTCGCATCCATTCTCTCAAGCTCTTTTTTCATCTACTCCACCTCCATCCTCGGTATTCTCATACGTCTATTATCCTCCTCCTGACATTTCCTATAACTAACCAGTCTTTCTCATCACTGTCCCCTATGTAAGCCTTGGGCAACAGTGGCAGTAGAATGCCTTGCTTGGGGTGAGATGATTCAAAAAAAAAAAAAAAGAAAAAAGAAAAAGAATTGGTGATATTTCAAAGGGATTTATGTGATGTAAGGACAGTCGTTCGAAATAGACCACTTTTAATCCATGATAAAGCACTTCCAGATGTTGCACAAATGACACTTCTTCTTCTTCTATGTGCCGTGTCCTTTAGAACGTAGTTGATCATGACTCTCCACATCTTCCTATCCCTTGTCGCTCTTAATACTCCTTCTCCTGTTATCCCACTCAATTCCCAAAGACAAATCGTTCTACAAAAAAGGCATCGAATTGTTAGAGAAGCGTTGGAATCGGTGTATCACCCTAGAAGGAGACTATGTTGATGAATAAAGTCGGATTTTGCCTAAAAGTTGTTATTTTATTAGTTAAACCCGGGATTAGTTGAGTGATGTGTAATATACTAATATATGTATGTATGTATGTATCTGTCTATATGTGGGTATCTGTGTGTGTGTGTGTGGGTGTGTGTGTGTCTATCACATTTTCCCCGTTTCATATCTGAATAAATTTGCAATAATCTAAATATAATGCTTTGTTAAACTTAGAAATTAAAATTTGTAGTCTCTAACATTAATTCGTAATAAATACATATATTTTTTGAAAATAAATTTTAATTTTTTATTGAAAAATGAAAGTAATTGTCGATTAGCGATACTGATCTCTATTTTTATCAAATATTAACATTAATGTCCCAATAAATTGTTTGTAGAATCTGTTCTTATGTTCCTAAAATTAGAAATTACTTATACTTTGATTGGTCACCACAGACTATGTAACAATGTCTTCCTGATTGAGGGGGTTGGGATAGTTTTGAACCTTTTGAAACTCTTCAAATTAAAATCAGCACCATTACTTGATAAGACACAAGTAGTGTCAAAACAAATTAGCTACTTTTGTAGTGACATTAAAACATATTTATGTTATAAATTCTAAATAAATATTATATCAATGAATATACATATTGTCCTACGTCGATGGTACAATTCGGAGTTTCATGCATCATGCAATCATCAGGTGCATATTACAATCTAACCGTTTCATAGATTGGAATTTAAGTTCAGTCGATCTTCATGGGAGTCAATCTTGCAAAGTTAGGTTGCTGCTTTTTAATAACAATTTAAATAGACAAAGACTTTTCTTCTTCTTCTTCTTCTTCTTCTTCTTCTTCTTCTTCTTCTTCTTCTTCTTCTATGTGCCCTATCCTTTCAGGACGTAAGCGATCATGGCCTTCCACATCTCCCTATCCCTGGTGGCTCTTAGCACGTTATCTCCTGTAACATCTCGCAAACCTTGTTCTGTCATCCAGCTACTCAGGCCCTGCAAATATGTTATCCGCTGCTTTCCTCTGTCTCTTTTTCCCTCTATCTGCCCTGTTAGTATCAGGTTCTCCAACCCCTCTTTCTTCATTTCATGTCCCAGGAACTTCAGCTGTCTCTTCCTGATGCTCAATATTAATTTCCTTTTCGTTGCCATTCTTTCATTGCTCACATAATCGGTCCGCGATATCCTCAGCATCCTTCTGTAGAACCACATTTCAGCTGCTTCAAGTTTTTCCTTAATCTATGATGATATTGTCCAACATTCACTGCCATATTGAAGAACTGACATCACATCATGGAGAAAAAATAAATTAAAATTAAAATCTTAAAAGTCAAATTATAAACTTAAAATTATAAAATTAAACAATATTCTAACTTAGTACCGAGTCATAAGAATTTCATATATGTGCAAATAATTTAACTGAAAATTAATGTTAATATTTCAATACAGATATTATTTTCGGAACAGTTGAATACAGGACACCTCAAACTAATGCATGAAGACGAGATATTCAAAATCCACCCATAAAATACAATGCATACCACGGGATATACCACATCTTTATGCAAAAACAATAAAAACATAACCCATGAAGACCGAACAAGGTCAGAAAAAATGGTGGGAAAAAAATAAAATAAATAAAATAAGATGCCCCATTATAAAAACACATTTCTTTTAGGAAATGGAGTAAAACTTACATATTTTTTATTTATTTGTTTAAACGTTATTTTTAATCGATGCACATGTTTGAGTAGACGCTCTGTGTTTATTATTAAACAGAATATTTATTTATATATTTACATCTACCGGCGTGAATATTCAAATAAAACTCGAATTGTGTTTTTGAAATGCGTATCCATTACAATATGAGTATCTATTAAAAAAGTGTGTGAGTGTCAAAAATAAACATTTGTTGTGCCAATATATGTACATATTTATTTGCGTAAACTAAACGCACAGACATATATACACAATGTTAGAGGTAATTATTCACGTTAATATTTTCACAATAAAATCAGTATTAGCCAAATATGTGTGGGTGGTGCAGTGGATATCGGCTCGGAACGAGAAATCGGTTGTATACCCTTACGCGCAAAGACCCGGTGCTCCTGCTATCCACTTAGGTGACCTCGACCGAATCCAACGGAGAATCTGTAATGTGATCGATTCACAAGATTAGCAACTAGATCCGACCCTTTTACTGTGAAGCCAATAAATTGTAAACGCAACTTCTACTCCATCAGCTTCTTTTCTCGCACTTCCCGTCTGTGGAATTCTCTTCCGCATACTTGCTTTTCTGACAGTTACAATCTCCAAGAATTTAAATGTAAAGTAAATTGTCATCTCCTGTCTCACTAACTTACATCCTCTCTCTCATGCTTTTCTACATCCACCCCATTCTCATCAGTAATCTCTTCCCTCTCCTACTCTCTTCCTGACACCCCCTGCAACCTCTCACTCCTCATAACATTCCTTCTCGTCCAACCCACTCTCATCAGTAATCTCTTCCCTCTCCTACTCTCTTCCTGACACCCCCTGCAACCTCTCACTCCTCATAACATTCCTCCTCGTCCAACCCACTCTCATCAGTACTCTTTTCCCTCTCCTACTCTCTTCCTGACACCCCCTGCAACCTCTCACTCCTCATAACATTCCTCCTCGTCCAACCCACTCTCATCAGTAATCTCTTCCCTCTCCTACTCTCTTGCCTTGCTTGGGGTGACACGATTAAAAAAAAATTCTTGGGGAAAGGTGTGAATCCGTCACTTCTCCATCCAGCTATGGGTTAAATAGCTGCACTGATTGGACTCTATATCTCTGGACGGCTATCGATCGACCGCAGAAAGTAATGGCAACCTACTGCGGGAAAATCATTTGATCAGTCTTTCGAGACATAATCGCCCAAGCGTCTGTCACGTATGACTGATTAACCAAAAGATTTTTGTTAGGTTTTCGGGTTATTATTATAATTGTATAATAAATATGTTGTATGAATTTCAGTTTATATTATACTTTTATTAGAAATCTTTACAATAAGTTTTTTAATCATTTCACCCCAAGTAAGGAGAAAATGCCACTAAGACGCAAGGTGTTACTGAGAATGAAAGAGAATGAGAAGACTTTAGAAAGAGGAAAGGAGAATAAAAGAACAGATTTCAGGAACATTGTAGATAGTGATTGGGGTGGCATATAAATTTTGAACATTGTCAGTGACAGAGACGCAGATGATAGTGCTGATTGCAGACACGGAAAACAAACTAGAAGACCTCCTACAGAAGGTAGCTGAATAGAGTGACAAAAAAGAACTACAAATAAACTGCAAGAAAACTGAATGCATGGTCATCAGCAAACATGCCAAATACAAGTCGGAGATATTAAAATCAAGCAGGTACAAAAATTTAAATACCCAGGAAGTGTTCTAACTAGAGACGGAAAGTGCGACACAGAGATCCGAAGGTGAATTGGCATGGCGAAAGACGTGTTCCAGAAGTTGAGTATTAAGAAACAGGACAATTTCGCTAGAAACAAGGAAGAGAGTACTAGATTGCTAAGTGCTGTCAGTTCTTCAATATGGCAGTGAATGCTGGACAATACCATCAAAGATGAAGGAAAAACTTGAAGCAACTGAAATGTGGTTCTACAGAAGGATGCTGCGAATATCATGGATCGAGCATGTGAGCAATGATGATGTCCTAAAAATCTTACTTTCTATCTAGTCTGCTCATATCTAGCTATCCCTATATCTGTCTTCCTTAGTCTACTAATATCTATCTATCTATCTATCTATCTATCTATCTATCTATCTATCTATCTATCTTTGCGTTTGAACGTCTTAGGCTAATCATATCTATCTATCTATCTATCTATCTATCTATCTATCTATCTATCTTGGTCTGTTCATTATCTATCTATCTATCTATCTATCTATCTATCTATCTATCTATCTATCTATCTATCTATCTATCTATCTTGGTCTGTTCATTATCTATCTATCTATCTATCTATCTATCTATCTATCTATCTAGTTCTGTTCATTATCTATCTATCTATCTATCTATCTATCTATCTATCTATCTATCTATCTTGGTCTGTTCATTATCTATCTATCTATCTATCTATCTATCTATCTATCTATCTCAGTCAGTTCCCATATATGTATTTATCTATGTCAGTTTATTTTTATATATCTTACTCTCTCTCTCTCTCTCTCTCTCTCTCTATATATATATATATATATATATATAAACTATTAAATATCTATTGTGGTATTTTCCCAACTTGTTACCGTAGATTTTAACAAATATCTATTTCAGTCTATTTCCCTTTTTCATAATTTGTTATTATCACTATTTGTCATCTATCTTTTTGTATTCTCTGTCTGTCTGTCTGTTTGTCCCTCTCTGTGTTTATATCTATTTACCTAGTTTCTCCACTACTTCTATGTATACACAAATAGACATTCACTTGCAAAACAATGTCTGACTCAAAGGAACTGTCTAATCTGTTGAACAAATAGTTAAACAAGTTAAAACGCAAGGGAAAATATTTTTAATCGTGAAAATCTTGAATTTTCAATCTTTAAAAATAAAATGGAAGAAAAATATTAAAATGGATAAAATAGAAAACCAAAACGAAAAAGAAGAAGAATGGGGCTGTGAAGAATGTTTGCAATAATATTTTCATTCCAAAAATATTTTCTTATTTTTTTTTCTCGCGTCGCCAAGAAATCTATTTATAACTGGAAAAGAAATCTTATAAATATTTTCGAATAACATTTTTTAAAATTCAATTCCCTGTGCAGTGCTTTTGGGTTACGACCAAAGAATGATGAAATCGGTATTCATTCACTTTTTACCTATATTTTGGCACAGAAACAGTGGAGTATCCATTTTGTTTTCGTAGGTTACGCATCAGCGGATAGAATCAACCGCGGATCGAAGAACAAAAAGTAAAAAAAGAAAAAAACCCAAAAAACAAAATAAAACAAAACAAAACAACAAACAAACCCCAAAATAAAAACAAATCCCCGAAAAATTAGACAAAGCAAAACGTGTCCTGCACTCCAATTTAAATCCACACGAAAGTAGGGAAGTGTGGGTTTAACGCGCCGTAATCTCGCATCATTCCACAGATTTTCTCTTTTATGTGTCACGTTCCACCAGGCCGTAGGCGATCATAGCCCTTCACAACTCCCTATCTTTTGTAGCTCCAAAATTCTTCTCTGCCATCGACTTGCTTAAGCCCATCAATTATATAACGCGTTACTTTCCCCGTCTATCTTTTCCTTTATCCGTCCTGTGAGTATTATATTCTCTAAGCCTTCCTTCTCCATTACGAGTCCGAGAAACTTCAGCTGTCTCTTTCTGATGTTAAGTATAAACTTCCTTTTTGCTTCCATGTTCTCCAAAACCTTGTCGTTGCTGACAGGTTTGGTTTATGGTATCCTCAGCATTCATCTGTAGAGCCTTCTTCTTCTTCTATGTGCCCTGTTCCTTCAGGACGTAGGCGATCATGGCTTTCCACGTCTCCCTATCCCTGGTGGCTCTTAGTATGTTTTGTCCTGTTACACCGCCCAAACTCCGCTCTGCCATTCACTAGCTGAAGTCCATAAATCTAGAATATAAATGTATAAAAACTAGCATGGCCACAAAATGAGGGATTAGTTTATATATTGATTATAATATAGAATTGATCCCCCATTTAATAACCACATTATAATTTCTTATAAACAGTTGGAATATATATTCTTCTTCTATGTGTCCTGTTCCTTCAGGACGTAGGCGATCATGGCTTTCTACATCTCCCTATCCCTGGTGGCTCTTAGCACGCCTTCTCCTGTTACACTATGCAACTCTCATTCCATCAGCCACTAGCTCAAGCCCATAAATCTAGAATATAAATCTATAGAAACTAGTATGGCCACAAAATGATGGATCGGTTTATATATTGATTATAATATAGACTTGATCCCCCACTTATATCAACATTTCTTATAAACATTTGGCATATATCTTCTTTTTCTATGTGCCCTGTCCCTTCAGGACGTAGGCGATCATGGCTTTCCACATTTCCCTATCCCTGTTTCTTAATACGTTACTCAACTTCTGGAATGCTTCCTTCGCCATGCCAATTCGCCTTCGGATCTCTGTGTCGCACTTTCCGTCTTCTGTTATAACACATCCCGTGATTCTAGTATCCTCGACCTGTATTTGGCATATTGGGCTGTCCTTTTTACTGATGACCATGCATTCGATTTTCTTGCAGTTTACGAACCACATTTCGGAATTGAACGGTTTCTGTAATGTTTTAACAGATGGCGGATAATATAACATTAAAATGCAAATGAATAGCAAAATATGCTTTCTGAAAGCTAAGCAAAGATATAGAAAAATTTCATTAGAAACAAAGAAAAATGCTGAACTGTTATTTAATATCAGTTCTCCCATATGACATTGAATACTGGACAAGTTTCTCATAGATGAAGGCCTAACCAACAACTGTAGGCCACAATGTGTTGTTATTATGGACAGCTGAAGATGTAAGCTATAAATTTGAAACCTCGAAATCAAGCAGGTGCAGAAACAGAACTATCTGAAAATAGAAAATGTGACAAATCCGGAATCCCAAAGAATTCTGGAATAATAATATCAAGAAACAAGCAAGTTTCATTAAAAAATACTTGTTACATATTCGAAAGCATAGAAACAAACTAGATGTTCAGTAAGACTTCTTTATTTCGGCCCGAAAGTGGTTGGTTGTTTACGTGTCAATTCCACAAATATTAGGTTGTACCAAAAGTTCGTAAACACTTGCAAGAAATTGAAATTTTACTCGCCAAGTAATCTAAGGTTACCAGAAAACACTTGCAAAAAATTGAAATTTTACTCGCAAAAACAACAAAAATTATTGCTCAAAATAAAGACCATCATTTTCCAAGACTTTCTGCCATCGATCTGCAAGCTTTCGGATCTGGTCAAAGTACCATTCAGCCGGCTTCGAATCAAAGAATTCTTGACACGCTTCCTTGACTTCACCAAACGAGTCGAATCGGCGGCCCTTCAGAAAGTGTTGCATTGAGCGGAAAAGGCCGTAATCTGATGGAGCACAGTCAGGGCTGTAGGCTGGATGTGGCAGAACCTCAACGCCGTACAGCAATTCAAACGTGTCTTTGGTCTTCCTGGCGGTGTGTGGCTGGGCATTGTCCAGTTGCATCAAAGCGCGCTTTCGGTTGATCAGAGCCGGGTACTTTTGCTTCAACTTTTCGTAGACCTGCTCAAGTTGCTGACAGTAAAGATCGGCACTGATGGCACGACCATTCGGAACCAACTCAAAATGCACGATTCCTTCAAAGTTCCACCAAACGCACAACATGACTTTCTTGGCAAATCGATCTTGTTTTGGAACCAACGGTGTCTCTTGCCCTTTCTGAACTCATCGCTTGTCTCGATTGTGCTGAACCAGATAGACCCATTTCGCAAGTGTTTACGAACTTTTGGGACAACCTAATATATGACAATTATTTTATTTTTACTTAGTCTTCGCTTATTGTTGTTGAGTAGTTTTTCGCACTGAAGGTTATAATCGTGCTATGTCGGTTGCTAATCAACTTAACGTACCCAAAATGTTAGGAACTTGGTAATATTCCACTGAAA
Source organism: Ascarosepion bandense (assembly GCA_037127315.1). Classification (NCBI taxonomy): domain Eukaryota; kingdom Metazoa; phylum Mollusca; class Cephalopoda; order Sepiida; family Sepiidae; genus Ascarosepion; species Ascarosepion bandense. The sequence continues at coordinate 343,822 of JBBBDQ010030859.1, read as the reverse complement.
GCTGACTCCTTAGTATTCGGCTAACTGCCGACTAATATCAACTGCCTAGTAGTTCTACTGAACTCCAATAGAAGTCTAAAGAACTCCGATGAACTTCCCAAGTAGTTCCTGTTAACTTTTATTAATATAGGAGGGAGAGTCTCTTATCTGAGGAATAGGTGTGTTAACACATAGTTACAAATATTTTAACAACATTTGTGTTGAAAGAAGTATCAGTTGAAAGAATTTTGGAGGATTCTTCATTCAAATATATTTGTGATAACTGCCGACTAATATCAACTGCCTAGTAGTTCTACTGAACTCCAGTAGAAGTCTAAAGAACTCCCATGAACTTCCCATGTACTTCCTGTTAACTCATATTAATATAGTAGGGAGAGTCCATTATCTGAGGAATAGGTGTGTTTCCCCATAACACTTATATTCTATAGTTACTTTTCTTCAATTTTTTTTCATTATATATTGTATGTTTCTTGTACTTGTTTTAATCTCTGTTAAAGATCGACCGTGAGGTTCATCATCCATAATGTTCGAGGTCGATCGCAAATTCCGGTTACGATTTCGGCTTGATCTCATAAATAAAACTGATCGTTGGAAAGAAAAGCCAAATGACTTTCGCAGACAAAGCAGGCCATTGATGAATGCTGATGTCGTTCACTAATGCTGACATTCACCTAAAGCCACTTATTGACTAATGCTGATGTATATATAAGCATCAATTACAAACAAATATCGCTGTGTACTGCAAAAAAAAAAAAAAAAAAAAATGTATAAAATAATGCCAAAATGCACTTAAGCAAAATTGATAAACAAACTCGAGTATACCTAACTAATTACAAATGCCGACGTCGACTTAAAGTTAAAAACAAAAAAAAAAACAAAACCTATGTGCACCTCAACAACAATGAGAAAAGAATGCTGACATATCAGTCAGTTAAGTGCCATACGTGATACACGCTTTGGGCGATCATGTCTCGAAAGAGACATGACTGACTGGGCAGAAGATTATCCCGCTGTAGGTTGCCATTGCTTTCTACGGTAGACTGATTGCCAGCCAAGTCTATAGAACCCAATTTGTCCTGTTATTTAACCCATAGCTAGAGGGGGAAGAGATGTAATAGTAATTAGTGGAAGATCAGTTTATTACTTCATAACAATAGAAAACCGACCCCCACTTTATGCCCAGTAGAAGCTTTAATCATGTTTTCAATTATTATATTCGGTCAGTCAGTTAAGTGCCATACGTGATACACGCTTTGGACGATCATGTCCCGAAAGAGACATAACTAACTGAGCAAAAGATTATCCTGCAGTAGGTTGCCATTGCTTTCTGCGGTAGACTGATTGCCAGCCAAGTCTATAGAATCCAATCTGTCCTGTTATTTAACCCATAACTGGGAGAAAGAGACGGATTAATACCTTTCCTAAGGGTATTTGCGCGTAAGTGAATGCAATGAAGCCATGAAATTATTTGTAGAAAAAACAGACAGAAGCTGCGTCCTGTCGGTGCGAAAGTGACTGAAGTCGAGATGCCAAGTCAGGATGGATTACATTGCAGATCCATCTTTGGATTTTTTCAAGACCAGACCAGATATGACAACAATATTCAATGCATGGATAAATGGTAGATTTGTAAATGTGTGAGATTTATTTCCTGGTACAACTCAGTGACCCAACTTTCCTTGCAATAGATGCAGCTGTTGATTCGATGTAGTCGCTTCACTTTAAGACAGTGGAGGAATGAGACCCAAAAGACGACCTGTGTTGCTCTCCTGGAGTCTAGTGTCAAAACAAGCTAAAACAAGAGGAAAAAGAGCAAGGCAAAATAAAGAAAATATTTACCGTAAAGTGGTAAATGAAAAAAATATATAAAAAAAACTGTTAACCACTAAGCGTTCATTGCTTTTCAGTGCTCAATCGTGAGCAAAGTTTATAAATCTGTGAAGAGCAAAGAACGATAACTCGTTAGCTTCATTTTGTTTTGATCTAATTCTACTTCGATTTGCGATTGCCATTTTACGATAAATAACTTCTTTCTTGAACCTCCTTTCCTTGTTTTAATAAAATTGTAATTATTAACATATACTTTTAAAATGATCGTTCTTAAAACTGTAAGAAAATAATACCCCTAACACAAAGTATGCACACTACCAGCCATAATTATTAGGCAACGCCAGTGTTTAAAAAAAGAAATGATGTATTTCATACTATTTTTAGTATTTATTGCCAAGTGAAAAAGAATGTTTCTTTTGTTATTATTACTTTGTAAAATTTCACAAGGCAAGGAAGGAAGAATGAACTCGTCCAAATTACCCATAAATTTTCTTCATTCTTTCATTGATGAAACTGCAATATAGGTAATTATTAAATATAGGTAATTATTAAATATAGGTAATTATTAAATATAGGTAATTATTAAATATTTATAAATTCGTTTGATGCACATGTTATTGTGCTGTATTAACAAAAGAACCTTTCTATTTTCATTTACAATTATTCACTTGGCAATAAATACTAAAAAATAGTATGAAATATATCATTTTTTTAAACACTGGGGTAACCTAATAATTATGACCGGTAGTGTATATAGTTCTAATAGAATATGGTATAAAGGCTAGGGGTTAACTTCTGTAGATAGCTTAGAAATTGAATTTAAATTTGAATTCTCATGAAACTGGTAATATTTAGAAATAAATTAAGTCAGAAAAGGTTAAATTAAATATGCTGTAACATTTTACACGCATTTAATATTTTATAGAAGCTATGTGATAAATGCAGTGTATTAAATTAATCGGCATTGATTTGGATTGATAAATAATTTTCATTTCATTTTATTGATAAATAAAAGCAATTTAATTCACATGGTCAACAAGGACGTTGCATTAATAAAACTAGAAAATTTCTTTCTTTTTTTTTTTTTTTTTTTTTTTTTTTTAAAGTTAACCCGAAAACGAGTTTTTAAATTTTTATAAATATTTTACAGGACTGACTTTTAGGGACTATTTTATAGAAAATACAGAAACGTGTTTCTACATGAAAAAGAAAATGAAAAATGATTTATTTTATAGGGAGTTATTAGCTGAGATAACCATTGTTGAAAGAATTTAGGCTCAGATTCATTAGGTTGAAAGCTGTATCTGGCTCAAGACCAATCTTATTTGGGTTCTTCCTGATAATTCCCAATTAACGCCTTCAAAACTCTCTAACAAATTTATATTTATGATTCGACTAGCAGTATAGCACGGCGTTGCTCGGGTGTAATGAAAACTTTAAAACTAATCCATGGTCCTGGTGCTCAGTCAAATTTTGATTTCCTGGTATCGATATCAAATCAGTTTTTCTCGTCGTAAACTGAATTTTGAAGGCTAAATAAGTCCTCTGAGTAAATGGTATCATGGCTGAGACAAAGAACTACAATTATACCTACTTAGAGCCAAACCCGAAGCAAAAACTAAACTAAAAGGGCTGAAAAAATACAAACATACAGGCAGATAAACAGACACACACACACACACACACACAAACATCTTGCCTTTATATATATATATATATATATATATATATATATATATATATATATATATAGGAAAAACTACTAAAAGGTTGTAAGTTTCAAAATGTATTTTGACAGTATTTGTTTATTTTTATTATTATATTTATATTTCAGACCGACCTTGGTCCTTCATCAGAAACAAATGATTTTAAAATTTAAATTAGAAACGTATTTCGCGAGAGCGTTCGTGGGGAGATTGTTTACATCCCGTGACGCAGAAACGTGACGCTTTGTCTATGAGTGTATCAAATTTGATTAAAATTGAACCACTCCTTCTATAACCCGATTTTTTCGATTATCGATTTTCGATTTTTATCTGGGGTACCTCGACACAAATCCTAGCTAAGAACACTCGCAGACGCTTATAGTACAACTGTGTAAATTTTCAAGAAAATCGGTTCAGCCGTTTCGGAGTCTATAGGTAACGGATACACACAGACACACACACAGAGATAAAGTTCCATTTATAAATAAGTTTAGATACTACTTTTAAGAACTCGAGACAAAGGATAAATGAGGAACAACAAGATTATAACTTGAAGAACAGAAATAAAATATAAATATATTTTCAACAATACATACATTTTTGTAGTTGAATAAATGAGGCATGCATTTAGTACAACAGGATTAAGTATAGAATGAGTTGCGTTCCATAGACTGAATTTTTACATAGATAGCAATTAAATTGAACTTAGAGTTTGTGGGGTTTCATACATTGACACACACACACACACACACACACACACACACACACACACACACACACACACACACGCATGGTCACTCGGCGTCCACGTGATGACTTGTTCCTGCCTAAACGATGCCAATAAAAGCGAAGAACATCATGTGGTACGACAGTTAGGATTTCGTCCCGGGACAAGAGCAGACATGTCTCCCTAACTCACACAAACACACGCGCACTAATTGCGGGTAGCAATTAGTGGCGCAAATTTCTTTTATTTTTCTTCTCCGACATTAACACTATGCACATTAACTTTCATTCAAACATGGACCTTACATAAAATAACTTCCTACACATAAATTCACAATTTTTCCAACCTTCGTCAGTAGAAATCCATAGACTGCCTAAGGCTACTACATTCGCATGTAAGTCTCTCTCTCTCTCTACTCAACGCACACACAGACACAGAACTTTGTCTTCTGTCTGACTTTCTTCATCAAGGATTTGAACTTTGAACTCTTTACGATAATCTTAACAATTGTTACAAACCTTTCTTTCAGCTAGAGAAAAAACTTCATACATCTTATTTTGTTTCTACGAACAGACGAAGTGGAATGACTCTTTCCTTTTCACTTTCTTATGCATGCTCTCTCAACCCCATGTAACCTTTGTCAATACATTGTTTTTCTGGTTACTTTCGCCTTACTCGTTCTTTCATATTGTCCGGCTTTATTTCACTCCCAGTTACGTCGAGTCGACTCGTAAACTTAAATTAGTAAGTGGACGCCTTCGTCCACTACAAGTTCCTTGTATGAAGGAATGGAAAAATGTTCATTATTCAATGTTTAATCCACATTGTGTTGAGGTTACAAAATATTAACCTGTTAAGGTACACACTTGTATCGAGAAATTTGTGAACCCAACTGATACTTTGAGTGCGCCAATCGTTTTTATACTGATTCGAAATCTGCACGAATTGGCGGTAAAATAGTCTGTCACTTACCTTGTTGCTGATTGGCTACTGCCAACCAATCAGCGAATTTCTTACGAGGAAATGTTCTAGGACAATCTACAGAATTTCCTATGCAAATTTTGTGGGTGGAGAGAAAATAAAATACGTAGGCGTAAATGTTTATGTACATATGTAAGAAAAATACAACTAGAAATATTTAATTTCACAGGTATGTATATGTATATGAGTGTACATAAATGAAAACATGTAAGTTAGACTATGTAGTTCTACAATTTTACTTCTTTACGATATTCCCTAAGCTTAGTTTTTATTTTTTTTTACAACAGAAGGCCTGCCAAATAATGATTTGTGATGCTAGCTTGTTCACGATTTCTTTCTTGTGAGATGTGCAATTTCTAGATATTTACTAACCTTAGCCTAGTAAGGTACAATTCAAGTTAGCGAAGGAAATGGGTGTAGAAATACTTTAATCTTCCAGGTAGGAGCCGAGAAAGTTAACATTCAAATTCCTGACATTTTTACCCGAGCTCAAAATCCGATCTCTGACACAGAAAGAAATAATGTGACTATCCGAGTCACGAACTAGGCTATATTATTACAAGTATATTCCCTTCCTCTTTTGTTCCAGACAGAATTCTGAGGGCAATGCACACCTATCGGCCTATCAGGGGCAGCATATTTCTTATTTTTGACAACTATTCAGCCCATCCAATTACTGCTGGGAAGCAATATCATCAAGACAGCCTAATTACCACCCATATCTACATCCCTTATCCAATTCCTAAATGAAATAATGCTGAACTCTATAGAGACTATCGCTCAGTTTTTATGAAGCATTTTTTTTAAGCGCAGGGGGCTACGTAAGAGTGAAAAGATTGGAAAAGAGAAAGCCGGAAACCACATCCTAAGCAGGAAACAAGGGATGAGCCTCTTCAGCTGTTCAATAGACGTGGGTGGAGTGTGAACCGGCCGATAGTTTAGTCTATCTACTCCAATTGAAGTAAAGAAAAAAAAATAAATAAAAGAGAGAAAAGATTGGAAAAGAGAAAGCGGGAAACCACATCCTAAGCAGGAAACAAGGGATGAGCCTCTTCACCTGTTCAATAGACGTGGGTGGAGTGTGAACCGGGCGATAGTTTAGTCTATCTACTCCAATTGAAGTAAAGAAAAAAAAATAAATAAAAAAGTGAAAAGATTGGAAAAATTCTAAGAAAACATTTATTAAATAATAATAATTATTACTTTCTTTTATTAATCATTTAAATGGTTGTTGTTGTTGTTGTAGTAACAGTAGCACTAGTGGTTATAATAATAATAATAATAATAAGAAGAAGAAGAAGTAGAAGTAGAAGAAGAAGAAGGATCTTGAAATGGAAATATCAAATATGTGGCTCATGAAAACATCATTAATTTCAGTTGTATTCGAAGTTCTCCGACTGATTGGAGTTAGGGTCAGATAACACTCACTGAAGGGATTCCTGGTGGCCCATGTCTTAAGAAATACATAAAATTATACTCACAAGTGCAGCTCACATATTACACAAACCTTTATCTATGCAAAATGTGCGTGATCATAGAATTTTTCTTTATTTAAAATGATCAGTGGGAGATGTCATAACGCCATTTCCGACCTTAGGTCTCTGGCTGGGACCCGAAAGAAAAGGTGTGTACAACAGAAATCAAAATAATAATAATAATAATAATAATAATAATAATAATAAAAACCAGAAAGAAAAAACTTGTCTATTAACTGATATGGCTTGTCTAGCGGACTGTAAGAAAGCAACCAAAGAATTCGAAAAACTGTCAAAATATAAGCATCTGGAAATTGAAATAGAAAAAAATGTGAAAATTGAAAACAAGAGTCCCGCCAGTGATAGTAGGTGCACTTGGAATGATAAAAAATGGAACAAAACAACACATTGAAAGAATCCCTGGAAACCCCAACTTAAGAGATATACAAAAAATTGTTTTGTTAAGTACAGCCCACACACTAAGGAAAACTTTGTCTATGTAACGCTAGGGATGACAAGGGAGATAGAAAAAGCATGAAATGGAGCCGTAATAACACGCCACTACCTGCCTTAGGTCTCCCCGCAGACTTGGTTGGTAGTGCGACCATAGCAGAAATCGAAATATGATGAAAAATGACATAATAATAATGATAGATTATCGTAAAGCATTCGATAGTGTACCACATTCCTGGATCTTAAAGACTTTAAATATCTACAAGGTATCACCCGTCATCATCAATTTCATCAAACAGTGTATGTCGATATGGAAAACAACCCTTTACATCAATCATATAAGTGGAACCTATAAATCTGGTGAAACAAACATCAAAAGAGGTATGTTTCAAGGTGACTCTTTGTCTCTCTTACTATTTTGCATATCATTAATATCATTAACCAATCAACTTAACAAAACAGAATGTAGTTATAAAATAGCTCAAAAGAAAATAAGCCATTTATTTTACATGGATGACTTAAAGTTGTATGCTAAGAATGATAATGAGCTGGAAGGTCTTCTTCAAACTGTAAAATGCTTCAGTTAAGACATTGGAATAATATTCACTTTGAATAAATGTGCTAAAGCTACAGTTTTACGAGGATCGCTACAACAAACATCCTCAATTAGCTTAGATCCTGCTGTAACAATAAAAGATTTAGAGCCAGAAGAAGCTTATAAATACCTAGGTGTAAATGAGAGTGAAAAAATTCACCATAAAAAAATGAAAGAAATAGTGCGTAAAGAGTACTATAGAAGGCTACGACTGATATTAAAAACTGAATTGAATTCTCAGAACAGAATTATGGCCATTAATAGCCTTGCCATCCCAGTGGACCAATATAGTTTCAACATCTTGAACTGGACTCTGAACGACACCAGACGAATGAATTCAAAAACAAGAAAGCTTCTTTCTAAGCATAAGATGCATCATCCAAAGGTTGATGTAGACCGTCTATACATACCCCGTAAAGAAGGTGGAAGAGGTCTTATTCAGCTAGAAATGTCATACAAGACAACAACTATTGGCTTACTGACATACATAGAAACGACAAAGGACTGGATGATACAATTAGTTAAACAACATGAAAACAGAAAGAAAAAATATTCAATAATGAAAGAAGGCAGTAAATACAAACAAGATTTACAGTTAGTAGATTCTGTAGAAAAGCAAAACAGAAGCCAAGAACTAATTATTGCGATAAAATATATGAAAAACAAAGCCAAGGATAAAGCTCTTGAACAGATGAAACAACGTTGGCATGACAAACCTCTGCATGGCCAATATCCAGAACGTGCTAATAAATCCAGTGTTGATAAAGTTAATACTCATCGATGGTTACGCACATCTGGATTAAAGTCTGAGACTGAAGGCTTTATTCTTGCAGCACAAGACCAAAGTCTTTTCACTAGGAACTTTCAGGCAAATAATGTGGATCCAAAATGCAGGTTCTGTAATAAATACCAAGAAATAATAGACCATCTAATCTCAGGATGTTCTGTACTTGCCCCAAATGAATATAAAAATCTTCACGATAGAATGGTGCAATATTTACATTGGACAATGTTCAAACACTATGAAAAATATGTAAACAAACACTGGTATGAACATCACCCAGAACCGGTTACAGAAATAGAAGATGTCACCATTCTATGAGATTACACCATCTAAACAGACAAAAAAAAAAAAATGAAGCAAATAGGCCGGACATTATTGTTAAAAACCAGAAACAAAAACTTGCTTATTAATTGATATGGACTTGTCCAGAGGATTGTAACATAGCAACCAAGGAATTCGAAAAACTCTCAAAATATAAAGATCTGGAAATTGAAATAGAAAAAATGTGGAAATTGAAAACTAGAGTCGTGCCAGTGATAGTAGGTACACTTGGAATGATAAAAAAATGGAACAAAACAACACATTGAAAGAGATATCCAAAAATTTGTTTTGTTAAGTACAGCCCACACACTAAGGAGAGCTTTGTCTATGTAACGCTAGGGATGTTAGGAGAGAAAGAAAAAACATGAACTGGAGCCATAACAACACAACACAACCTGCCTGAGGTCTTCCTGCAGACTTGGTAGGTAGTGCGATGATAGCAGAATTCGAATTATGATGAAAAATGACAACATAATCATAATAATTGAAGAGGTTTATCTATGTAAATTGTTTGTGATCTGTTTTTTTTTCTTTTACGGTAAAATTTACAGTAAAATTTACAGTAAAAATTTCTTTATCAGTAAAATATGTCATGAAGCAATTTCTGACCCCAGGCCTTTGGTTTCGATCCGGAAGAAAATGTGTAAACAACAGAAATCAAAAGAAGAAATAATAATAATTGTACAGTTTTCTTCAACATCCAAAAACCCAAAAAACTATTTCATCGCCTCTGGCACTTCATACAGGTAAAATCTGTGAGCAGTAGTTCCGAGGTTCTCACCAGTGCGGAATTCAGCCGAGAGACAGTAACTACAGCGTGTTTCAACCGGCTGTTGACTAAATCTGTCTGTGCTGATAGTTACTGACAGTATATCCAAGGTGGTATATATGGCACTGCATCGCTTGCTAAAGAGTTTCCTAGCTTTTAGGGCGAAAGTTCCTCCGATGAAATCAACGACTACATCTCTTCAAATTGAAGGCACTGTTCTCAGGGATGGGTTCCGCCAGGTCTACTTTACCCAAGACAAGCTACGGATGAATAAATAAATACCTACCGAAACATATGTCGGGAGTTGACAAGGTGATCAAATGCGCAGCTCTCCTACGACTACGAGTGAAAGTACTGGTGATTATGATGTTGACGAGTGTACCAGTTAGCTATACATCTATTATCCAAACCCAAAACCAAAGAATTCTGAACCGTATTGAGGTTAATTGTTACTTACTTCCATATATGAAGCGAACCTTAAAAACAATAAATTCTGGCAGTCCTATTGATATACTTACATTAATAAATTCCATAGCTGGAGACTTTGCGCAATAATCCTTCTTGCCACGCCCTGTCAAAGGCCTTTGAAATATCTAATGCAATCATCCTTGAGTTATATCTATTCTCAAGTGCCTCACTAATTTTATGAGTAATCTCCATTAGGCTATCAGCAGTGGTCTGGGTAGATTGAAAGCTGTACTGTTTGTCGCTTAAGTGGTTGTTCCTAGTCAGGTGATTAAGAAATTTCTGGATGATTATAACTTCAAAGAGTTTGTTAATGATACTGAGGAAACCGATGGTCTAGACTGTAAGGGAGGATGAGCGCCTCGGGTTAATATGTTTAAGAATACAACAATCGAGATTGTGTATGGACCGGTGGCCTTCTTGGGGCCAAGGCGTTTGATAAATCTTGAGATTCATTTGGCTGTAATGAAAATATTACTGTTTATATATGTTTAAGTCTGTCACGGTGAGAATGCTTTAAAAAATGGATAATCCAGTATAGATTTGAAAGCAAAATGCCAAAAAAATTGAAATCATGTACTTATAATAATTTTGAACATCATCATGATGATTTTGAACATTATCAGTATATTAAGTTACAATCATGTCAATAAAACACGTTCTATGAAAAGAAAAAAAAACAACATTAAGAAATAGCTTTCATAAAGAACCATAAGAATATATGAATAGTAGCACGCGTTTATCAGTGGTTAAATTAATTGCTTAGGGGAGAGATTTTGTCGACTAGAAAGATTTGCCGAGGGGAGTCGGTCGAAGATAGATAATAATACACCGATGAGAATTTTATATTTGAAATAGTGGGAGAGAGAGATTTAGAGATTAAAAGAGAGAGAGAGAGAGAAAGAGAGAGGGAGGGAGAGATTTAGAAAGAGAGAAAGAAAGAGGAAGGGAGGGAGAGATTTAGAGAGAAAGAGAAAGAGAGAGAGGGGAGGGAGAGATTTAGAAAGAGAGAAAGAGGGAGGGAGGGAGAGATTGAGAGAGAGAAAGAGGGAGACGAGGAAGAGATTTAGAGAGAGAGAGAGAAAGAAAGAGAGAGAGGGAAGGAAGGGAGAGATTTAGAGAGAGAGAGAAAGCGAGAGAGAGGGGAGGGAGAGAGAAATTTAGAAAGAGAGGAAGAGGGAGGGAGGGAGAGATTGAGAGAGAGAGAAAGAGGGAGGCAGGAAGAGATTTAGAGAGAGAGAGAAAGAAAGAGAGAAAGAGGGAAGGAAGGGAGAGATTTAGAGAGAGAAAGAGGGAGGAAGGAAGAAATTTAGACAGGGAGAAATTTAGATAGAGAGAGGGGGAGAGAAATTTAGAGAGAGAGAGAAATAAAGAGAGGGACGGAGGGAGAGATTTAGAGAGAGAGAAATTTATATTTGAGGTGGTGGGAGAGAGAGATTTAGAGATTAAGAGAGGGAGAGAGAGAGGAAGGAGAAGGGAGAGGTTTAGAAAGAGAGAAAGAGAGAGGAAGGAAAGGAGAGATTTAGAGAGAGAGAAAGAGGGAGGGAGGGAGATATTTAGAGAGAGAGAGAAAGAAAGAGAGAGAGGGAAGGACGGAGGGAGAGATTTAGAGAGAGAGAAAGAGAGAGAGGAAGGGAGATTTAGAGAGAGAGGGAGAGAGAGATTTAGAGAGAGAAAGAGAGAGAGAGAGAGGGAGGGAGGGACGGACAGACGGACGAACGGACGGAGGGAGAGATTTAGTGAGCGAGAAAGAGAGGGAGGGAAGGAGAGATTTAGAGAGAAAGAAAGACAGAGAGAGGGAGAGCTATTTAGAGAGAGGGAGAGAGGGAGAACTTTAGAGAGAGAGAGAGAAAGTTTGGGTAGTGACTATATATTTACGATCAATTTGATTAAAAACTGGAAAGAAGACAAGTGAAATTGAGATAAGCATGAGTCACATCGAATGAATTCAGCAACCGTAGCTTTTTTCTCTTTATAATAAAAAAAGACAAATATTAAATATTAAAAAAAACTGAGGCATAAAAGAAAGAACGAAAGAAAGAAAGAAAGAAAGAAAGAAAGAAAGAGAAAATACTTTCATTAAAAAAGAAACTCAGGAATAAAGGGAGGAGGGAAACAAAAAAGAAAGGAACATAGAAATAAAGAAAATATTTTTTTATAATCATATCGCCCCAAGCAAGGCACTATACTGCCACTGTTTGGCAGGGGGTTACATAGGAAGAAAGTTATGATAAAGAGTGACAGTTTATAGGGGGTATCAGGAAGTGGGTAAGAGAAGAATAACTGTGGCCACAAAGTGAGGGATCTTTTTATATAGTGATTGTAATGTAGAACTGATCTCCCACTTTATATCCACATTATAAAAGTATAGATTTTTTTTATAAACATACCACCCCTAACTGCCACTGTTTTGCAGGGGAGGAATGAGAATACTGCAGAAATGAGATGAGAGTGATAGAGAGAGAGAGAGAGAGAGAGAGAGAGAGAGAGAGAGAGAGAGGATGCAAGTTAGTGAGATAGGAGATAACTATTGACTTTACACTTAAATTCTTGGAGATTGTATCTGTTGAGAAAGCAAGTAATTGGAAGGGAATTCCACAGGCGGGAAGTGCGAGAAAAGAAGCTGATGGAGTAGAATTTGAATTTATATTTTATTGGTCTCACAGTAAAAGGGTGGGACTCTATTGCTAATCTTGTGGTTCGAGTAAATTCGTATACAGAGGGAACCAGTGAGCAAAGTTAATCAGAAGCCATGAAAGTATTTGTAGAAGAGACAGGGAGGCCACATTGCGCCGGTGAGAAAGTGACTGTATCCTAATTGCCAAGTCGGGATCGATTACATTGCAGATTCTCTGTTGGATTTTGTCAATGACATCTAGGTGGATAGCAGGGGCACCTGACCAGATATGGCAGCAGTATTCAATGCACGGGCGGATGGTAGATTTATATATGTGCAGCATTGTTTCAGATGAGAAAAACTTCCTGGCCCTGCACAGTGAACCGACCTTCTTAGCAGCGGGTTTAGCTATGGATTCTATGTAGACATTCCACTTGAGGTCTGTTGTGAGAGTTAACCCGAGGAGGCGCAGTATTTTACTTTCAGGGAGACTAGACTGATCCAGGCTAATGGGGAGGGGGTAGGAGCGATTGTCTGTGATGGTTAATAGACAGCAGACGGAAAGAAGAAAAGAAAAGAAAGAAAAGATTAAGGAAATAAAGGGAAACAAAAACGAAAGAAAAAGCAAGAAAATGAAGGAATGACAAAAGAAAGAGAAAGAGAAGAAGAAAAAAGAACGAAATGAAAGAAAGTTTATAAATATAGCGATTGAAGAAATAAAGAAAAAATGGAAGAAAGAAGAAAAGAAAAAGAAATCTAAACTTATTTATAAATGGAACTGTGTGTGTGTGTGTGTTTGTTTCTGAGTGAGTGTGTGTCCATTACCTATAGACTCCGGAACGGCTGAACCGATTTTCTTGAACATTTACACAGTTGTACAATAAGTGTCTGCGAGTTTTCTTAGCTAGGTTTTGTGTCGTGGTACCCCTGATAAATATCGAAAATCGATAATCGAATAAACCGGGTTATGGAAGGAGTGGTCCGATTTTAATCAAATTTGATAGACTCATAGACAAAGACATAAGAAACGATATTCAGAGGTTTCAAGGTTGTAGTTCTTACAATAGTGCAAAAAGTCGATTATATATATATAAGGCAAGATGTTTGTATGTCTGTTTATCTGCCTGTATGTCTATTTTTTTCAGCTCTTTTATTTCAGTTTTTGTTTCGGGTTTGGCTCTAAGTAGGTATAATTGTAGTTTTTAGTCTCAGACACGATATCATTTACTCAGAGGACTTATTTAGCCTTCAAAATTCAGTTTACGACAAAAAAAAACTTATTTGATATCGATACCAGGAAATGAAAATTTGACTTACATCCATTCATTTTTCTTTCAGTCTACGGTTTCGTTTTAACTGGAAACAACTATCGCTTTTTAGTCTTTCATGCCAACGTCCAAGGAGTCTGAGCTCCAGGACCATGGATTAGTTTTAAAGCTTTCATTGCACTCGAGCAACGCCGGGTTGTACTGCTAGTAAACAGATAAATCAGAAAAGAAGGAGAAAATTAAAATTAAAAGCACCGATATTCAGATAACTTAAACTGATTACTTGGCTAATTATTTTTGTCATCATTTTACTTTCAATTATTGCCACGTGATGCAAACAATAGTCTCTGTACTTTTAAACAAATTAGCCTTGTATAATAAAAAGGAGGATGAAAAGAAAAGGCGGGAAAATAAAAAAAAATAGAAAGAAAGAAAAACAAAAGAAAGTATCTAATAAATAAAGAAAAGTGCAAAAAAGACATTAAAGAAAAAAAAAGAAAAAAGAAAGAAAAATAAAGAAAGGAAAGAATGAATCAGTTAAGTGTCATACGAGATATACGTTTGGGCGATCATGTCTCGAAAGAGACATGACAAACTGGGCAAAAGATTATCCCGCAGTAGGTTGCCATTACTTTCTGCGGTAGACTGATTGCCGACCAAGGCTATAGAACCCAATCTGTCCTGTTATTTGACTCATAGCTAGAGAAGGAAGAGATGTATTATATTAGTAAGTAGTAAAGGAACAGTTTATTACTTCATAACAATAGAAAACCGATCCCCCACTTTATGACCAGTACAAGTCTTAATTATGATTCCAACTATCATATCAGTCAGTTAGTTAAGTGCCATACGTGATACACGCTTGGGCAATCATGTCTCGAAAGAGATATGATTGACTGGGCAAAAGATTATCCCGCAGTAGGTTGCCATTACTTTCTGTGGTAGACTGGTTGCCGACCAAGGCTATAGTACTCAGTTTGTTCTGCTATTTAACCCATAGATGGGAGAAGGGAGGATAAAAAATGAAGACGGGAAGATAAAGAAGAGATTAAAAGTAAGAAGATATTAGTAGAAGGATAGTAAAAATAAGAAAGAAAGAGGTTGGAATAAGAAGAAAAGAGAAAGGAGGAAGAAGAAAAGAAGAAAGAGGAAGAAGAAAAGAAAAACGAGGAAGAAGAAAAGAGAAAGGTGAAAGATAAAAAGAGAAAGGAGGAAGAAGAAAAGAAGAAGGAGGAAGAAAAAAGAAGAAGGAAGAAGAAGAAAAGAGGAAGGAGGAAAACAAAAGAATGAGGAAAAAGAAAAGTGGAAAGATGAAGAAGAAAAGAGAAATGAAGAAGAAGACAAGAAGAAGGAAGAAGAAGAAAGAAGAAAAGAAGAAGGAAGAAGAAGAAAAGAGGAAGGAGTAAAAAGAAAAGAGAAAGGAGAAAGAAGAAAAGAGAAAGGAAGGAAGAAAAGAGGAAGGGGGAAGAAGGAAAAAAGGAAGGAGAAAGAAGAAGAAAAAGGTAGGAGTACTACGAAAAGAGAAAGAAGGAAAAGAAAAGAAAAAGGAAGAAGAAAAGAGAAAGGAGGAAGAAGAAAAGAACGAGGAAGAAGAAAAGAAGAAGGAGGTAGAGGAAAAGAAGTAGGAGGAAAAAAGAAGGAGGAGGAGGAAGAAAAGAGAAAGGAAAAAATAAAAGAAAAGAAGAAGAAAGAAGAAAAGAGGAAGGAGGAAGAAAAAAGAGGATGGGGGAAAAAGAAAAGAAAAAGGAGAAAGAAGAAAAGAAGAAGGAAGAAGAAAAAAAGAAGAAGGAAGAAGAAGAAAAGAGGAAGGAGAAGAAGAAGAAGAAGAAGGAAGAAGAAGAAAAGCGGAAGGAGTAAGAAGAAAAGAGAAAGGAGGAAAAGAAAAGAGGAAGGAGGAAGAAGAAAACAGGAAGGAGGAAGAAGAAAAGAAGAAGGAGGTAGAGGAAAAGAAGTAGGAGGAAAAAAAGAAGGAGTAGAAAGAAGAAAAGAGAAAGGAATAAAAGAAAAGAAGAAAGAAGAAGAAATGAGGAAGGAGGAAGAAGAAAACAGGATGGGGAAAAAGAAAAGAGGAAGGCGTAAGAAGAAAAGAAGAAGGAAGAAGAAGTAAAGAGGAAGGAGGAAGAAGAAAAGAAGTAGGAGGAAGAGGAAAAGAAGTAGGAGAAAAAAAGAAAAGCGTAAAGAGGAAAAAGAAAAGAACGAGGAAGAAGAAAAGAAGAAGGAGGAAGAAGAAAAGAGGAAAGAGGAAGAAAAAAGACGAAGGAGGAAGAGGAAAAGATATAGGAGAAAAAAGAAAATCGTAAGGAGGAAAAAGAAAGAGTTAAAGAAATGATTGAAAACTAAGTAATTTGGAGAGTAAAAAAATATTAGAAACAAAGAAATAAGTACTAAACTGTTATATTGTATCATATCTCTTACATGGCAGGGTTAGAGTTAGACAATCTCCACACGGATGGAGAAAAAACTTGAAGCAACACAAATATGGGTCTACAGAAGGATGTTGAGAATACTATGAACCGAAAATATGGGCAACGACAAAATTCTAGAGACAAGTGAAACAAACAAACAAAAAGAAAACACTAATACTTAACATTAAGAAGAGGCAGTTGACATTTCTAGCAAGCATAATGAGGACAGGGGACTTGGAAAATTTGATACTCACAAGATAGATAGGCGGCAAGATAGAGTAAAACAACGCATAACATACCTGATGGGATTGAGTGAATGGATAGAGGGGCAGATTTTCGGAGAGATGGTGAAAAGACAAATTTTTTGAGAACTACAAACGACAGGAACTTGTGAAGAGCCACGATCGCTAACGTCTAGAAGAGTACAACACAGAAGAGAAATCAACTGAAAAAGAAAGCTTGTAAGCAAGCAAAGAACAAAGAAAGTTTTATAAGGTTAGTTTTCGTAACGTTCTTCTGAAAGGAACTTTTGATAACCAATTATTAACGAGTTATAATGTATCTTCTCTTCAAGTCAACGTAACTAAAAGAATTCTTCAAATAATCCACAATAAAGCTCTCCAAATAATCCTCTCGAGTAATTCACTCAGAAACAATCTCTTCAATGACGCACAACATCAGAATAACACAGAACGTTATTTATCTGCCTCCCTGCCGAGGCGGAATGTTTTTCTTTTTAGTGGGGAATTCGAGACCTAAATTCCGGGCAAAACTTTCCCATAGACGCTGCACATGGCAGGGTCGGGTCAGTCAGTTAAGTACCATACGTGATACACGCTTTGGGAAAGAGAGATGACTGACTAGGCAGAAGATTATCCCACAGTAGATTGCCATTGCTTGCCAAGGCTATAGAACCCAATTTTTCCTATTGTTTGACTCATACCTAGAGTGAGAAGAGATAGATTATATTGCATTATTATATTAAGCATAATTAGTGGGAGTTCAGTTTATTATTTCATAACAATAGAAAACCGATCCCCCACTTTCTGCTCAGTAGAAATTTTAATTATGTTTCCAACTATGATATTCAGTCAGTCAGTTAAATGCCATACGTGATACATTCTTGGGCGATCATGTCTCAAAAGAGAGATGACTGACTGGGCAGAAAATTATACCGCAGTAGGTTGCCATTGCTTTCTGTGGTAGACTGGTTGCCAACCAAGGCTATAAAACCCAATCTGTCCTATTATTTGACCTATAACTGGAGGGAAGAGACGGATTAATACCTTTCCATAGGGTATTTGTGCGTAAGTAAATGCCATGAATTCAACTGGAATTCGAACACGGCTCCCCGATTTGTTGTTGCTAGTCAATATCCACTGCACCACTACAAGACTCTACCCTTCAGCTGAACATGGTTTAGGTTCCTCTTCGCCGGGAGGCAGAGACTCTGACGACGTTAGAGTTCACAAGGATGGACGGCACTGAACGGTATTTATTTACCTCCCTACCAAGGCGGAATGTGGCACAAGACCTTTTTATAGTAGGAATCATAGCTCTAAAGCCAAGCAAAAATTTTCCAATGACCCTGCACATGGCAGGGTCGGGTATCTAGTATAATTTTCCCCAGATGAGAAGCTACTCTTCGACCGGGCCCCGTCTCGGTTCTTCTCCACCCGAAGGCAGAGAGTCTGACGAGGTTAGGGTTCGAGTTGATGTACAACTCTGAACACACTCTGACATCTCTCTCAGTGCTTTATATAATACTATTTATAGTCACGTGATACAAGTAGCGTTGTGGTGCAGTGGATCTCGGCTTGGAACGAGAAATCGGGGAGTCGAGTTCGAATTCCTGTTGAATTCCTTGCATTCACTTACGCGCAAATACCCTTGGGAAAGGTATTAATCTGTCTCTTCCCTCCAGTTATGGGTTAAATAACGGGATAGATTGGGTTCTCTAGCCTTGAACGGCAACCAGTCTACCGCAGAAAGCAATGGCAACCTACTGCGGGATAATCTTCTGCTCAGTCATTCATGTTTAAAAAGAGACCATATCGCCCAAGCGTGTATCCCGTATAGCATTTAACTGAACTGATACCAGTAGCACAATTTATTCAACGGTTACGTATGTTGCCTGGAGATCCGTGTTCAACCACACGTGTTAGTATCGACCTTTGTTCTTACATAACTGAAAGAACGAATAGAAAGAAAAACAATTTTGTATTATCCTACCCAGGTTAGCACACAGTTGTAATCCTACTTAAATTAGACGTTTTACTCTTATGAATTCCAATTCATTTTCGATATTAAATTTTGCCTAAAGTAGAGTACAATAATTTTAAAAAATTACAATAAGAAGCATTTATTGCATCATTTTCAGCAAACTTCTATACATAAGCAATTATGTTGTGACTAGTGAAGAGAAGACATTTGCAAATGATGTTTGCTCTGAGGTGACATCTCGTTAAAACGTTAAATATCAAAATAACGAAAATCTCATAATAATGTCTCCATTTTGTGCTAAAAGGCTCGACAAAGAATCACCTCTAAGCCGAGTTAAATGATTTACTTTTGTTTTTTAGCAAGCACAGAAGCAATAATGTCCTCATTTATTCTTTCAATAAATCTATTCTATTTGCTTGTATAGTTTTTAATGGAAAATCTCACGGGAAAATTATTGATGAAGTCTTAGTCTCATTTTTCGCCTTTGTCTTCAGGCATTTCAAATTGATTTCGTCAAAAAAAAAAAAAAAAAAAAAGAAAAATGAATGGGAAGATCCTGTCTAAGAATGAAAAATGGCAGAAAAAATCCAATCGGGAAGATTGGCCTTATAACACTGATATAGTTTACTTCTTCTTCTTCTTCTTCTTCTTCTTCTTCTTCTTCTTCTTCTTCTTCTTCTTCTTCTTCTATGTGCCCTGTTCTTTCAGGGCGTGAGCTATCATGGTTTTCCACGTCGCCCTATTCCTGGAGGCTCTTAGCATGCCTTATCCTGTTACTCCACGCAACCCCCGTTCCTACATCCACCTGATCAGGCCCTTCAAATATGTTATCCGCTACCTTCCTCTGTCTTTTTTTCCTTCTACCTAGCCTGTTAGTATCAGGTTCTGTAAGCCCTCCTTCCTCATTGCATGTCCCTGGAACTTCAGTTGTCTCTTCCTGATGCTCAATATTAATTTTCTTTTTGCTGCCATTCTCTCCAACACCTCATCATTGCTCACATGCTCGGTCCATGATATCTGCAGCACCCTTCTGTAGAACAACATTTCAGTTGCTTCAAGTTTTTTCCTCATCTTCGATGATATTGTCCAGCATTCACTCTTACTTATTTGAAAGGTATTTTAGCGTCGCCAAGGAGATACCTGTGTAGGCCTACGAATATCCATGGTCTTCTAAAGAATGTGAACTAATTTTGAGGTGAAAATTCTTACTCGCACTTTCCCGACTTAAAGGTCTCTTCCACTGAAAATATTCCCACGACAGTCTTGAATAAAACTGAAAATACTTCAGTAAAGAATATCAAAGCGATATCAGTTAGTTAGTAATTAGTGGGGGAACAGTTTATTACTTCATAACAATAGAAAAACGATCCCCCACTTTATGCCCAGTACAAGCCTTAATCATGATTCCAACTATTATATTCAGTCAATCAGTTAAGTGCCATACGTAATACACGCTTGAGCGATCATGTCACGAAAGAGACATGACTGACTGGGCAGAAGATTATCCCGCAGTAGGTTGCCATTGCTTTCCGCGGTAGACTGGTTACCAACCAAGGCTATATAACCCAACCTGTCCTGTTATTTGACCCATAGCTATAGGGGGAATAGATGTATTATATTATTAAGTAGTAATTAATGGGGGAACAGTTTATTACTTCATAATAATAGAAAACGATCCCCCACTTTATGCCCAGTACAAGCCTTAATCATGATTCCAACTATTATATTCAGTCAGTCAGTAAAGTGCCATACGTAATACACGCTTGAGCGATCATATCACGAAAGAGACATGACTGACTGGGCAGAAGATTATCCCGCAGTAGGTTGCCATTGCTTTCCGCGGTAGACTGGTTACCAACCAAGGCTATATAACCCAACCTGTCCTGTTATTTGACCCATAGCTATAGGGGGAATAGATGTATTATATTATTAAGTAGTAATTAATGGGGGAACAGTTTATTACTTCATAATAATAGAAAACGATCCCCCACTTTATGCCCAGTACAAGCCTTAATCATGATTCCAACTATTATATTCAGTCAGTCAGTTAAGTGCCATACGTAATACACGTTTGGGCGATCATGTCTCGAAAGAGACATGTCTGGGCAGAAGATTATCCCGCAGTAGATTACCATTGCTTTCTTCGGTAGACGAGTTACTAGCTAAGGCTTTAGAACCCACTCTGTCCTGTTATTTAACCCATAACTGGAGGGAAGAGATGAATTAATACCTTTCCCAAGGGTATTTGAGCGTAAGCGAATGCAATGAATTCAACTAGAATTCGAACTCGGCTCCCCAATTTCTCGTTCTGAGCAGATATCTACTCCACAACAACGCAAAGCGAGATAAATGACTAGAATTAGTCGTTAGTCAACAATGCAGTGTAGAATAGAAAAGTCACAAAATACAGAAATTAAGAAGAGAAATGTTTAGCGGTAAACCTGTTAGAATTTGTACAGAGAAAATATACAGACGTTGCTACATAGCATAGGTAACTCATTGATAAGAGAAGCGAGATCAAGTCTGGTTTGAAGCTATTTGTTCCGGATTACCTCAAGAATTGATTGGCTAAAAACCATTGAAGAAACTTGACAATATGTTAAAAAATGTGCGGACAATAGTGAATTTGATCTGAAAATCTTAAAATAACTTAGAATGTTCACTCAGTCAGTTAAGTGCCATACGTGATACACGCTGGGCGATCATGTCTCGAAAGAGACATGACTGACTGGGCAGAAGATTATCCCACAGTAGGTTACCTTTACTTTCTGCGATAGAGTGGTTGTCAGCCAAGTGGATAGAACCCAATCTGTCCTATTATTTAACCCATAACTGGAGAGAAGAGATGAATTAATGCCTTTCCTCGATGTATTTGTGCTTAAGTGAATGTAAGGAATTCAACTGGAATTCGAACTCGGCTCCCCGGCTTCTCGTTCCGTGTCTATATCTACTGCACCACAACACGAGAATTTAAGTTTCACAGCATGAAGTTCTTCTGAAATTTCTGGTAAAATTTCATTGTAAACTTAAGAACCGGAAAACTGAAAACAAATACCGTCAATGTCGATTTGAAGCGTTCAGGTGGTGAACCAGGCTTCGTAATTAAAATTTCAGCATCAAAGATAAATCCTCGTCAAGCCCTTTGAATGCCCGTAAAATCACAATGAGATCAAGGATCTGTGATGTCTGATAACGGTTTGAAGAGCACATGATTGATGAGCAGAAGCCCTAAAGTTCAAACACAAATGCCAACTTGATTAGTATCATTAGCACATTTAAACAAGTGAGAGAGATAGATGGATGGATTTATGTATCTTTAAATATATATATATATATATATATATATATATATATATATAGAGAGAGAGAGAGAGAGAGAGAGAGAGAGAAGGAGAGGAAAGGGAGAGAGAGGCAGCGAGAGAGAGGCAGAGGGAGAGGGAGACAGAGGTAGAGAGAGACAGAGGCAGAGAGATAAACAGAGAGAGAGAGAGAGAGAGAGAGAGAGAGAGAGAGAGAGGGGGAGGTCAGTTTTGCAGTATCTAGTGCCAACTTCTAGTTTACAGGAAAGTGAAAATCTCTCTATATAAAAAGCAATCTTTGAGTCTGTGTGACTGTAAGCTATGCACGCCTACTATTTTTAAACTACGCCATTCAAACTTTCTAGGGGCACATATCTACAGGGAAGCCAGGTCGACACATACATGTTGAGTTTAAGTTCAGCAATTTTCTCTTTCGCACTTTTTGGCCAATGAAGCCGATTGTTTACATTTGCTCCGTAAAACATCTAAGATCTAAGCTGGTTGCTGAATTACGTCACAGAAATCAAATCACACGTGTCAAACGCGACTAAAATATTTTTTATTAAAAAAAAATGAGCCTTTATATTTAATTTTTATTTTGACGTTTTAAAAATTAATTTGTTCAACAAAAAAATGTGAATATTTTTCCCCGTAATTTTGAAACAAAAGAAATATAAAACAAAAAGTGTTTATTCAAACAATAACAATATATGTAAAAAAAAAAAAAAATTGTCAATGGTTGATTTAATTATTTAAGTCTTTTTTTTTTCAGATTTAATATTTAATACTTCAGAAAATAGAATTAAAAAAAAAAATAAGGCCTTTTTTCGCTAAATATTTCATGCAGGAAATCAACTGTGTGTAATTATTACTAATTCTTGGGGCATTAATGTAACTTTTTTCCTCTAAAATTAAATGTCTACATTTTTAAATATTCTTCGAAAATTTCTGAACTGAGAGAACTTATAGTTTTATATTTCTAATTTCAGTAAAACAAAAAAAAATAATTTTTATTTTTATGTTAAAAATATGGGGAAAATATTTAATTTTTTGTTGACTAAATGAGTCAACAAAAAATGTAAATATTTTCCCCCGCAATTTTGAAACGCAATTTTGTTTACAATGTCACACAAAACATTAAATCACGTTTACGCAAAACAAAATAAAATAGATTTTTTTAATGTAATTTTTGAACAATCTTTAAACAACATTTTTTTATATAATTATTTTTTTTTATATAACTGAGTCCTATCACTAAAATGTTCTGACTTGCATGGGCTATGATGCAAGTGAACAATAAAAAAATCAAAAACAAACTACAACGACTAAACAAGAAAAAAGATATTAAATTTATAGCATCCCCCTTTCATTTGCAGGTGACATATTCTAAGCTCCCTTCTCAGTGAATGTTTTTTTAATCATTTCACCCCCAAGTAAGGCGTGATGTGCAGGGGGCTACATAAGAGAGTTAAAGTTTTAGGCAAGAGAAGAGTGAATACAAAGACGAACCAGCTACAGGGGTTTAAAGAGGAAGGGCAAGAAAAGGACGTGAACACAGGAGTGAAGACAGTTGTGAAGGTAGAGAGAAAGGAAAAGAACAAGATACACGGGGTGATGTAGAAAGAGTGAATACAAAGACGAACCAGCTACAGGGGATGAAAGAGAAAGAGCAAGAGAAGGATGTGAACACAGGAGTGAAGACAGTTACGAAGGTAGAGAGAAAGGAAAAGAACAAGATACACGGGGTGATGTAGAAAGAGTGAATACAAAGACGAACCAGCTACAGGGGTTTAAAGAGGAAGGGCAAGAAAAGGACGTGAACACAGGAGTGAAGACAGTTACAAAGGAAGAGAGAAAGGAAAAGAACAAGATACACGGGGTGATGTAGAAAGAGTGAAGAGGAAGACGAACCAGCTACAGGGGGTTAAAGAGGAAGGGCAAGAAAAGGACGTGAACACAGGAGTGAAGACAGTTGTGAAGGTAGAGAGAAAGGAAAAGAACAAGATACACGGGGTGATGTAGAAAGGGCTGGAGTCAAGGGGATAACAGATGGGAATTGACTTTGCATTTAAATTCCTGGAGGTTATAGCCGTCAGGAAAGCAAGTATATGGAAGGGAGTTCCGCAGGCGAGAAGTGTGAGAAAAGAAGCTGATGGAGTAGAATTGTCGCCTGCATTTGGTTGATCTAACTGTAAAAATGTGAGACCGAGTTCTGAAACCACGAAAAGTCCCGAATTTAAAAAAGTAATTTTCTCCCAAGAAAGGTCATATGGTCACTAAGACTGAGTGTGAGAGAATTTTTGTTTTAAAATCATTTCACTCCAAGCAAGGCATTCCACTGCTACTATTGTGCAGGAAAGTGATGAGAAAGAGTGGTTAGATATAGGAAATATCAGAAGGATGGTGATAGACGGGTAAGGGTACCGAGGATGAGGGTTGGATAGATGGGAAGAGTGTTTGAGAGAATGGATGGGAGTTAGTGTGTTAGGAGGTGTCTATTGACCTTACATTTAAACTCCTGGAGATTGTAGATGTCGGAGAAGCAAGTATGTGGAAGGGAATTCCACAGGCGAGAAGTGCGAGAAAAGAAGCTGTTAGAGTAGAAATTGCGGTTACATTTTATCGGTTTCAATGTAAAAGGGTGGGACCTAGTTGTTAATCTAGTATCTCGTGCAAATTCGTACCTAGGGGGCACCAGTGATCTAGGTTAATTGGAGCAGAAGCCGTGAAAGCATTTATAGAAGAGGCACAGGGAAACCACATCACGCCGGTGATAGAGTGACTGCAGGCGGTCAGCCAAGTCGGTATCGATCACATTACAGATTCTCTATTGTATTTTGTCAAGAACCCCGAGGAGATTAGCAGGGGCACCCGACCAGATGTGGCAGCAGTATTCAGTATACGGGCGGATGGTAGATTTATATATGTGCAGGATAGATTCAGGCGGGAAAAACTTCCGGGACCTGCGCAGAGAATCAATTTTTCCTGATGTCCTAACTTCAGGGTATTGTTTTAAAATT
Organism: Ascarosepion bandense; assembly: GCA_037127315.1. NCBI lineage: Eukaryota > Metazoa > Mollusca > Cephalopoda > Sepiida > Sepiidae > Ascarosepion > Ascarosepion bandense. The sequence goes on along the minus strand of JBBBDQ010030859.1, from coordinate 318,884 downwards.
CGGTCCACATACATTTTCTTCAACTGATTTCTTATTGTTTAAATATCGGTGAATTTTAAATTTCTAACTTTGTTACACGACCGGTTTTATCTGGGTATAAATATTGCTTCGAGTTCTTCTTCAGAACTCTGGTGATCATGACTCTCCACAATTTTTCTCCTTTGTAACTCTTAATGAATTTTGATTTGTGTTATCTCTCCTAAACCTTGTTATACTGTAGCGAACAAAAGAGGATCCAGATTTAAACTTCAAATGCTAAGCACTGATTGGTTGATTTTTGTTAAAAAAAATAATAGAATTTAGAAACTTTACTTAGTACACATGAAAAGGCCAGAATCAAACCTGGGAGTGAATTCCAAATGACATTTTTAAGCCCCCAAAACTGAATAAAAACATGGGTAAGTTCGCCTGTCCCCAGAGAGAAAAAAGCAAGTGTAATCTGTTCCTTGACAAACGTCAAGCGATCGTTATTCTTTCTCTCTCTCTCTCCCTCTTTCTTTTCTTCCCTTTCACCTACTCTCTGCCAAGTCGCCTGCCTCCTTTTATATTTGATAAACGAACGGAACATTTTAAGACTAAGCGATTACTTCAAAGACATTCCGACCCAACAATAAACGGTCATACATACATACATACATACATACATACATACATACATACGTATGTACACACTACGTTCCTGCCTACGTACACTTAAATTCATTCTTACTACTACGAACATTTACTCAATCCTGTATCAACCAAAATACATATTAATTTTATTTGTAAAAGCTGATTTCATTTATATGTACATAAATTGTTGCTCCAATTTACAATCTTGATTTTTTTGTTTTATATCCCTCGTATCATTATAACTGATAAACCACTATAACACCACCCATTTACTCAAGTTAGCTAGGTAGACTACGCGTTGTTTTCCTCTGTTACTCTTGTCTTCAATCTTTCATGTGAGTATCAAATTTTCCAATCCCTTTTCCTTCATTATGTGCCCTAGACATTTCAACTTTATCTTCCTGATGTTAAATACGAGGGTTATTCAATAAATAAGGGGAACTTTTCGGTATAAGGACTTCTACGAGGGTCATTTAATAAATAAGGTGAATTTTTCGGTATAAGGACTTCTACGAGGGTCATTCAATAAATAAGGTGAATTTTTCAGGATAAGGACTTCTACGAGGGTCATTCAATAAATAAAGTTAATTTTTCGGTATAAGGACTTCTACGAGGGTCATTCAATGAATAAGGTGAATTTTTCGATATAAGGACTTCTACGAGGGTCATTCAATAAATAAGGTGAATTTTTCGATATAAGGACTTCTACGAGGGTCATTCAATAAATAAGGTGAATTTTTCGATATAAGGACTTCTACGAGGGTCGTTCAATAAATAAAGTGCATTTTTCGGTATAAGGACACCTAATACAGATAGAAACTTAATTTTTTTTTCTTTACTTCTTTTTCAAAGGGATTTTATATTTTTTTTGCAGATTGAAAAAAAAACTTTAAGAGTTTTGGAGATTAACAAAGTCGGCCGACCAAGAAGCACGCTCCAGGATTGAACAGAGGCTAGTTATCAAGTTTTTGGTTGCTGAAGGGTGCAAACCAGTTGAAATTCATAGGAGAATATCAACTGTCTATGGTGCCACATGTTTCAGCAAAAATTGTCTACAAGTGGGCTAAATTGTGTAAAGAATGACGGAGCAGTGTTGAGGATGAAGTACAGGACTGGGAGGTCTACAGAAGTGAGGCCTCTTGAGATGACCGAATCAGTCAATGATCTCATTCAGTCTGACAGAAGGTTGACAGTGAACGACATTGCAAGAACTTTGAGTCTATCTGTTGAACAAACGCTGGGGTCATAAGTCATATGGAGTCGTCTTGCATCACACATCAGTCCAAACGGTGCAGACCATCAACGAGCTGGGCTGGGAACTGCTCTCTTCTCCTTAAAGCCGAGACCTTGACCCTTCAGACTTTCACCTGTTTGGTCCCTTGAAAGCGTTCACGAGAGGCACGAAGTTTGAAAGTGACGATGAAGTCAAAAGTGCTGTGAGCGATTGGCTGAGACATCAGTCCAAAGATTTTTACAATGAGGGAATACGGAATCTTGTGCACAGATGGGAAAAGTGTGTGACACTGCTGGGAGACTACGTTGAAAAAAAAAAAAAAAGAAGTAAGCTTTTATCTGTATTAGAAGTCCTTATACCGAAAAATTCACTTTATTTATTGAAAGACCCTCGTATAAGTGCCTATTTCGTCTCCGTCTTGTTTGATCTATGATATTCTCAATATCCTCCTGTAAAACCACATTTCTGTTGCTTAAAGTGTCTTCTTTATCTTTAAGGAGTTTGTCCAATATTAGCTGACATATGGGAAGACTGATATTACATAACAGTTCAGTACACATTTCTTTGTTTGTAACGAGTGTTCAAAAAGCATAAAATAGTTCATTTGAAAAAATTACCTACCATAAAACATCTTCAGTTGTACCACACATCATCCAGGTTTTAAAAATAATTTCTTACCTCCGTTACTAAACATTTGGTTAATTACGTACCCCACTTCAAGTTTACTATTGACTATAATTAGATATAGGCAAATACTTGAATTTATATAAGTGCACACGCGTAAAAATGTTTACGCATATTTGAATGATTGATTTATTTTTATGCTTTGTCAACCTTTTTGCGGTAAGCTAAAGCCAAAACTTATTTTCGGATCGTAAAAATTCTGCGGGGATAAGAATGATTTTCTGATATAAATTTTACTATTTGACTCAGAGCTGGGGTATTCATACCTTACCCAAAGGTATATGCATGTAAGTCAGTATAACGAAACCGACTGGTATTCAATTTCTCATTTCGAGCCTATATCTACCTGCATATTCAAGCTTACTGCAACTGGTATTCCCGAACGGGCACCCATCTAGCTAGTTTTAACGTTGCTTAACTTCTATGATCAGACGAGGCTCACATATAAGCACACAAATTATTTCATGATAAGGTATAAATATTCTACAAAATAAAGAAAGTTATGATTAATTTCATATAAAAGTGACAGAGCTTATTGAAAGTGAAGGTATAAAAGTATCAGTCCGTTAAGTGCCATACGTGAAACACGCTTGGGCGATCATGTCTCGAAAGAGACATAACTGACTGAGCAGAAGATTATCCCGCAGTAGGTTCCTATTGCTTTCTGCTGTAGACTGGTTGCCAGCCAAGGCTATAGAACCCAATCTGTCCTGTTATTTGACTCATAGCTAGAGAAGGAAGAGATGTATTATATTAGTAAGTAGTAAGGGAACAGTTTATTACTTCATAACAATAGAAAAAAGATCCCCCACTTTATGCCCAGAACAAGCCTTAATCATAATTCCAACTATTATATTCAGTCAGTCAGTTAAGTACCATGCGTAATACACGCTTGGGCGATCATGTCTCAAAAGAGACATGACTGACTGGGCAGAAGATTATCCCGCAGTAAGTTGCCATTGCTTTCTGCGGTAGACTGTTTGACAGCCAAGTCAATAGAACCCAATCTGTCCTGTTATTTAACCCATAACTGGAAGGAAGAGACGGATTAATACCTTTCCTAAGGGTATTTGCGCGTAAGTGAATGTAAGTAATTCAACTGGAATTCGAACTCGGCTCCCCGAGTTCTCGAGCCGATATCAACTGCTCCACAACGCACCTTCTAAGTATAGACATAGTATAGACATTTTTAAATCTCTAAATATGGAGCATTTTGACTTCTGAAGCTAATTTCATTGTTTCAATTTGTTTTTTTCAACAGAATTCGTTAAAAATAATTTTCGTTTTCTGCAGAAATAGGCATTTCTTTCCGATTAGATATTACGGCTAATTCTGTAGAGATTCCATTTGAATTCCACCCTTCGTTTTCAGATAAATAGATTTTTCAAAATACTGACTTCAAATAAAAATAAAAAAATAAATGAGAGAGAGAGAGAGAGAGAGAGAGAGAGAGAGAGAGAGAGAGAGAAGTTGAATTTTGAAATATACAGAATTCCTTCGTTATTTGTTCCAATGCGAAGTGTCCGCCTTTTAAATCAAAAACGTAGCAATCTTTTGCCTGATATTCTTTTTTGCTTCGCTTTTGAACGTTTTCTCTTCAAGTGCTTTGACAACGCCCTTTTATTTGACGTCGACTGCACTTCCTCATATAAATGCATCTTCATTGAATACATATTTGAAACCTTTTAAAATTAAACAAAACAAAAGAATAACACGTCATAGAAAAAAAATCTTCAAAATGAAAACTATGTAAATAAACAAAATTCAATCCTCTTTGGGGCTTCACTATTTTGGCCCAGAGTTATCCCGCCATGGAGCACTATTTAGCAAGTTAGTCTTTTTTAGTTTACTACCACATTACCGGATGTGCGTTGTGGTGCATTTGATATCGGCTTGGAACGAGAAATCGGAGAGCCGAGTTCGAATTCCAGTTCGAATTCCTTGCATTCACTTACGCGCAAATACCCTTGGGAAAGGTATTAATCCATCTCTTCCCTCTAGTTATGGGTTAAATAACAGGACAGATTGGGTTTTATAACCTTGGCTGGCAACCAGTCTACCGCAGAAAGCAATGGCAACCTACTGCGGGATAGTCTTCTGCCCAGTCAGTCATGCCTCTTTCGAGACATGATCGCCCAAGCGTGTTTCACGTATGGCACTTAACTGACTGACTGACCACAGTAAAAATTTCGATCCTCTTTGGGGATTCACTAAGTTGAGCATGACCCAAACCGAAAAAAAGTTTAGTGAGTATCAGTGTAAAAAAGGTCATCCGTTACATCCAATGGTGTGTAGCATTTTGCTGTTTCCATAACAAACTTTTTTTTATGGGGCAGGGTTGTTAGTCCTGCATCCAACCCTCAAACCTAGAGGAAGGTGATTTTCTAAGCGTAGCTTAGACGTGGTACACGGCTGAAAGTAAGTGGAACCCAATGAGAATCGAACTCACTACTCAATTGTAACGATTCAAACGAGACTAGCTTGCTAACCATTACACCACCGCTAGATGCATGAATATCAGTGTGCCCTGCCCTATAATAGTACTTATCAAGTTAGTTTTGTAGATTATCACAACACTAAAGGATTCGTTTTACTCCATGCTATGCCAAGGCACAGTGCAAATCACGAGTAACCAGAATTATCATGGGAGATCTGAATGCCAAAGTTGGCCAAGGGAGAGAAGGTGAAATGGTCGGCAATTTAAGACTCGGACAACGTAATGGCCGTGCCGAGAAATGGGTCTAATGGTGCACAGAGAATGGCCAGATAATAACCAACACCCGGTTCCAAGTGCACACAAGAAGACTACAGACATGAAAAAGTCTATGAGGAGAAATAAAGAACGTTATTGAATATCTAAACTTATTTATAAATGGAATTTTGTGTGTGTGTGTGTCTGCGTATGTGTGTATCCGTTACCTATAGATTCGGAAACGGCTGAACCAATTTTCTTGAAATTTTATGCAGTTGTACTATAAGCGTCTGCGAGTGTTCTTAGCTAGGTTTTGTGTCGAGATACCCCCGATAAATATCGAAAATCGATAATCGAAAAAATCGGGTTTTAGAAGAAGTGGTCCGATTGTAACCAAATTTGATACAGTCATAGACAAAGACATAAGAAACGATATCCAGAAGTTTCAAGGTTGCAGTTCTTACAATAGTGCAGAAAATCGATTATATATATATATATATATATATAAATCGATACCAGGAAATCAAAATTTGACTTACATTCATTCATTTTTTTCTTTCAGTCTACGGTTACGCTTTAACTGGAAACAACTATTGCTTTTTAGTATTTCGTGCCAACGTCCAAAGAGTCTGAGCTCCAGAACCATGGATTAGTTTTAAAGCTTTCATTACACCCGAGCAATGCCGGGCTATACTGCTAGTATTACTATAAACAAGAGATCCAGAAACGCAGTACTTTACCGCAAAGCCTACCCAAGTGCTGCCTACGGAAGCGACTACCTACCAGTCGTATGCAAATTAAGTATAAAACTAAGGAGATTAAAGAATTCAAACACAGCCCTAATACTGCAATACAACAGACTCGTGAATGACCCGAACCGGCTGGAAATGATTACGGAGAGCGTGAAAACGAAATACGAAGGACGAATTGGAAACGGAAGCTCAAAATAGGACGTACTAAAATTAGCTCTGGTAACATCAGCGAACGACATCATCCCAAAGGAAAAAGCATTTCGAAAGAAAAACGAGTGGATCCCCGAAGAGATTCTTGACATGATGCAAAATAGACAAAAAACGATGCCAAGATATGGCACGGAATACAATAGACTACACAATGAAATAAGGAGCAAATGTAGACCGGCTAAATGAAGATGGCTCAACGACAAATGGACCGAAGTAGAGAGACTTAGCACAACAAATAATGGTATTATGCATAAAAAATAAAGGAACTATCAGAATAAAAGACCTGCTCAGCAACAGTATGTATAAAAGCAAAGGACAGTACATTTATATTAGAAAAGGTAAAAATACCTAAGAGATGGGATGAGTATATCGGAGGTCTCTTTCACAACAAGAGATCAACCAACAACGCACAAAAATATGGATGGACCATAAATTTTAAAAACCGAAGTGGAATCGGCAATGGCCAAATTGAAGAGAAACAATGCAGCGGGACTCGACGAGATTGTAATAGAGATGTTGAAGTCCTTAGAAGGCTTTGGCGTAGACAGGCTCAGAGAAATAATAAACGAAATCTACAGCAGCGTCAATATAGCGGAGGACCTAAGCAGATCAATTTTCATAGCACTATCTAAGAAGCCAGGTGCAAAAGAATGTAAGCTCCACCGAACAATCAGTTTAATGAGCCACATTACAAAACTCATCATCCGGATTCTGATGAACAGAGCGAGCGGCAGAATCGACCCCAGAGATAGGACGAGAACAGTGTGGCTTCATTAAAGATACCGAAACGAGGAATGTTATATTCATGCTCAGAATGCTATCCGAAAGAGCAATACAAATGCAGAAGGACCTTTATCTGTTCTTTATAGACTACGCAAAGGCGTTTGACATAGTACGACACAAAGACTTGATAGAGATACTCGACAACCTTGACATTTTCGGAAAAGGCGTTAGAATAATCAAGAATCTATATTGACAGCAAACCGGTTGTGTAACGTTAGGAAGTGAACTCAGTAGGTATACAAAAATAGAAATTCTCAAGATGTAGGTTAGATAAGATTTAATTTTTTTTAATTTCTGGCGTCCGACGTATCTAAACGCACAGAGTAACAGATGTCATTCGGTTTCCCAGCGGTTTTTATTTTTATTACCGTGGTTTTTAAATATCCACAACAGCAAAAATAACAACGGTGAAATATTGTAGGGACCGAAAACAAATTTACCGAGAACGATTCAGAAATCAGTCAATCAGTTAAGTTCCATACATGATACACGCTTTGGGCGATCATGTCTCGAAAGACTGACTGTGCAGAAGATTATCCCGCAGTAGGTTGCTATTGCTTTCTGCGTTAGACTGGTTACCAGCCAAGGCTATATAACCCAGTCTGTTCTATTATTTAATTTATTAAGGGAAGAGACGGATTAATAATTTCCCAAAGGGTATTTGCGCGTAAGTGAATGCAAGGAGTTCAACTGGAATTCGAACTCGGCTCCCCGATTTGTCGTTCCGGGTCGATATCAATTGCACCACAACGCATATCCGCACAGAAATCAGTACACTTTCTATATTTTTTTGTAAATTGTATTCTCTTTCAATTAAAACGTCGTTGGGAATCGAAATTATCATTTTTTGTTGTGACTAGCGTTCCTTCAAAAGCCTCTTGCCGAAGTGATTATTTTCTACATTTGTTACCGTTAACTTTGAATAATTTTATAGTTTGCGAAACTAACCCAAAACGTAACTCCATATTATCCATCCTGATGTCGTGATAGTTGACCATTTACATGAAGAAATGAATCTATATCATCCATTGAAGCTGTATATTTATCCCCAAAATTGACTGTTACGAAAATAGTTTTCATGTATTGCTTCACTCAACTTTTCTATTGAAACGTCAAAATTCGGTTGCTTTCATATCTTTAGTCAATGTCTTTTTAATACTTCGTCTTTTCTCGTTGCTTACATTCTTCAAATATTTTCTGGCTGGTCAATCCATTTCTTATGCTTATCGTCCGTTTCAATTTGCTCATGTTACTTTTTGTGACATACGTAAAGGTAATTTTATTTTTGTTTTTCTTATCTTGCCCGTATACTGAATTAAAAAACGTTCTGCAATCACTGTTCAGTTTTTTTGCAATGTCCGATGTTGTGTTTCTATAAAATTACAATATCTTGTTTCTCTTTTGAAGTTATGTCTTTTTTTCACAATCTTCATATATCTACTTGAGTTTCGAAAATAAATATCAATAAAAATCCTCGATTAATGTAATATAATCTCATTTTGTTAATATCTATCTATCTATCTATCTATCTATCTATCTATCTATCTATCTATCTATCTATCTATCTATCTCAGTCTGTTCATTATCTATCTATCTATCTATCTATCTATCTATCTATCTATCTATCTATCTATCTATCTATCTATCTTATTCTGTTAATATCTATCTATCTATCTATCTATCTATCTATCTATCTCAGTCTGTTCATATCTATCTATCTATCTATCTATCTATCTATCTATCTATCTATCTATCTATCTATCTTATTCTGTTAATTATCTATCTATCTATCTATCTATCTATCTATCTATCTATCTATCTATCTATCTATTTATCTATCTATTTCATTCTGTTAATATCTATCTATCTATCTATCTATCTATCTATCTATCTATCTATCTATCTATCTATCTCATT
>JBBBDQ010030859.1:165000-305000 GCA_037127315.1 Ascarosepion bandense | reverse complement strand
ATATACCTCTACCCTTCACCTAACCTTATTTCCTCTCTGTGGAAATCTTTTTTGAATATTCTGAGTTAAATGTAAAATTTGATTTTTCGGGTTTGACTTAGCAGTGTGTAATTTTTACAATTGCCGAAACAAAATTCTGGAATAATACCCGTTTAAATATGTGTTTAGTTTTCTTCTCTGTTTTTCATATTGCTCTGGATAACATCCACTGAGCTCTTTACTTTTATTTATTTAATATTTTATATTAATTAGATATTTTTTTTGATTATCCTCTCCAGTTTTACGTGTTTGTCATTCTTCCTCCGCTCTCTCTCTCTCTCTCATTCTCTCTCTTTATATCTCTCTCTCTATATATACAGTGACACGCATAAGTATTGGAGATATGTTATTTTCTGTTATAAATCTAGTTTATGTTCGCCATTTTGCCTGATATTTGGTAAGCAATATCTCGTAAAGTTGTTTTAGTTGTATGTGGAGGGCAATTTAAAAACTCATGGTTGAATCCATTTTTTTTATCAAAGTTCAAAATTACCTTATGCAAAAGTATTGGATACATGGCACTTATTTTCAAATTTCCAATCGAAACTTTGGATTTTAAAAGACTTTAAATATTCAAATTTTTGATAGTATTGGAATGTTATCTCTGACCAATCAGACGAGCAAACAGTTGCTTACGAGATAGTGTTACTAATCATCTGACTCTTTGATGAAACAAAAGCAACTGAAACAACTTTACGAAATATTACTTACCAAATATCAGGCAAAACAGCGAACATAAACTAGAGTTATAACAGAAAATATCATGTATCCAATACTTATGCGTGTCACTGTATATATATATATATATTACTATGAACTATTGTTGGGGAGGTACACGTATTTGGCTAACTGTCCTTGTTTTTATTTTAATTTATTAAACAGAGAAATTAATAATGACCGGTCTAAATTGAGAATGAACTTTCCGTCAGTTAAATGTGCCATATGTTTGGACGATCATGTCTGTTTCAATTTATGACTGACTAAGAAACTTTCCTGCAATAGACTACCATTTCCTTCTGTGGTAGATTGGCAGGACAGACCAAATCTATCCTGTTCTTCAAACCACAGGGAGAAGAGATGGATGCATACCATTACTAAAGGCATTTGCGCGTAAGTGAATGCAAAGAACCTGATTAGAATTCGAACTCGACTCTTCAATTCCTCAATCCATGAGCTGATGCCCATTACACTAAAACGCACATCAGAGAATTCCTACTAAGAACAAATTGTGCCTCTCCCAGGAATCGATCCGCTATCATTTTCTTTTTTTTTCTATCAGGAATAACACTTTTTAACTAAAACGTGCCTCGACCAGTTCACTCATAGATCTGTCCCAACAGGCTACGAATAAACCGATTAATGAAAGACAATATTTCTTGTTGGGACATCTACGAATTGAGATCTACGGATCTAGCTTTCAGTTTCTTAACCAAAACGTGTTTTGAACACCTCAGTTATAATTGAACAGGTTAAGAGGCTCATCCCTTGTTCCCTGTTTAGGATGTGGTTTCCGGCTTTCTCTTTTCCAATCTTTTCACTTTTTTCTTTTTTTTTTCAATTGGAGTAGATAGACTGAACTATCGCCCTGTTCACACTCCACCCACGTCTATTGAACAGGTTAAGAGGCTCATCCCTTGTTCCCTGTTTAGGATGTGGTTTCCGGCTTTCTCTTTTCTAATCTTCTCACTTTATTTTTTTTTCAATTGGAGTAGATAGATCCATCTATCGCCCGGTTCACACTCCACCCACGTCTATTGAGCAGGTTAAGAGGCTCATCCTTTGTTCCCTGTTTAGGATGTGGTTTTCGGCTTTCTCTTTTCCAATCTTTTCCCTATTACGTAGGCCCCTGTACATCAGTGGCGTTGCCGCCTTGCTCGGGGTGATACGATAAAAAAAATATTCATCCCGACAGGCTACAAAAAAAAAAAACTCATTAATAATAATAAAAAAATTCCATCATCTTTTCTTCTAACGTATATCATCTCATAATCTTTTTTTTTAAAAACGTATAACACCTTATAAACTTTTCTTACAATGTATACCATCCCATAATCTTTTTCTTACAACGTATACAATCTCATAATGTTTTCTTACAACATATGCTATATAATAATCTTTCCTTATAACGTATATCCTTTCATAATCTTTTTTTACAACGTATACCACCGAAGTGAATGTAACGAATTCCAATTCTATTCATTGCATTCACTTATGCATAAATACGTTTGTATTATTCAGTTGGTTCTCCCCCAGCTATGGGTAAAATGGCAAGGCAGATTGTGTTCTATCCCCTTTCTTGGCAACCAGTCTATTACAGAAAACAATGACAACCTACTGCGTGAAAATCTTCTGCTCAGTCAATCATGTCTCTTTTGAGTCGTGATCAGCGAAGCGTGTATCCCGTATAACACTTAAATGGCCCACTGAAATCAGGAGGTGTCTTTCGTTTGGAGTCAATTTGAACAGTGACTAGGAAATAATCAAATTTGGCAATGAAGTGTAAAACTTTTGCTCGACATTTGTCAGGACAGAATGTTAGAAAAAGGTCCAGGAATTTCGCCTACTGTCCTGTCGCATCCGGCACCCCAGGTGGGTTCTTCAATAATCTGTGTTAGTTCATATGCGATGGACAAATCTCAGTAATATCAGCCTTCCTCGTCGGTTTTGTTAGAGTTGGACTAACCACTCTTTGTGCTGATCATTGAACTCACTGCATAAATGAAAATTGACCGAGAGAAATTCGGTGACGATATTGTCAATCCCTTCTGATATTTGATCGAAGATTACCGACCCTTCATCCTGAAGACAATACATAGCAAAGAGGAATGTGATACTATGAATAAGTGCTACGCGGAAACACAAATACGGGAGATCAAGGTGCATCCTTGATGTAGTCACCAAGTCCGTGTCTGTGGCGAATTAGGTGATCGAGAAAGCGGTTCTATGCTGTCTAGAGTCTAGATATTTTCAACGGACTGCTTTCCATGCGTATCATGTCTATGAAAGTAGAGGATACTTAAAATATTTAAGAACATGACTCGAGTTCTTACGTTAATGTTTTGGTTTTGCAGCAACTTACGGTATTTTACGAAACTATCTTTAGCGCAGCATGTCCCAGGTTTTGTTTATTTATCTCGATTAAGAAATTAGTTATAACTTTTCCTTCCCTATCTTTTGAACCGAAGTCGAGGTTTATCTCTTTCTTGTCGCTTAGAATTGGGTTTCCGATTCCTTCTAAGGTCTTTGAGCGTTTTTTTCACCCCCAGTAACCCATGCATCTTATCATCTTGCTTGAGGGTGAAAACATAAAAAACTGATCCATACAGCAAGGTATTTGTTGGGGATCAACCCCCTTTGCACATAAAAATGGACTTGCCTGATGTGTAATCCTGCCTATACAGAGAACAGAGTAGTCGCAAACACGCTACTATTGACACTGTCAGCTCTCTGTCTCCGGGCAGAGAGCACTAACCCAGTCGTGGCTCCGCCGAAGAGTAGAATCATGACTGGGTAACGATAGACAGATATTTTTGGCTGGGCTATATGGCCCGGAAGACCCACATAAAAATGACCTTGTGTCACATGTTGCCTTAAGTGGGAAGGCCAACTAAATACTGTAGTTGCAAAGAAGTTGTATAGTTATAAAGCAGTTGCTTAGTTGGTCAGTAAGTTGGTCAGAGTTGGAGTTGTTTGGATATAGACGCATTACCCGGACATACTATTTCACTTCAAGACTGTATTTAATTATTTCTACTAATAGTATTCCTTAATTGACTAACCCGTGTTCCAGTTTGTATATCTTGTTCAATATAACTTACTTTTTCTCTCTCCATATCTGTTTTTGTTATTTATTATTCTGTGTGGTTTCTCACCCGGAATCCATAACAAAATTTTGAAATGTTTCAGAACTTGTCTCTAGTTTATAGGCTAATGTTTTGATTTTTTATGTGGTGTTTTTCTGAAAGCTCTATTTTTTGGCGTCAGGAAGAACAACATTCAATTCCACATGCAATAGTTAAGTAATCTAGTGAGGATTGAACTTTTTTATTTCATCATTTCACCCCATGCAAGGCGGTAACGCCACTGATGCGCAGGGGGCTACATAAGAGTAAAATATTAGATAGGAGGAGAGTAAAGTGAAAGACGAACCAGTTACAGGGGGTGTTAGAGAAAGGAGCAAGAGAAGGAAGGGAATACAGGTATGATGACAGTTGCAAAGGTAGAGAGAAAGGAAAAGATATATAGGGTGATGTAGAAAGGATTAGAGTCATGTGGTTAAGAGATGGGTATTGACATTGCATTTAAATTCCTGGAGGTTGCAGCAAGAATATCGAAGAGAATTCCACAGACAGAAGTGCGAGAAAAGAAGCTATTGGAGTAGAATTGTCGTCTGCATTTCGTTGATCTAACTGTGAATGGGTGGGACCCAGTTACCAGTCTGGTTGCACGAGTAAACTGCTGTGGCAGGGATACCAATGACTTAAGTTCGTCGGAGCAGAAGCCATAAAATATTTATAGAACAGATAGAGGGAAGCCACATCCCGTCGGTGAGAAAGTGGCTGGAGTCGAGCCGCCAAGTCTGTATCGATCAAATTACTGATTCTCCTTTGGAGCCTGTCGAGAATACTGAGATGAATAGCGGGGACGCCTAACCATATATGACAGCAGTATTCCATGCACGGACGGATGGTTGATTTGTATATGTGCAGGTTGATTTACAGACGAACCTGTCTGCGATTCAAACTGCTTCCTCGTAAGAATTATTGTGCAAAAGAATTCGCGACTTCTAGCAATCTATACAAATCAGAAAATTATGTTTCTTTTCCATATTCTTGCTTTCCTGATGGCTACAACCTCCAGGAATTTAAATGCAATGTCAATACCCATCTCTTAATCCCTTGACTCTAGTCCTTTCTACATCATATATATATATATATCAGCTTCTTTTCTCGCACTTCCTGCCTGTGGAATTCCCTTCCGTTTACTTGCTTCCCCGACAGCTACAATCTCCAAGAATTTAAATGTAAAGTCAATAGTCATCTCCTATCTCATTAACTTGCATCCTCTCTCACATGCTCCTTTCTCCGTCCACTCCACTCTCATCAGTATTCTCATCCTTCTCTTACCCACTTCCTGAGACCCCCTATAACCTGTCACTCTTTCTCATAACTTTTTCCCTATGTAACCCCCTGCAAAACAGTGGCAGTAAAATGCCTTGCTTGGGGCGATATGATTATAAAAAAAAACGAAAAAAAAAAAACAAAAAGAAAGAAAAATGTTTCCTTTCTCTATACCTTTGCAACTGTCATCAAACCTGTATTCCCATCTTTCTCTTGCTCTTTACTAAATGGTTCGTCTTTCTCTTTACTCTCCTTCTATCTATTTTTTTTACTCTTATGTAGCCCCCTGCACATCAGTGGCATTACTACCTTGCTTGGGGTGAAACGATAAAAAAGAAAAAAATCGGCACGTAGACTGAAAATGCCAACGTCAACTCTTCTTTCCTATTGCATTGGCATCGCATTCGTCTTTGAGATAAACATCATGTCGACAACGACCACAATTAATTTCATTACTGTTTCTTAAGCCGCAAAACCATTACTGCCTCATCGCCGTCATCAGGGCGATAGAATCAGAAAATTGCCATTCTTGACACACCAGAATACCGACAACGTCTCTGCTACAATATTAACTTTCTTATCTGTCATCACTATCTCACCATAAAAATCACAAAAAACAACGTTATAAAGATACACCCAGTCTTGACTATTACTTTGCTCAACATAAAGTTGCCACCCAAATTTCTAAACAACATTGTTGGCTCTTTCATTCTTAAGGACAATGGAAGAAAAAAAAAATATTAAAAAATTATACTCAGAACCCTGTGTCTCTTCTTCAAATACTTTCACGGCTTCTGCTGGGCTTACGGCCTATCACGTTGAATACACCGGTTCTCGCTCGATCACCGAAGTTAAGCAACGTTGAGCCTGGTCAGTACTTAGATGGGTGACCGCTTGGGAATACCAGGTGCTGTAATCATATAGTGACAGATGAGCGTGCTTACGGCCATATCACGTTGAATACACCGGTTCTCGCTCGATCACCGAAGTTAAGCAACGTTGAGCCTGGTCAGTACTTAGATGGGTGACCGCTTGGGAATACCAGGTGCTGTAATCATATAGTGACAGATGAGCGTGCTTACGGCCATATCACGTTGAATACACCGGTTCTCGCTCGATCACCGAAGTTAAGCAACGTTGAGCTGGTCAGTACTTAGATGGGTGACCGCTTGGGAATACCAGGTGCTGTAATCATATAGTGACAGATATGCGTTGTGGCGCAGTAGATATCGGGGAGCCGAGTTCGAATTCCAGTTGAATTCCTTGCATTCACTTACGCGCAAATACCTTTGGGAAAGGTATTAATCCGTCTATTCCTTCCAGTTATGGGTTAAATAGCAGGACAGATTGGGTTCTATAGCCTTGGTCGGCAACCAGTCTACCGCAGAAAGCTAATGGCAACCTACTGCGGGACAATCGTCTGCCCAGTCAGTCATGTCTCTTTCGAGACATGATCGCCCAAGCGTGTATCACGTATGGCACTTAACTGACTGACTGTTCTCGATCCTTACTAATGTTTTTTTCTTTTTTTTATATGTTCTTTCACATTCAGAAACATTTTGCGTCTTTGTGGCTTTGTTACCTTGCATGAGGTGAATGATTAAATAGTATTCTTTCAGGAAATCTTAGGAAAATCATAGATCTTCACACTTTTTTGTCTTTTGTTTCTCTAAGTCATAGTTTCTTTTTATCATCACTCGGTTCTTGCTCTCTATTGGCAAAACCGCATCAAATAGGTTATTCGCTACACTTTTAGTTTCTCTTTCCTTCTTCTGATTGTTAATTTCACTTTCATTTTCACTTTTCTGTTTTGAATATATTTCCTTGCAGTTCCTATTTGCCTTAAAAATTTCGTCATACTTAACATACTGTTTATCTGATATTCGACAATGCTTGCCTTCGCTGCATTCTACGATGTCGCCGCGTCGATCGAGTGCACACGGCAACTCTACCACGACGCCCGAATCTTTGACCTCTGCCATCCGTTCTTCTTCAGCGTCGCCTGCAATGGTTCGGGCACGCAGCTCATCCGCGATGTCCTTCTACCCTCTTCTCTACTTGGCTGGCGCAAACGTGTTGGTGAGCAGCTGAAGACGTGGGCGAAGTTCTCAGATTTTGAACAATATATATTTAAACAGGATGTGCGTTGTTGTGCAGTGGATATCGGCTCGGAACTGCAAATCGGGGGACCGAGTTCGAATTCCAGTTGAATTCGATGCATTCACTTTCGCACAAATACCCTTGGAAAAGTTATCAATCCGTCTTTTCCCTCTAGTTATGGGTTAAAAAACAGGACAGACTGGGTTCTATAGCTTTGGCTGGCAACCAGTCTAATGCAGAAAGCAATGGCAACCTACTGCGGGATAATCTTCTGCCCAATCAGTCATGTCTCTTTTGAGACATGATCGCCCAAAGCATGTATCACGTATGGCATCTAACTGAGTGACTGAATATAATAGTTGGAATCATGAGTAAGGTTTCTACTAGTTATAAAGTGGAGGATCGGTTTTACATTGTTATGAAGTATTAAACTCATCCCTCACTTATTACTACTTAATAACATAATACATCGCTTCTTTTTCTAGTTATGAGTCAATAGGACAGATTGGGTTCTATAGCCTTGGCCGGCAACCAGTCTACTGCAGAAAGCAATGGTAACCTACTGCGGGATAATCTTCTGCCCAATCAGTCATGTCTCTTTCAAGACATGATCACACAAAGCGTGTATCACGTATGTCACTTAACTGACTGATATTTAAACATGTACCAGAAACAAGGAAAATGGTCAGAAATACAGAAAATATTTTAAAAGAATTCTTAACAAAGACCTTTCGTTGGAGTTTAACCAAACCAAATTGTTTAAATTAAAGATTGTTTCCCAAACATTTATTTCAGAAACAAAATTGACCGTTTTGAGAACGTTTCACACACACACACACACACACACACACACACACACACACACACACACACACACACACACACACACACACACACATATATATATATGTTTATAACAATGTGACAATTATGACTTAAAATCATTATTTCAACTTTGAGCAATTGACAATGATGGAAAAATAAATAATTCCATCACCAATGAACCCGGTTAACCCAGTTAGATTAATAGATAACGAGAAAAATAACATGGTTCGGAAATGAGATAAACAGACAAGCCTTGGGAATTGTTGTGTTTATTTATCATAGCTGGAATTTTTTTTCGCCATCAGCAAAACCTCTGTTGGTGAAGTGCCTTGAAAGCCATTGAGATGTTGAGTACAGGCAGAAGAGTTGAAGAAGAAGAAGAAGGAGGAGGAGGAGAATAAGAAAAGTTATTGAGTGAGAAGAGACAAGGAAATGTCAAATAGAAAAAGAAAAAACAATAATGGTAAACGATGGAAGAAGAAGAAGAATAAAAAGTAGTAGTAGTAGTAGAAGAAGAAAAATGAGAAGAAGAGGAAGAAGAAAAAGTAGTAGTACTAGTAGTAGAAGAAGAAAAAGAAGGAGAAGAAGAAGAAAAAGTAGTAGTAGTTGTAGAAGAGGAAGAAGAAGAAGAAGAAGAAGAAGAAGAAGAAGAAGAAGAAGAAGAAGAAGAAAAGCTATTGAGTGAGAAGAGACAAGGAAATGTCAAATAGAAAAAGAAAAAACAATAATGGTAAACGATGGAAGAAGAAGAAGAAGAAGAAGAAGAAGAAGAAGAAGAAGAAGAAGAAGAAAAGCTATTGAGTGAGAAAAGACAAGGAAATGTCAAATAGAAAAAGAAAAACAATAATGGTAAACGATGGAAGAAGAAGAAGAATAAAAAGTAGTAGTAGTAAGAAGAAGAAGAAGAAGAAGAAGAAGAAGAAGAAGAACGAGAAGAAGAAGAAGAAGAAGAAAAGCTATTGAGTGAGAAGAGACAAGGAAATGTCAAATAGAAAAAGAAAAAACAATAATGGTTGAAGAAGAAGAAGAAGAAGAAGAGAATTAGGAAAATTACCAAGAGAGAAGTGAATGAAAAATGTTTAAGGATAAAAATGACAAAGAAAATCTGTTCAGAATGTGTCGGAAGAAAGAATATAATCGATGGCATTTTTAAAATTAAAAAAATATGAAGAAAGAAAATATTAATGTAAGCGTTTTGTACGAATAAAGTGAGTATATAAAAATTCTATGAAGAAAGTTCGGTAAAAATACTTATTAAAAATATAGAGCCTTTAATAATGTCAGGATCTTCAACAAGGACATTTAATTGGTGTTCAAATACGTAAACTGTGCAGTTTTCCGATGCAGATAGGAAAACAGAAAGCAGCAAAAGAAATGATCAACGCCTCCATTTGACCATCAGAACTTTTTACGGAAAAAAGCGGACTACAGATATCTAGAAAAACATTAAGAGAGTTAAGTCAGAATGGCAAGAACTCAAGTCTGGTCGAGTGCCCCTGCTATTTACCTCGGGGTTCTTGACAGAAAGGAGAATCTGTAATGTGATCGATACAGAATTGGCAGTTCGGCTGCAGTCGCTATCTCACCGGCGTGACGTGGCTTCCCTGTGCCTCTTCTATAAATACTTTCATGGCTTTTGCTCCAATGAATTTAGATCATTGGTGCCTCTTTGTTATGATTTTACACGAGCTACTAGATTAGCAACTAGGTCCCACCCTTTTACAATGAAACCGATAAAATGTAACTGCAATTTCTACTCTAACAGCTACTTTTATTGCACCTCCCACTTGTGGAATTCCATTCAATATACTTGCTTCCCCGACAGCTACAATTCCCAGGAGTTTAAATGTAATGTCAATAGACATCTCCTATCTCACTAACTCGCATCCATTCTCTCAAGCTTTTTTTATCTACTCCACCCCTATCCTTGGTATTCTCATCCGTCTATTACCCTCTTCCTGACATTTCCTATAACTAACCTCTCTTTCTCATCACTTTCTCCTATGTAACCCCCTGCGCAACAGTGGCAGTAGAATGCCTTACTTGGGGTGAGATGATTTTAAAAAAATTATAAGGTAAACATTTTGCAATGTTTACATTTGACATTTCTTTCATTACGTTTATTTAATAGAATTTTATTCTTAAGAAATTTAATAATATATAGTTTTTCATATAGACACATAGAGCATGGGTTGTTTAAAGACTTACATATTCTAGCTTTTTATATTATGCTCTACAATATTTTTTGTATTGAGCACTCTCTTTCGTTGTTCTCAGCATAACTTGTCTCGTTATAAAAAATCAGTGTTTCTTAACATTTTATTTTCAGCAACCTTTTTCAGCACCCCCTTTCAGTCATTTACAGGAGGTGTTGCCGTCCCGCCTTGTCAGAAAGTAGAGTAGCAAATAGAGTAGTGTTAGTGCAGCAACTTTATGGTGATGTCTTAATTTTGCTGCATCATAGCAGTCACAATCACCGGGAATAAGCTGTGATGGGCACAGCTAATCCCAGCATGCATTTGTGAGCTTCTACGAATAAACTGTGGTGGAGGAAATTGCTTTGTAATCATTCTCATTCCGATGGGAACCACCATAAACCAGTGTCGGTTACTTTACTCAGAAGAACACTGAAAATAGCCATTTTCTAAACTTAGCTTAGTTTGCCACAAGGATAAATATGTAGAGCACTTTATAAGAAATGAATTAGTTAACTCCTCTTAACTCTTATTAATATAGGAGGGAGAGTCCATTATCTGAGGAATAGGTGTGTTTTACCATAACAGACAGAATTCCAAAGGAGCATTGGCAGGACCAGCGACGCATTTCAAAGGCTAAGCAGTGTACTGAGAGACAGGAAGATTTTGTATTGAAAGACAGAAAGATTTCGTATTGAAAGACAGAAAGATTTCGTATTGAAAGACAGAAAGATTTCGTATTGAAAGTCAGAAAGATTTCGTTTTGAGAGACAGGAAAATCTCGGCCGCTTTCAATTTTCTATCACTCTAACGTAGATTTTCTTCACCTTTTCTATAAAAATTTTCACGTTAATTGTTTTGATAAGCCTTCCACGTTATTACCTCGGTTTTTTAAATTTAAGTGCAGTAGTTGGTTGGCAATAAGGTTTAACAATTTCACTTTTAATATTGCTACATATAATCGTAAGTTTTATGCACCTTGGGTATGACGATAAACTACAGTTTTGTCCGGGCTATGACGGTAAACTGCATCCGGCAGCAGAGGCCTGTGATTGGGAGGTGGTGAGAAGCATAGAACCGCCTCTTAATTGCTGTTGTTTCGAGGTCCACTCGGGGTGGTAGAACTTGTCGGGATTCCGGTTACGGGGAAATAGTTGAGCTCCAAAACTGGGGTCAAAATACTATGAAAGTATAAGAATAGACTTTTATAGTAAAAATTTTAGTAATACTTTTTTGAAGAAGAAAATATTACCAGCAATACATGTTCGAAAAACAAAATACACACCAAAAATTCATCTGACCCTCGACAAAACCCTCTTTACAAAAGCACATCAATGAAACCTGATCTGCAAACCGATTTCTTAGGAAGAATACATATTCTATTCATAAGAATCTACTGCAAAAATCTTGTCGGCATTAAATAACCCATTAAGGTGTTGATATGTCGTAAAACAACTGAAACATATATTCCATTCTAATAGTTTCTTCTCTTGCATTTCTCGCTTGTAAAACTCTATTAAGGTTTCTTGATTTCCTGTCACCTACGATATAAAAAATTATTGTCAGTCGTTATTTTCAGTCTGTTTATATCTGTTCTTTTAATCTCCTCTGTTCCTTTCACTGTCAGTAACCATTTGTATCCCAGTGGCTTTGATTGGCTATTTTACTTAAAAATATATACAACTAGCAGTATAGCCCGTCGTTGATCGGGTGTAATGAAAGCTTTAAAACTAATCCATGATCCTGGAGTTCAGACTCTTTGGACGTTGGCACGAAAGACTAAAAAGCAATAGTTGTTTCCAGTCAAAGTAAACCGTAGACTGAAAGAAAAATGATTGGATGTAAGTCAAATTTTGATTTCCTGATATCGATATCAAATAAGTTTTTTTTTGTCGTAAACTGAATTTTGAAGGCTAAATAAGCCCTCTGAGTAAATGGTATCATGGTTGAGACTAAGAACTACAATTATAACTACTTAGAGCCAAACCCGAAGCAAAAACTAAAATAAAAAGGCTGAAAAAAATACAGACATACAGGCAGCTAAACAGACACACACACAAACATCTTGCTCTCTCTCTATATATATAATCGATTTTCTGCACTATTGTAAGAACTGCAACCTTGAAACTTCTGAATATCGTTTCTTATGTCTTTGTCTATGAGTGTATCAAATTTGATTAAAATCGAACCACTCCTTCTATAACTCGTTTTTTTCGATTATCGATTTTCGATATTTATCGGGGGTACCTCGACACAAAACCTAGCTAAGAACACTCGCAGACGCTTATAGTACAACTGTGTAAATTTTCAAGAAAATCTGTTCAGCCGTTTTGGAGTTTATAGGTAACGAACACACATACACACAGACACACACACAGAGACAAAGTTTCATTTGTAAATAAGTTTCGATTTAATCATTCCTTTTACTTGTTTGTAAAATCTGTGATAGCCTCGACGTAACTAGAAGAGAGTTGAAGAAAGTATGAAACAGCAATGAAGAGAGACAATAAGAGACGCCAAAAGCAACGTTAGCCTTCTCAGGCTCCAACGATTACGTGCAAGGTGGAACATGCAGCGATGTTCTAGATTATGAAGTATATTTTTATGATATCCTTGTTTTT
The DNA here is from genome assembly GCA_037127315.1 of Ascarosepion bandense. Taxonomy (NCBI): domain Eukaryota; kingdom Metazoa; phylum Mollusca; class Cephalopoda; order Sepiida; family Sepiidae; genus Ascarosepion; species Ascarosepion bandense. The sequence continues at coordinate 292,100 of JBBBDQ010030859.1, read as the reverse complement.
CTTTTCCCTTCCTTCCGTTTTCTTAAATCCTACTTTAGTGACCCATAATCAGGTCGAAAGTTTCCTCATCATCTTATCTGGCCTACATAAGTAGCATCACTGAAAAGTCTTTCTTTTTCCCCCAGAAATCTAGGTAGACCCGGTTTTTACTTTTTCGTAGTTAGCTTATCGGAACACATATTTTGCTTTCGGGACCACACCATAGCCAGCACGTTCTCATTTTTGGGTTTTATAAACCTAATGTCTCAGCAAACATTTTTTACCAGAGCTCATATTCAAATTTTGTTTTCTGTAATTGTAGTTTATCTAGTACTCCGGAGTACTAGTTTCCATATTGCATTCATTTCTATGATTGGCCAACTTAGGAGATTTTTGTGGCCTACCTTATGCGGTGATCTACTTTTTCCCTCCATATATAGTCAGCTACACATAATTTTACCATTTCCCTTCGTGTTACTGCATACGCAGTCTTTAACCATGTTCTCCTCAATGTGAGGTTCTATGGCAAGGGAGCATGATTAAGAACTGTGTGCATGTCATCCCATGCAGGTGTGGTAAGAAATATAAGGGTGAAACGGCCTTGACTTAAGAACACCACAAAGTCTTAACACTGCGGGAAACAGCTGACCAAATATCGAGGGAAAAGTGAGATCACTACATTCTGTGGGATGAAATTGAGATAATAGATACAGAACACCACTGGAAAAATATTAAAAATTAAGGAATCAGTGCTTATACTAGGCCGCAAAAACCTCGTAAGTCAGTCAAGCATATAAATGATTACAATATGCAAACAAGTAACACTATCTATCTATGGTTGTTCGTTTGTATACATGTATCTATCTCAGTCTGTTCGTATGTATAACTGTTGATTTTCTAAGCGCCGCATAGATGTGGCACATGAAGCATTTAACATTATTTTGCTTAGATATTGGTAGTTTGATTCTTAGAGACTTTGCATAAGGCCTTGTGCCAGGCTTGCTGAATTTTCTAAATTCTCACTGTTAGATAGATAGATAGATAGATAGATATAAACAGATTGACGTAGCTAGCTAGCTAGATAGATAGGTAAATAGATGTGAACAGGCTGAGATAGATAGATAGATCTGTCGTCAATTGTCTTCGTTAACTGCTTTCTGTTAACTGCCTTCGTTCACTGCTCCCTGGAAGTTACGTAGGTAATTACATATAACAACGAGGAAGAGAGTCCATTCCTCGTAGAGGGGCACCATAACAGATAGATAGATCTGAACAATGAGACAGATAGATGAATCTGAATGATGATATATATATATATATATATATATAGAGAGAGAGAGAGAGATTAATAGATCTGAACAGAGATAGATAAATAGTTTGATAGACAGACGTATAAATAGATATGAGGTGGCTGATATAGGTACATGATACAAATATGAAGGAATATGAACATGCTGAAAGTGATATACACACGCAATATATATATATATATATATATATATATATATATATATATATATATATATAAACTGCGTCTAGAGATTATATGCAAAAGAGATATTGTCAAATATTTTCTGTAAAATTCATAGATATGTCTTATCCAATGAAATAATTTGTACTTTTATGTATAGCGAGTAAGTATGAAAGCAATTAAGTCCCAGTTTTCAATTTCAGATTGACATTTAGTATTTTGTTTTGCTAATTATAGCAATTTGCAATGTCAAAAGATTATTTTGCAAGAACTAAAAAGTATTATGGCTCGTAAAAAAGAACTAACAATGAATGAAAAGAACTATATAATCAAAGAAATTAGCAAAGGAAAGTCTTCGCTTCAAATTTGTAAGGATTTGAAAAGAGATCATCGAACAATCAAGAAAATATGTCAAATGGGAATTCCACCAAGGAAAAAAGTTTCAGGCTGAATTCAGGAATTTAACAAAGGTAGATCCATCACATATCCGAAGAGAATTAATACGAAACCCAAATGCGTCAAGTGCGTTCATATTTGAGGCCGCTGGAGCTCCTTTGGTGTCAAGGGAAATAAGGTGTAGAGCATTAAGGAAGCTTACTGATGTAAGAAATCAAATAAAGAAACCCATTTTCAGAAAAAACACAAGGAAAGAAGATTGCAGTGGGCAAAAAATACATGAAAAATAATTTCAGTAAAGTGCTTTTTACAGACGATTCAAGGATCACCATCGATGGGCCCGATGGATGGGCTCGAGGATGGGTTTGCCAGCAACATGGCTCAAGAAAAGTTTTTAAACGCAAACAAGACGGCGGTGGGATCATGATACCGGTTTGGATTATTGGTAATGAGCTCGTGGGTCCATTTAAATTGAAAGACGGCGTTAAAATGAACCCCCAAAGTTACTGTGATTTTCTAGTGCAATATTTCTTTGAATGGCTTGACAGCCAGTTTTTAGCCAAGCGTAGATCTATGAGAACGCACCAAGTCATGCATCACAGTATAATAAATTCTGGTTGAAAGAAAAGGGATTTGTTGAAGATTCTCTTATGGACTGGTCTTCAAATAGCTGTGACTTGAACCCCATTGAGAACCTGTGAAGCTTCCTCAAGAGAGATATTTATTCTAATGGAAGGCAATTCAATAGCAAGTGTGTCCTCTGGGAGGCAGTTAAAGTTCCTGCAAACAACTTACAAACCGCTGTAATTGCAAATCTAACATCAGATGTTGACAATCGGCTGCTAAGAATTATTGAAAAGAAATAAGCATTTGTGCAATAAATTTTAGGTGGTTTTTATTATTTTGTGTTAATATATCTTTTGTTTTTAAAATGAAATGTTTTTTTCATGTTTTTCCTTTAAGAAATTGACAAATTTGTTCTAAAATATTTTCATATTATTTGTTACATTAGTTTTACAAGGTATAACAATGTAAAAGTATTAAAATAAATAGTTACAAATAAACTACTGACAGACAAATCAGTTTGTTTTGTTAACTTACTAAAATTTTTTTCAACCAAAAACAATAGTTTTCTCTATCACTATACATCTAAGTTAATAATATTGAGTAGAATCTAAACATCATAATAGGACTTTTAACATTAAAGACGCAACTCTTTATACCAATTCATAACTTGCATATAATTTCTAGACGCAGTATATATATATATATATATATATATATATATATATATATATATATATAATTATTTGTTTGAATATTATTTTTGACCGTACTTGTATTTAATTAGATATTCTGTTTATAATCAAACAATATTACATATATGTATTTCTACCGATACGATAACTTTTTGTGAAGAAAATGTGTGCCATTCGGCAGGATTCGAACCTGCGGCCTCTATCAACATAGGGGAAACCACCAGTTGATCTGGTGCGTCTTAGACCTTTCGACCACGAATGGCCAACAATCTAAACGAAATCAAATAAAGTCTATATAACAAAATTTTCGATTCATCGTAATAACCATATCTGCTCTGAAATGTATCGTAATATCAAAAAATGCGAACATGTTACGGAAATTAACGAAGATTAACGAAATTGGTTATAAACAATAGACAATTTGAACATTATTTTTGACGAAACTCGTATTTAAGGAGTTAGTCTGTTTATAATCAAACAGTATTATATATTTATTTCTACCGGCCTGATTATTTACGATAAATTATTATTACGAAAATGTGTGTCATTCGTCAGGATTCGAACCTGCAATCACTATCAAATAATCAGGCCGGGAGAAATAATAATACTGTTTGATTATAAACAGAATATCTGCTTAAATACGAGTATCGATCAAAAATAATATTGAAACAAATAATTTGAAATTGTCGGTTGTTTATAACCAATTGCGTTAATCTTCGTTAATTTCCGTAATATATATATATATATTATGCTTTCATTACGATTGAGCTCTCTAGAAAAGGAAATTTTAAAAACAATTTTCACTTCCGCGATATATGCGTGACTTTTCAGAAATTAATTGAATTCTTTCGGTGACTGGCGTGTGTAAACACTGTTTATATACAATATGTTAAAATTTCCCTTTTCTGATTCCATGCGCCTATGACTTAGCGGGTAGCGACTCCGACTGACACCAAATCGGTCGAGTTTCAATCTCAGCCAGAAGCAAGTGGATGTGTCTAGCCACATTGATGAGCCGCGAAACAGGCTTGTATCTTGATGACTAATATATATATATATATATATATATATATATATATTGTGTGTGTGTGTAAAAAAATTAATTTGAAGGTACATAGAAGAGTTTGCAACCGATAATAGAAGAAAATAAATTTTATTGGAAGAAAGGTACCGTTGGAACTTAGGATGACAGTAAAAAGACTTTACTTCATAATAAAAAATAGTATATACATATAATGTGTGTTGTGGTGCATTGGATATCGGCTCGGAACGAGAAATCGGGGAACCGAGTTCGAATTCCAGCTGAATTCATTGCATTCACTTACGAGCAAATATATTTTGGCAAGGTATAAATCCATCTATTTCTTCCAGTTATGGGTTAAATAACAGGACTGATTGGGTTCTATAGCCTTGGTCGGCAACCAGTCTACCGCAGAAAGCAATGGCAACCTACTGCGGGACAATCTTCTGCACACTCAGTCATGTTTCTTTCGAGACATGATCGCCCGAGCGCGTTTCACTCATGGCAATTAACTGACTGATATACGTATAAACATAAATAACATTTAAGAATTTACACGTACATCTAAAATAACGTCAATGTGTATGAGTTCTAACGCACATACCCACAGTTTTGGGGGTGGCGTGTGGGTAAGAACATGAGTAACAACTGCTGCATCTGGTTATTGAATCACTTCCTATAATCAGTTCTTATTTTGCTGAGGTTCAAATTCCTAACCCGGTGCAATAACAAAGCGTTCTTTTCCAAGTGACGCCACAATGGTTGACTCGTCAAAAATGGTTTCCGAACTCCGAGTGGTTAGATTTAATGAAAGCAGACAATGCGATGATTCCTGCCGCCAAAATCCTCTTGCTCCTTAGATGATCACAAGAACACAAGAGTTGTTTGAGAGGGAAACCAATTCTAATGCGACCCTGCGTCGCTAAGTCACATTTACCCTCAACCTTGCCTTGTCATTGTGTCTTTGTTATGCGATTTGATGCAGATTTTCATTAGCAAATTTTATTTCGTATACCGCTGCAACTGCAATGAGTTCACTTCCCATCGAATGATCTATTTTGCAGCCTTATGCCAGTCTTTATCAAATACAGTTTATGGGCGCTTGCTGCGGAGTAATGATGAGTAAATTTCCTTTGTAGATTAACAGACGACGGGACACAGAAATCTGAAGGCGCATCGTAATAGCGAAATATGCCTTTCAGAAATTAAGACAAGTATTAGGAGATAATCAGCTAAGCTGGGTATGCGTTATCGAGCAGTGGATATCGGCTTGGAAAGCTTAATTAAAATTCCAGTTGAATTTGTTGCATTAATTTACGCGCAAATACCCATGAGAAAGGTAATTAATCCATCTCTTCTCCCCCAGCTATGGGTTAAATAACAAGACAGACTGGGTTATATAGCCTTGGTTGCCAGCCAGTCTACCCCTGAAAGTAATGGCAATTTGCAGTGGGAAAATATTCTGCCCAGTTAGTTATGTTTCATTCGAGACATGATCGCCCACGCGTGTATCACGAATGGCACTTCCTTGATGACATAATATAATAGTTCGAAAAATAAGTAAAGTTAAAATTGGGCATAAAATGAAGGATCGGTTTTCCAATGTTATGAAATAATAAGCTGATCCCCTACAAATTACTACTTAATAATAATATATAATCCGTCTCTTATCTCTCCAGCTATGGGTTAAATAGCAGGACAGATTGGGTTCTATAACCTTGGTTAGCAACAAGTCGACCACAGAAAGTAATAGCAACCTACAGCGGGAAAATATTCTACACAGTAATTTATGTCTCTTTTTTAAACATGATCACCCACGCTTGTATCACGTATGCCATATAACTGACTAATGAAGAGATAGAAATTTAAAAAAATAAGCAAACAGTTATCTTGAAAGATAAAGAAAAACGTTGAATTGTTATGTAATATCTGATCTGCTATGTGACAGTGGCTGCTGAATATACCCTTCTCAGATTAAGAAAAAACGTTGAACTGTTATGTAATATCTGATCTGCTATATGACAGTTGCTGTTGAATATACCCTTCTCAGATTAAGAAAAAACGTTGAAGTGTTATGTAATATCTGATCTGCTATATGACAGTGGCTGTGGAATATACCCTTCTCAGATTAAGAGAAAACGTTGAACTGTTATGTAATATCTGATCTGCTATATAACAATGGCTGTTGAATATACCCTTCTCAGATTAAGAAAAAACGTTGAACTGTTATGTAATATCTGATCTGCTATATAACAATGGCTGTTGAATATACCCTTCTCAGATTAAGAAAAAACGTTGAACTCTTATATAATATCTGATCTGCCATATGACGGTGGCTGTTGAATATACCCTTCTCAGATTAAGAAAAAAAGTTGAACTGTTATGTAATATCTGATCTGCTATATGACAGTTGCTGTTGAATATACCCTTCTCAGATTAAGAAAAAACGTTGAACTGTTATGTAATATCTGATCTGCTATATGACAGTGGCTGTCGAATATACCCTTCTCAGATTAAGAAAAAACGTTGAACTGTTATGTAATATGTGATCTGCTATATGACAGTGGCTGCTGAATATAACCTTCTCAGATTAAGAAAAAACGTTGAACTGTTATGTAATATCTGATCTGCTATATAACAATGGCTGTTGAATATACCCTTCTCAGATTAAGAAAAAACGTTGAACTGTTTTATAATATCTGATCTGCCATATGACGGTGGCTGTTGAATATACCCTTCTCAGATTAAGAAAAACGTTGAACTGTTATGTAATATCTGATCTGCCATATGACGATGGATGTTGAATATACCCTTCTCAGATTAAGAAAAAAGTTGAACTGTTATGTAATATCTGATCTGCTATATGACAGTGTCTGTTGAATATACCCTTCTCAGATTAAGAAAAAACGTTGAACTGTTATGTAATATCTGATCTGCTATATAACAATGGCTGTTGAATATACCCTACTCAGATTAAGAAAAAACGTTGAACTGTTATATAATATCTGATCTGCCATATGACGGTGGCTGTTGAATATACCCTTCTCAGATTAAGAAAAAACGTTGAATTGTTATGTAATATCTGATCTGCTATATAACAATGGCTGTTGAATAGACCCTTCTCAGATTAAGAAAAAACGTTGAACTGTTATATAATATCTGATCTGCCATATGACGGTGGCTGTTGAATATACCCTTCTCAGAATAAGAAAAAACGTTGAACTGTTATGTACTATCTGATCTGCTATATGACAGTGGCTGTCGAATATACCCTTCTCAGATTAAGAAAAAACGTTGAAGTGTTATGTAATATCTGATCTGCTATATGACAGTGGCGGCTGAATATACCCTTCTCAGATTAAGGAAAAACGTTGAACTGTTATGTAATATCTGAACTCCTATATGACGGCGGCAGTTGAATACACTCTTCTCAGATTAAGAAAAAACGTTGAACTGTTATGTAATATCTGATCTGCTATATGTCAGTGTCTGTCGAATATACCCTTCTCAGATTAAGAAAAAACGTTGAACTGTTATGTAATATCTGATCTGCTATATGACAGTGGCTGTTGAATATACCCTTCTCAGATTAAGAAAAAACGTTGAACTGTTATGTAATATCTGATCTGCTATATGACAGTGGCTGTCGAATATACCCTTCTCAGATTAAGAAAAAACTTTGAACTTTTATGTAATATCTGATCTGCTATATGACAGTGGCTGTGGAATATACCCTTCTCAGATTAAGAAAAAACGTTGAACTGTTATGTAATATCTGATCTGATATATGACAGTGGCTGCTGAATATAGCCTTCTCAGATTAAGAAAAAACGTTGAACTGTTATGTAATATCTGATCTGATATATGACAGTGGCTGTTGAATATACCCTTCTCAGATTAAGAAAAAACGTTGAACGATTATGTGATATCTGATCTGCTATATGACAGTGGCTGTTGAATATGCCCTTCTCAGATTAAGAAAAAACGTTGAACTGTTATGTAAAATATGATCTGCTATATTACAGTGGCTGTTGAATATACCCTTCTCAGATTAAGAAAAAAACGTTGAACTGTTATATAATATCTGATCTGCCATATGACGGTGGCTGTTGAATATACCCTTCTCAGATTAAGAAAAAAACGTTGAACTGTTATGTAATATCTGATCTGCTATATGACAGTGGCTGCTGAATATACCCTTCTCAGATTAAGAAAAACGTTGAACTCTTATGTAATATCTGATCTGCCATATGACGATGGATGTTGAATATACCCTTCTCAGATTAAGAAAAGAAGTTGAACTGTTATGTAATATCTGATCTGCTATATGACGGTGGTTGTTGAATAAAACCTTCTCAGATTAAGAGAAAACGTTGAACTGGTATGTAATATCTGATCTGCTATATAACAATGCCTGTTGAATATACCCTTCTCAGATTAAGAAAAAACGTTGAACTGTTATATAATATCTGATCTGCCATATGACGGTGGCTGTTGAATATACCCTTCTCAGATTAAGAAAAACGTTGAACTGTTATGTAATATCTGATCTGCTATATGACAGTTGCTGTTGAATATAGCCTTCTCAGATTAAGAAAAAAACGTTGAACTGTTATGTAATATCTGATCTGCTATATGACGGTGGCTGTTGAATATACCCTTCTCAGATTAAGAAAAAACGTTGAACTGTTATGTAATATCTGATCTGCTATATGACAGTGGCTGCTGAATATACCCTTCTCAGATTAAGAAAAAACGTTGAACTGTTATGTAATATCTGATCTGCTATATGACAGTTGCTGTTGAATATACCCTTCTCAGATTAAGAAAAGAAGTTGAACTGTTATGTAATATCTGATCTGCTATATGACGGTGGCTGTTGAATATACCCTTCACAGATGAAGAAAGACGTTGAACTTTTATATAATATCTGCTCTGCTATATGCCGGTGGCTGTTGAATATACCCTTCACAGATGAAGAAAAAACGTTGAACTGTTATATAATATCTGCTGGGCTATATGACGGTGGCTGTTGAATATACCCTTCTCAGATTAAGAAAAAACGTTGAACTGTTATGTAATATGTGATCTGCTATATGACGATGGCTGTCGAATATACCCTCCACAGATTAAGAAAAAACGTTGAACTGTTATGTAATATCTGATCTGCTATATAACAGTGGCTGTTGAATATACCCTTCACAGATTAAGAACTTTCGAAAAACGTTTTTTTACAGAGAGGAAATCAGTTTCTTGCAGGGAGCAAGGTGTCTACGTTCTATATATAAAGACAGAAAATCTAAGCAAGAGCCAACAACCGACCAAGGTTACGCCTAACGGCTCGTCAGGGAAAGAGCCAATTTCACTGACGAGCCGCTAGGCGAAGCCGTAGTCGGTTGTTGGCTCTTGTTTAGATTTTCTGTCTTTATATATATATATATATATATATATATATGTATATATTTTAGTGTATCGAGGCAGCAAGTAATTTTCTAAACATATGATGTAAAGTTGAACTTTAAATCCGGAAATAACATATTACATTGCATTTGACTACATGGTTTTGTTGTCATTTCGCGCTATCACGCGGTGTGACGTCATAAAACCGCATCGCAAATTAAAGAACTGCGTTTATTATGTTTGGTAACTATTGCCGTTGCCAAGCGGGGTTTTATGTCAACACAAAATAAAATCGTCGGTGATGGTGGATGTTATAATATTTCAGTCTAAACAACCTCTCTGAAGATGGCTCATGTGAGCCGAAAGCTTAGAAGAAAACCAATAAATAATTATCCAAATGTTGGAGAATTTTTGTCTTTATTTTCAACTAAAATTAAAGCAAAAATACTACGTTTAGAACGGCTCATGATTAAACATGATAGACATTCATTGTCTCTTATATTTAACAGCATATATATATATATATATATATATATATATATATATATATATATATATAAATCCAGGTTACGAGAACCAAGTTTTACAATTCCGAGTTCTCTGACTTTTAATTTTTTTTGAAAGTGCTCAATACAACAAATATTGTAGAGCATAATATAAAAAAGCTAGAAACGACTTTAAACGACCCATGCCCTATGTGTCTATATGAAAAACTACATATTATTAAATTTCTAGGTGTCAAAAATTTAAGAAAACATACATCAAACCACACACACACACACACACACACACACACACACACACACACACACACACACACACACACACACACACACAAAATAAAATAGAAATTTAAAAAAATCAACCTTGCACCAATGAAAACTGCATACTTATAAAAGAAAAAACGAAAAATAAAATGTGTGTTTATTTCGGGCTTTGTTTGAGTGCAAGTCTTTCGTGGTCGAGCGGCCTAGATTCAATAGATCAACCTATGGTTTCCATTAGGGGACGCACGTTCGAAATCTACTGAAGGACGCATATTTTTCAAAGTAAATTTCTGTGTTAATAAATATAAATAAATATACTGTCGAGTTAAAAAAAAAGCAGAATATCTACTCAAATACGAGTATCAATTATAAATGTTAAAAGAAATAAAATAATATATATATATATATATATATATATATATATATATATATATATTGAGAGGAAAACTCAACACATAATTAAACGGTTATAAATACAGAATTTATTTCGGCAGTAGTAAGAATACAAACTGCTTAAAAGTTAATTTCGTTCAGAACATTGAAAAAACCCATAGGTATATTTATTAATTCTCATACACACAGACATAGATAGATAGATAGATAGATAGATAGATAGATAGATAGATAGATAGATAAAATATTAAGTGGAAAACAACACAAATTTTGATGGTTAAAAATCAGGAATTATTTCGACAGTGTAAATTTACTGACATTGTCTTATTCAGATAATTAAAAAAAAAAAAAATATGTTTTATAGTGCTAATATATATATATATATATATATATATATATATATATATATATATATATATATCGCCCGGTTCATACTCCATTCACGTCTTTTGAACAGGTGAAGAGGCTCATCCTTTGTTCCGTTTAGGATGTGGTTTCTGGCTTTCTCTTTTCCAATCTTTTCACTCCGTTTTCTTTTTTTTTTCAATTGGAGTAGATAGACTAAACTGTCGCCCGGTTCACACCCCACCCACGTCTATTGAACAGGTGAAGAGGCTCATCCCTTGTTTCCTGTTTAGCTCTCTATTTTTATCTAATTAATAATTTTTATTAATTGGATAAAACCTTTTGGGTTATCCTCTCCATTTTACGGGTCCTTCATTCCCTCACACACACACATATATATATATATATATATATATATATATATATATATATATATATATATATATAAATCTTCGGTATTGAGCCCTGTTCTATAGATATAGTAAATTCTAAAAACAATATACACATACACACATATCCTCTTTTAGTGTAAAACTATAACATAAATATTATTCGCAAAATATGTTAAAATAAAAAAGAAATGGTTTTAATTTTTGCAGTCAAAACTGGTGATTCACTGTGTCTCCGCTACTTCAATGTACTCAACCGGCCATAATTATTAGGCCACCCCAGTGATTTAAAAAATTATGTATTTCATACTTTATACTAATACTAGTATTTATTGCCAAACGAATAATTGTAAATGAAAATAGAATGTTGTTATTATTACTTTGCAAAATGTTACAAGGCAGACATGAAGCCTTTGCTTCGGTCAGCCAATAAGAAGAGAATGGTATGGGGAAGAGAGCAGAAAAAACTGGACACCAGTTCATTTGATGCACATGTTATTGTGCAGAATTAACAAAAGAACCATTCTATTTTCATTTAGAATTTTCCTCTTCGCAATACATTTAAAAATAGTATGAAATACTTCATTTCTTTTAAAAAATTGGGGTGACCTAATAATTATGGCCGGTAGTATATATATATATATATATTAGCAAAGTTGGCGTCGATATACGGCTTCATGTAATTAAAAGAATGTGTTAGTGTTATGAAAAGTATAACACCAACACAGAATATACAGTAGTGATATTCTTTCTGTAAACTAGCCTCATTTATCACTACTCGACGGTTAAGTGGCTGCAGCTGAGTACGTGGGTCCCTTGATGCAAGACGTGGGTCACGTGCAAGGCGGGGGTCTCTAACTTTGACTACACTGACCCCTGATATTGCAGTTGTAGATGGAAGGTTGACATTGGGTCCCAGACTAGATGATAAATCTGTTACATCATTGGATTTCTGAGTAGGGGGTTCTGCATCAATTTTAGGCAGTGGTAATTTATTTTTTTTTGCTTTGGAAGAATTACCAGAATTTGACACCACAACTGATGTTGTATCAGTTGGAGAATAGATCTTTGGCATAACTGGCTTACTTGAAACCATGGAGGGTAAAAATCTGATGGCAGAGGCTTTCATGGAATGGACAGTAGTTGCTCAGCCAGAGTTCCTTCATCCTCCGCTTTCTGCACTAAAAACCGTAGATTGACGTGAATGTTTCCTTGTTCAAGATTACAAATAAACTGCAAGAAAACCGAATGCATGGTCATCAGCAAAAAGGACAACCTAAAATGCCAATTACAAGGAAGGGTCTCTAAAATCAAGCAGGTACCTAGGAAGTGTTCTATCAGAAGACGGAAAGTGCGACACTGAGATCTGAAGGAGAATTTGTATGGCGAAAGAAGCATTCAAGAAGTTGAGTAAAGTATTAAGAAACAGGACAATTTCGCTAGAAAGAAAAAGGGGAGTACAGGATTGCTATGTGATGTCGGTTCTTCAATATGGCAGTGAATGCTGGACAATATCTTCGAAGATGAAGGAAAAACTTGAAGCAGCTGAAATGTGGTTCTACAGAAGGATGCTGCGGATATCATGGACCGAGTATGTGAGCAATAACGAGGTTTTGGAAAAGATGGAGACGAAAAGAAAATTAATACTGAGCATCAGGAAGAGACAGCTGAAGTTCCTTGGATATGCAATGAGGAAGGAGGGCTTGGAGAACCTGTTACTAACAAGGTAGATAGAGGGAAAAAGAGACAGAGGAAAGCAGTGGAAAACATATTTGAAGGACCTGATCAGGTGGATGACGGAACGAAGGTTACATTGTGCAACAGAAGAAAGCGTTCTAAGAGCAACCAGGGATAGGGAGATGTGGAAAGCCATGATTGCCTATGTCCTGAAAGGACATGGCACATAAAAGAAGAAAAGAATATCTATGCGTATAAAATCTTTGTTTCCGAATCCCCGCCGAAATTATAATGTACCCGTTATATTTTTCATTGTCCTTTTTAGAGTAAATGGTATTTTGGTAGATGCCATTTGTAGAGCTACATTTACGTTTCACCGGAGAGTTTTCTCTGGATCTTCAATTGCAGGAATGTATAATCCCGGGTCTTTTATTAGATTCACTGAAATTCATCGAAACTTGAATGTTATTGGAGTTAATAATGTTGTGCATATTACGAGTACAAGAATAGCTAATCTACATTGTTAGCATTACAATATTACTTTTAACATTATCAGCTCCAATAGCTTTACATTATTAGCACAAAAATTCCTTGTTCTGATTCAAAATTAAAGAGGAAAACTCACCAGACAAAACTCACATAACTATGTCTATTTTCTCGCGCTAACATCTATCTATCTATCTATCTATCTATCTATCTATCTATCTATCTATCTATCTATCTATCTGAGGCTCTTCATATCTATCTTGGTGTTTTTGAATGACTTAGGCTCTTCATATCTATCTATCTATCTATCTATCTATCTATCTATCTATCTATCTATCTATCTATCTATCTATCTGACAACAGTGTTTACTAGATTTAAAAACGACTATTTTCCTTTTCAAAATTTAAAGTGTCCACCCTCTTATATACCACCTTAGTTTCAATTTTTATTTCGATTTCAATACTGTTAATTAAATGAAACATTTGTTGGTATAATTTCTTTTCATATTGGGTTATATATATATATATATATATGTGTGTGTGTGTGTGTGTGTGTGTGTGTGTGTGTGTGTGTGTGTGTGTATGTGTGTGTGCGTATGTGTGTGCGTGTATTGATATTTTAATTCAAATCTTTGTTCTTGCAAATATATAGACTTATTATTTTTCTATGATTACCAAAATCGAAACGAACTTGCCAACTTTGAATTTTTCCAGGTGATGCCCTCTAAATACAAAATACATTTGTTTATAACTGATTTTCTTCATACCATTTCACCGTGGATACATTATATATGGACGCTACTGAATCCTCCCGAACAACAAAGTGCGGTTGTGGCCTTCGAAATTAGCAACATAGTTTTAATTTATTTCGATAAGGAGGCATAAATTTAAGAATTTCTCTCTTCCACGATCTCTTCCTTTTTCTTTCTCTCTCGTCCCGTACACTACAAGTGTGGGGTATAAGGCGCACAACACGTTAGCCGTTGCAGATGTGTTTTCCAAAGCAAATAGAATGGAATTATAAACCCCAACTTCAACTAATTTCGAATTCTAACTATCTTCTCTTTAGCAACTTCTTAATCAAGGCTATCTTACTATTTAATCCATACCTGGGATAATAAGTAGCTAAAACACCCCACAAGATACTCTTTATTCTGATCACGAATTTGAACCTGCGAAAATCTGTTTTCAACGATGACTAAAACTTCGACAGCATTTGTTAGTATTCCAAGTGTCTATACTCTTGGCGACATTCGATATTATTATATCTACCAAATATATTTGCAGTATATTTTGTAAATTTAATTACACTCAGTTTCTATTGAAACAAGTGAAACCAGATATTCATGGTTAAGAATGCTTCAACTGAGTATAATCCTATTAAGTCGGTTAACTTTTGCAGATGAATTACAAAATGTGATTAAAATTTGCGTTAGCGTAAAATTAGCAAAATTTAGAATTAATTTCAGTCTGGTAAAGGATTATTATTGTTCAATCATTTATTTTTTCACAATGATATTAATCTAATATTAATCTAATATTAATCTAATACTAATCTAATACTGCACTCATATTTTCTTTTAGTCATTCAGAGTTTTATTTCAACAAATACTGTTCCCATTAAACATTGCTGCGATATATACTTTCATCAGACATTAAAAACATTTCTTTAAAAACAAAAAACAAAAAAACCAAAAAAACCCCAAAAAAACAAAAAAACAAACAAACCAAAAAACAAAGAAACAAAAAACACAAAAAAACTAAGGAAGAAAATGGCCGGTTATTCTACATCAGTCAGTTGAATGCCATACGTGATACACGCTTAGGCGATCATGTCTCGAAAGAGACATGGCTGAAAGGGCAGAAGATTTTCCCGCAGTAGATTGCCATTGCTTTGTGTGGTAGACTGGTTGCCAGCCAAGGCTATAGAACCCAATCTGTCCTGTTATTTAACGCATAACTGGAGGAAAGAGACGGATTAATACCTTTCCCAAGGGTATTTGCGCGTAAGTGAATGCAATGAATTTAACTGGAATTCGAATTCGGCTCTCCGATTTCTCGATCCGAGCCGACATCCAATGCACCACCACGCAAATACATAGCAATTCGTTTTCCAGATTTAAAATGTACATTGTAAAAGCGATTCAGTCAGTTAAGTATTAGACATGATACATGCTTAGGCGATCATGTCTCGAAAGAGAAATGACTGACTGGGCAGAAGATTATCTCGCTGTAGGTTGCCATTGATTTCTGCGGTAGACTGGTTAACAACTAACGGTATAAAACCCAATCTGATATTTAATCCATAACTGGAAGGAAAAGATACGAATTAGTATATTTCCTAAAGATATTTGCGCGTAAGTGAATGCAACGAATTTAACTGGAATTCGAACACCGATTAGACAATCGAAAAACGAAAAATCGTTTAGACAATCGAAAAACACAAATACTGAAAAAGAAATTAATTTCTTCTCGGCTTTTGAGAAGGTGCCATCAAAGACGGCATTGAATAGTTATATGAAACGGTTTTGTTGTTAGACAACTGTTGTAATTGAATAAGTTTATTGGGCGTCTTTCCTCTCGTCGTGTTTAAATACGTGACAAAATATTAACATCTTCAGTTTCTCTGTTCGACAATATTTCTACTTAAATATGAACTGTGTTGGATATCAAATCATGTTAACAGCCTTCCTTATTTATTCTCATTCGGCTTCAGTTTGAAACACAAGCAATCAAACAATGTAGAAAGTCAATAAATGGAACAAGGGAAACAGTAACTGGTTGGCTATCTAACTTATTAAGAAAAACGAGTGTGTTATACTGAAGGTAGGCGAAAACATTAAAAACAAAAAGATTGCCTCACGAATCTAGCCACTTACATCGAGAGTATAACGTAGTCACTATAAATATATTCTTAGGTAAGCATAGCATCATATAAAACCGTAAATACGAGACACCCAAATATGTTTTCTAAATTTAAATTACAATGATTTCCAATGTTATTTTCATTTATTCTTTTATGTGCTATGTCCTTTCAGGACGTAGGCGATCATCCCTCGTGGCTCTTAGCACGCCTTCTCGTGTTGCACCATGCAACCTTCGTTCTGTCATCCACTAGTTCAAACCCATAAATCTAGAATATAAATGTATAGAAATTACAATGGCCACAAAATGAGGGATCAGTTCATATATAGATTATAATATAGAATGAATCCCCCATTTTATACCCACATTATAATTTCTTATAAACAGTTGGCATATATATTCTTCTTCTATGTGCCCTGTCCTTTCAGGACATAAGCGATCATGGCTTTCCACGTCTCCCTATCCCTGGTCGCTCTCATTACGCCTTCTCCTGTTACACCATGCAACACTCGTTCCATCATCCGCCTGATCAAGTCATTCAAATATGTTATACGCTGTTTTCCCTTGTCTTCTTTTCCCCTCTATCTGGCCTGTTAGTATCAGGTTCTCCAAGCCCACCTTCCTCATTGCATGTCCCAGGAACTTTAGTTGTCTCTTCATGATGCTCAGTATTAATTTCTTTTTCGTTTCAATAATTTGCAAAACCTCATTATTGTTCACATGCTCGTTCGATGATGCTATAAACGTGACAATATAATAGGTAAGAAATTTTGCGATTGCATTGGTTATATTTTATAGTATTTACATTATTCGGACTATTGTCGTTATCTTTGTTGCCATTTGTATAACATTTCGGGCGTTGTACGCTCCGGCCTTCGTCAGGTGCTAGGAATTTCGAACCGAACGCTTTATTACAATCACTGGGGTATATCATCTTCATTCGTTGCCTAACACGACGAACAAATGGCAACAAAGATGAGGACAATAGTCCGAATAATGTAAATACTGTAAATACTACCTCATCTCAGAAATATAGACAAATAGAATGATCTGTTATTAAACGTCGTACAAAGTGCAATCAAGATGAGGGCAATAGTCCGAATAATGTAAATACTGTAAATACTACCTCATCTCAGAAATATAGACAAATAGAATGATCTATTATTAAACGTCGTACAAATGTCAATCAAGATGAGAACAATAGTCCGAATATGTAAATACTGTAAATACTACCTCATCTTAGAAAAGTTGTACAAGTGGCAATAAAGACGAGGACAATAGCCCGAATGAATTAAATACCGTAAATACTACCTCATCTCAGAAATATAGACAAATAGAATGATCTGTTATTAAACGTCGTACAAAGTGCAATCAAGATGAGGTCAATAGTCCGAATAATGTAAATACTGTAAATACTACCTCATCTCAGAAATATAGACAAATAGAATGATCTACTTTTAAACGTCGTACAAATGGCAACAGAGATGAGGACAACAGTCCGAATAATGTAAATACTGTAAATACTACCTCATCTCAGAAATATAGACAAATAGAATGATCTATTATTAAACGTCGTACAAATGTCAATCAAGATGAGGACAATAGTCCGAATATGTAAATACTGTAAATACTACCTCATCTTAGAAAAGTTGTACAAGTGGCAATAAAGACGAGGACAATAGCCCGAATGAATTAAATACCGTAAATACTACCTCATCTCAGAAATATAGACAAATAGAATGATCTGTTATTAAACGTCGTACAAAGTGCAATCAAGATGAGGGCAATAGTCCGAATAATGTAAATACTGTAAATACTACCTCATCTCAGAAATATAAACAAATAGAATGAGCTACTATTAACCGTCGTAGAAATGGCAACAAATATGAGGATAATAGTCCGAATAATGTAAATACTGTAAATACTACCTCATCTTAGAAAAGTTGTACAAGTGGCAATCAAGATGATGACAATAGTCCGAATAATGTAAATACTGTAAATAATGTAAATACTAACTCAACTCAGAAATATAGACAAATAGAATGATCTATTATCAAAAATCCTACAAATGGCAATCAAGATGAGGACAATAGTCCGAATAATATAAATACTGTAAATACTATCTCATCTCAGCATTATAGACAAATGGAATGATCTATTATTAAACGTCTGATAAATGGCAACACACATGAGGATAATAGTCCAAATAATGTAAATACTGTCAATACTACCTCATCTCAGAAATATAGACAAATTGAATGATCTATTATTAAACGTCGTACAAATGGCAATCAAGATGAGGACAATAGTCCGAATAATTTAAATACTGTAAATACTACCTCCTCTCAGAAATATAGACAAATAGAATGATCTATTATTAAACGTCGTACAAATGGCAATCAAGATGAGGACAACAGTCCGAATAATGTAAATACTATAAATACTGTAAATACTACCTCATCTCAGAAATATAGACAGAAAGAATGATCTATTATTAAATGTCGTACAAATGGCAACAAAGATGAGGACAATAGTTCGAATAATGTAAATACTTTAAATACTACCTCATCTCAGAAATATAGACGAATAGAACGATCTATTATTAAACGTTATACAAATGGCAACACAGATGAGGACAACAGTCCGAATCATGTAAATACTGTAAATACTACCTCTTCTCAGAAATATTGACAAATAGAATGATATATTATTAAACATCGTACAAATGGCAACAAAGATGAGGACAATAGTCCGAATAATGTAAATACTGTAAATACTACCTCATCTCAGAAATATAGACAATTAGAATGATCTATTATTAAACGTCGTACAAATGGCAATCAAGATGAGGGCAATAGTCCGAATAATGTAAATACTGTAAATACTACCTCATCTCAGAAATATAGACGAATGGAATGATCTATAATTAAACGTCGTACAAATGGCAACACAAATGAGGACAACAGTCCGAATAATGTAAATACTGTAAATACTACCTCATCTCAAAAATATAGACAAATTGAATGATCTATTATTAAACGTCACATAAATGGCAACAAAGATAAGGACAATAGTCCGAATAATGTAAATACTGTGAATACTACCTCATCTCAGAAATATAGACAAATTGAATGATCTATTATTAAACGTCGTATAAATGGCAACAAAGATGAGGACAATAGTCCGAATAATGTAAATACTGTAAATACTACCTCATCGCAGAAATATAGACAAATAGAATGATCTATTAATAAACGTCGTACAAATGGCAATCAAGATGAGGACAATAGTCCGAAGAATGTAAATATTGTAAATACTACCTCATCTCAGAAATATACACGGATAGAATGATCTATTATTAAACGTCGTACAAATGGCAACAAAAATGAGGACAACAGTCCGAATCATGTAAATACTGTAAATACTACCTCATCTCAGAAATATTGAGAAATTGAATGATATATTATTAAACATCGGACAAATAGCAGTCAAGATGAGGACAATAGTCCAAATAATTGAAATACTGTAAATACTACCTCATCTCAGAAATATAGGCAACTAGAATGATCTATTATTAAACGTCGTACAAATGGCAACAAAGATGAAGACAATAGTCCGAATAATGTAAATACTCTAAGTACTGTAAATGCTATCTCATCTCAGAAATATAGACAATTAGAATAATCTATTATTAAACATCGTACAAATGTCAACAGAGATGAGGATAATAGTCCAAATAATGTAAATACTGTAAATACTTCCTCATTTCAGAAATATAGACAATCAGAATGATCTATTATTAAACGTCATACAAATGGCAACAAAGATGAGGACATTAGTCTGAATAATGTAAATACTTTAAATAGTACCTCATCTCAAGAATAAATCAAATAGAATGATCTATTATTAAACATCGTACAAATGGCAACAAAGGTGAGGACAATTGCCCGAATAATAATAAATATTGTAAATACTACCTCATCTCAGAAATATAGACAAAGACTTATTAATGGTTTGTCTATATTTCTGGGGTGTTGTATTGTAGATATTTGCACTTCTTATATGTTTCGGACTATTGTGTTCATTTTCGTTGCCATATTCATGACGTTCCGGCCTTTGTACGCTCCAAACATCTTCAAGTGATAAGAATTTCAAACTGAACCCTTTATTTTGGTTATCGGGGTTCTAGTCAGTCAGTCAGTCAGTTTAGTGCCATACGTGAAACACGATTTGGGCGATCATGTTTCGAAAGAGACATAACTAACTGTGCAGAAGATTTTCCCGCAGTAGGTTGCCATTGCTTTCTGCGGTAGATTGATTGCCAGCCAAGGCTATAGAACCCAAACTGTCCTATTATTTAACCCATAACTGGAAGGAAGAGACGGATTAATACCTTTCCTAAGGGTATTTGAGCGTAAGTGAATGCAATGAATTCAACTGGAATTTGCACTCGGCTCCCCGATTTCTCGTTCCGAGCCGATATCCACTGCACCACAACGCACATCCAATAGTTCTAGTTCGGTGTCTTAATATCAGTTATCTTCCTGTAACTGAACTCTCAAAGTTTTTTGTTCCCCTCTGCTGTAGCCAGGTATTGAACTCACAGCTCTTTGAGTTACGTAACTGGATCCAACTAATGCTTTTATTCACTGACGCCCAAGAGCAGAGGCATACTGAGGCACCTGGAAGAGCATGACCCCCAACAGTAGAACTAGAAAATCTACCCTGGTGAACAAAATAAAGGATTTAGTTCGAAATTCTAATCACTTTAAAAAAAAAATCTTATCACCCCGAGCAAGGCGGTAACGCCACTGATGTGCAGGGGGCTAGTGAAAAGATTGGAAAAGAGAAAACCGGAAACCACATCCTAAACAGGGAACAGGGGATGAACCTCTTAACCTGTTTAATAGACGTGGGTGGAGTGTGAACCGGGCGATAGATAGATCTATCCACTCCAATTGAAAAAAAAAAACAAAGTGAGAAGATTTGAAAAGAGAAAGCCGGAAACCACATCTTAAACCGAGAACAAGAGATGAGCCTCTTAACCTGTTCAATAGACGTGGGTGGAGTGTGAATCGGGCGATAGAACTTGAAGAAGGTCGGAGCGTAAAACAGCCGATATGTCGTGAATGTGACAGATGACAACAATCCGAACAATGTCACTAATTTATAGTTATTATCTATTCAATAACCTGTACAGTCGCATGTAAAAATATTATTGGGAATTTCCCAATTTTAATTGATAACAATATTGTGACGCCGGCGAGAAGAAAGGAACACAAACACAGATGAAGATGTTATAAAAAAATTGTATTTAGGAAAAGAGAGAAAAGAAGAAAGAATAGTCTCCTGCAAACAGTCGGAATTGCAGAACTTATCTGAAAGATGCGTCCTTTTAACAGTCTATATTTCCTGTGTCATTATGTCTGGGTTGAAGAAATAGAGCCTTGACTTCTGTGCTGCAGTTGCTGTCAAAGCCTCTCACGTATCCTGGGTCTAGACCACGGAGAAGAAGAAGGGGACGTCTTGCGTCTAAAAGTCCCAACAAGCAAAAGAGGAAGGGAGTGTGTAAAACCCGTTCACGTGGGGAGTTTGTTGAGAATCTAAAAAGGTAGCCCGTGATTGGTTGTTTTTCATCCAATCACGGGGCACCCAGTTCGCGACTCCGTAATAAATTCAATAATATTTTTATAATTTACATCATTCTTTATCTTTTTTTGTGCCATGCCCCTTCAGGAGGTAGACAATCATAGCTCTTTACAATTTTCATGTCCTTTGTAGCTCTTAGTAGCCTTTGTCTTTTTGCTATTTCTCATAATCTCTATTCCGACAACCATTAACACAAGCTCGTTAGATAGATAATTCGTTACTTTTCTCTCTCCTTCTTGTCTTTAATATGTCCTGTGAGTGTTAAATTTTCCACGCCCGCTTTCATCATGATGTGAACTAGAAATTTCAGGTTTCTCTTTCTGATATTATATGTATGAGTCTTCTTTTTACTACCGTTTTCTTTAAAATTTCGTCGTTGCTCACATCTTCAATCCCTGGTATTCTCAGCATCCTTCTTTAGTGCCATATTTCTATATCTTCATCAATTAGGAGATTGTCCAGCATCCATTGCCCAATATTAATTAACAGTTCAGTACTCTTTTCTTTGATTCTGTTGCTTCAAGTGTCTTTTTTATCTAAAAGAACCCAATCTGTCCTGCTATTCAACCCATATCTAGAGGGAGAAAAGATGGATTAATACATTTCCTAATGGTATTTGTGCGTACGTGATTGCAACAAATTCAACTGTAATTTGAACTTGGTTTTTTCTGATTTTTTATTCCGAGGCCATATTAATTGCAACCAAACATGCATATATATATATATATATATATATATATATATATATATATATATATAGCCTTTGAGATTTGAAAAAGAAATCACTTGACCGGCGGTTGAGAGCGAGCGAAGATTTACTCGCCCCAAAATCATTTTACTCGACCGACTCCATTTTCTTAATAGTCGCCTTACATAAACAGCGTGAATCGCGGACGGAAAACAAAAAATGAAATTTTAATTAAAGTTTCGAACGTGTTAGAAAGGATTTAAAACATTAAAAAAAAAAAATAACAAAAGTTGATCTTTCCTCTGAATATTAGCATAAACATTTTGATGATAAAAAGTTGTTTTTATTTAGTTTGAGCCCTTTTAACATCATGATATGCTGTTTTTGTTTTTGGCAATTGAGTGGAGGTACCGAAATTCGTAGTTTCTTTCTTCTGTTTGACTACAACCTCCATCTTATAGATGATAAAAATATAACAAATCTGATTTTCTCAACGATTTTCAATATAAAAAAAAATTACTTGTATAATTTGTTTTTCGGTGCGTGGTTGAAAGAAGTATGTGTATTTTTTTTTCTTTCAAATTTTATTTCATATTTTTCGTAAGCGAGGAGTAAATATAAGATAATATTTTTCCAAATTAGTTTCTAAAAATTTGTGAGCGTTTTTAATCTGGGCGACAGAGATACTTTGGCTCCATTTTGGAAGCGTTAATTAAACGAATGTTTACACTAACCGGGATGATAAAAGCCAAGAGTTCAATAATGTCATTGTAGGTTATTCAAAGTAACTTGTGAATCTTCAATGGCATACTTCTGGGTTGTATAAAGAATCAGATTTTCTTTTTCTATATTTGAAAGGACACATTTCATTGCGAGATTTTTAATCGACCGCGGGCGAGTAAAGCAATACACTTTGATCGCCCAATTAAGTTTTTAATCGACTGAGTCGATCGGGCGAGTGAAATCTCAAAGGCTGTAAAAATCAAATTTGTATAGCAATATTCTCTCGAAATTCAGAAAATTATGAAGTATACAAAGTAGATTGTTTGTCCGTGTGTGTATGTGTATGTTTATGTGTGAAATAATACACCATGACATCAGATAAATGTGAGTGTTTCCATTATAAGCATGTATCTTATATCTTGCCCAGCTTAGAGATTCTTATATTATAGTGAAATTAGCATAATATGATTTAAAAATCATTAAAAATAATTGTTTCGTTATTCCTATCCCGTCTGGCCTTTTGTGATTTTTATAAATTTAAATTGCTTAGCTATTCAAATAAAGTCATTTCCTATCCCGATATCGGTAACCACCTTAACATTCTTCTTCTTCTTCTTCTTCTTCTTCTTCTTCTTCTTCTTCTTCTTCTTCTTCTATGTGCCCTGTCCCTTCAGGACATTGGCGATCATGGTTCTACATGTCTCCCTATCCCTTGTGGCTCTTAGTATGTTTGCTCCTGTTACTGCTGGCAACCTCCGTTCCGTCATCCACCCGACAAGGCCCTGCAAATATGTTATCCGCTGCCTTCCTCTGTCTCTTTTTCCCTCTACCTTACCAGTCAGTATCAGGTTCTCCAGGCTCTCCTTCCTCATTGCGTGTCCCAGGAACTTCAGTTGTCTCTTCCTGATGCTAAGTATTAATTTCCTTTTGGTTGCCATTCTTTCCAACACCTCATCGTTGCTTGCATGCTCACTCCACGATATCCTCAGTATTCTTCTAGATCAACGTAAACTGAACTGAACCTTATTGACTTTTCTAATAGTATATTTTGAAAGTTTCAGAAACGATTCAAAGTAAACTGCTTTAAACTGCGACAGTTTCATCAATAACCTTTTATGACATACACAAATTTCAACATACTTCCTGCTCTTCTCTACAAAAGGGTTGTTTCTACTTATAAATATGACAAATAGCCTCATTAGAATATTTGAGGAGTTTACTCAGTTTTTTTCCGTTCTATGTATGAGCATTTAATAAATAAAAATCATCTAAGAGACCCTCTTTGCCTTCCATCAATATGGCTGATGCTCACCTCCATGAAAGATATTCGTTACGCCTTCTCGGTCTAACGTTCTCAGGTGAAATGAAATGGAAAGTCAATATTGAATCATTAGATAGATTATCTGCCAAAGAAGTCGGTTCAGTGTGTCGAGACAATTTTGTTTTCTTCGGAATCTATTTTACATACTTTATAAGTCTACCTTTTGTCCATGATTAGAATACTGCTGCCATTAACATCGAGCTCCTTCAGCGATATTATTGGTCTTGATCTGGCAGCTCCGCTTTAGTCACTTACCCACCGCCTCTCTGTGCCTTTTGTTAAATAAATACTTTCATGGAATTTGTTCGGATAAGCTCTTCGCTTACGTAGACTTTATGAAGCGCAGTACTAAACTGGCGTCAAAATCTCATCAAATTACTGTTGAGCCCACTATATGTAACCGTAAGTTCTATGTTAACAGTTTCTTTTCTCGTACGTCTCACTCGTGGAACTCTCTTCCGGCTCCATACTTTCCAGCCAATTTGCAAAGATTTAAATGCAGTGTCAATTGTTAGCTATCTCTCGGTTTCTCTTTTCTCGTTCTGTTCACTATTAATGTTTTGGTTCCTAATTCTTCTACACTCTGTAACCCCTTGCATGTCTTTATTGCCTTGCTTAGGATGATATGGATAAAAAAATTCTTCTTTTTTGTTTTCCCTACCTAATTTTCTCTCCTTTAGATACTTTCTCTAACTCTCCGGCCTTCCTAATTCTCGAGTATTTTTTTAACAAAAGCAACATTACAACATATCTCAAAAAATATGCCTGGAAGAAAAGAACTTAGGTCGGGCAATTCCGGGTATCATTACTTTTTTTTTTTTTTTTTAAATAAGGTAAGCACAAAAGCAGTTGATAAGTCTGTTTCAGTTATGAACTTTTGCTTCTTTTGCCTAAGCAATATTTCCAGCATCGTTTATTTAATTATGATCTCTATTGGCGTTTTTTACACGTCCCAGACACAGGTTCATTGATCAGCCGCTTGTATAAGCTTAAGCGTAAAGTGATAGGATTAATAGTACACTAAATGAAGTAAGGCGATAGAATACAAATAGTCTCGAAGGATTATATAATACTCCCAACAATATTCACAACAATGCAAAAAAAAAACACAAACAAACAAACAAACAAACAAAAAACAAAACAAAAGAAAACAATAAAAAGACCACCCCACAAAAAAAAAAAAAAGATCACTTTAGAAATATCACCTGTCTACAGCAAGACATTGAAGGAGTTGCTAGAACGTAATTTGTCATGCCATGGGATTGTTTTTGAAACAGCAAGCCACAACTGGTATTATTTTTCTCTCTAATAAATAACGTGCCATTCTTTGTGCTGATGAGATGCACTCAAGAGACCTTGTTTTCGTAATTATCCACTGAAAGCTATAAATCTCTCTCTTGCGTCTACGCAACGGCATTTCTATAAGAAGAGTTTTTTTTCCGCGCCAAGTGCGTCTATCACGTAAACTTAAATTAAAAATTATCTGTTAAATATGCTGTCAAAAATCAGTGTCAAAATTGTAAATAATCACATTTTGGTTATAAATGTCAAACGCTTTACAAGAAGGGCTAAAATAATTTAAACTGCGATAAAACCGAGAAATAATTTTTTTAGCGTTTTGATGAAATGAAAAGGAAATTAATACTGAGCATCAGGAAAAGACAGCTAAAGTTTCTGGGACATGCAATGAGGAAAGAGGGCTTAGAGAACCTGATATTAACAGGCCAGATAGAGGGAAAAAGAGACAGGGGAAAGCAGCGGATAACATTTTTGAAGAACCTGATCAGGTGAATGACGGAACGAGGGTTGCATGGTGCAACAGGAGAAAGCGTTCTAAGAGCCACCAGGGATAGGAAAATGTGGAAGACCTTGATCGCCTGCGTCGTAAAAGAACAAGGCACATAGAAGAAGAAGAAGAAGAAGAAGAAGAAGAAGAAGAAGAAGAAGAAGAAGATGCTGAACATGTCGCTAAAAACAAAGAAGAGGGTACTGGATTGCTATGTGTTGTCAGTTCATCAATATGGCAGTAGATGCTGGACAATAACATCAAAGATGAAGGAAAAACTTGAAGCAACTAAAATGTGGTTCTACAGAAGGATGCTGAGAATATCATGGATCGAGCATGTGAGCAATGATGAGGCTTTGGAAATTATTGAAACGAAAGAGAAATAAAAAATGAGCATCAGGAAGAGACAGCTAAAGTTCCTGGGACATGCAATGAGGAAAGAGGGCCTGGAGAACTTGATACTAACAGGCCAGATAGAGGAATAAGGAGGCAGGGGAAAGCAGCTGATAACATATTTGAAGGACCTGATCAGGTGGATCACGGAACGAGGGTTTCGTGGTGTAACAGGAGAAAGCGTGCTAAGAGCCAACAGGGATAGGAAGACGTGGAAAGCCATGATCGCCTACGTTCTGAAAGGACAGGGCACATAAAAGAAGATGAAAATGATTCCTTATCTCAGGTCATTATGTCTGGTACCACGTAAGCCATTACTGCATGCCGAATCGGTGACTAACTAGGTTCCCCCGCCAGTCTTTTCTGGTGAGTAATGTGGCTAGACATATAGCAGGATTAAAAGCAGAACCCCTCAGAGGGATGAATGACCCGCAGTGTACAGCCAAACGTCATCTAGCATAATGGGTTATATTGGACTCCATGACACTGTATGCAGTTTGTGCAGTGATGACATGGTATCGTTGAGCGGAGACTGAAGTTAACGACCAGACAGGGGTTTTCTCTAGATTGTATCAATGTTTACTTGTTCTGGACTAAGCGAGCTTTCGAGTTAGGGAAAATAGGCTGTGGTTTGTTCTGGAGATGGATGGGCTCCGTCAGGTCTACCTGCTCTATGCTCACTACGCATGAATGAATATCTCTACGGCTTTTAATTCAGATATGTGGGGGGAACTCTCATGTAATCAGCAGCACAATGACCCTACAACCCATCCGGTCATGAGACTGATGATTATAATAATGAGCGTGCTTGTCTCGTAGACAGTTGCCAGTTTGCTCTATATCCATCGATTTGTCTAGAAACGTCACCTTGAACTCAAACTAAGTTTCACGAATAT
Source organism: Ascarosepion bandense (assembly GCA_037127315.1). Lineage (NCBI taxonomy): Eukaryota > Metazoa > Mollusca > Cephalopoda > Sepiida > Sepiidae > Ascarosepion > Ascarosepion bandense. The sequence goes on along the minus strand of JBBBDQ010030859.1, from coordinate 264,196 downwards.
ATTAGGAACATTCGTAGATTTATTTACTAGGAGAAAAATAAATTTGTAATTAGTGGATTAAAGACAACAAGTTTGTCCCCGGACTAAAGCGTTGGTGATATAGCAATGTATATGCGTAGTGGATATCGACTCGGAACGAGAAATCGGAGAGCCGAGTTCGAATTTCAGTTACGCTCAAATACCCTTGGAAAAGGTATTAATCCATTTCTACTCCCTTCTGTTATGGGTCAAATAGCAGAACAGATTGGGTTCTATAGCCTTGGTTGGCAACCAGTCTACCGCAGAAAGTAATGACAACCTACTACAAGGAAAATTTTCTGCTCACTCAGTCATGTCTTATTTGTGTATGAAGCGGTGTATCACGTATAGCACTTAACTGACTGACGGATATAGTAATTTTAAATTCAATTTGTTGATCAGCTAGGGGAGATTAGACACAGTGGAAACAGGTTGAGGAATAATTGTGCAGGTTTGGACGCAATATCCACAGAATGATAACAATTTATCCCCAGAAATTAAATAAAGTTTTCCGTTCGAAAGCTCCTAAAGGATACTCGGAGCGAAAGCATCTGATGAAGGCCGAAGGATACAATAGTCGAAACGATGTGATAGCAGCAACAAATATGAAGGCATTCAGTCAGTCAGTTAAGTGCCATACGTGATACACTCTTGGGCGATCATGTCTCGAAAGAGACATGACTGACTGGGCAGAAGATTATCCCGCAGTAGGTTGCCATTGCTTTCTGCGGTAGACTGGTTGCCGACCAAGGCTATAGAATCCAATCTATTTTATTATTTAACCCATAACAGGGGAAGAGACGGATTCATACCTTTCCCAAGGATATTTGCGCGTAAGTGAATGCAAGGAATTCAACTGGAATTTGAACTCGGATCTTCGATTTCTCGTTCCGAGCCGATATCCACTGCGCCATAACGCACATGGGTAAAAAGAATATAAATTATAATACATCATCCCAAAAGTTTAGTGGGAAATATAATATTAATTTTTAAGCATTGCGATTCCAGGAGAAACATTTACTGAATTTGAGTTCTGATCATGCGGTAAGTGGGACAAAACAGATTCCCAGCTTGTAAATAAACGAAGACACGAAGCTAAGCCATAATGTTGATATAACCAGAAAATGGTAATATTAGCCGTTTTCTTATAAGGAAACATTCGGTGTTCATCGACAGGGCATTTACTGTTACCTCCGCGCAAAATACATAGAATCTTTCTACTAAAAGAATTTTTCAGTAAAACTAGGTTCCTAAATTCAACTAACCGTTGCCGCTATTTCCATTATTAAAGAAACATCCTTACCTTTTGTTCGAACTTGGGTCGAACAACAAAATATTAAGTCATTATTTCATCTTCGAATAACAACTGTTATCAATTTTAATTGTTGCCGCTACTGAAAGCCCTCAAGTGATACGGTTTTTCTTATATGGTGCTCTGATTCTATAGGGTCTGTCCACGAGTTTCGAAGAAAGATAGTCCTCGCTAAAATCTACAAAGTTCATTCGCTGGAAGTTATTTTATCGTTAGAGTAGAAATTGCAGTTACATTTTATCGGTTTCACTGTAAAAAGGTGAGATCTAGTTGCTAGTCTAGTAGCTCGAGTAAATGCAGGGGCATCAGTGAGCTAAGTTCATTGGCGCAGAAGCCTTGAAAGTATTTGTAGAAGAGATACAGGAAAGCCATATCACGCAGGTGAGTGAGCGACTGCAGCCGAGCTGCCAAGTTGGGATCAATCACATTATAGATTCACCGTTGGATTTTATTTAGAATAAGTAAAAGATAGCTGAAATTTGTAGGGCACATAATCAAGAATGAGGGCTTGGAGAATTGGCTCCTCACAGGAGATATTGGTGGCAAGAGGGACAGAGAAAAGCAGAATGTTTGGCTGAACAGCAAAAAAGATAGAAAATTATGAGAGCCATAATCGCCAACGTCCCACATTGACACGTCACTTATAAGAAGAGATAAGTCACTTATAAGAAGAGATAAGTCACTTATAAGAAGAGATATGTCACTTATAAGAAGAGATATGTCACTTATAAGAAGAGAGATGTCACATATAAGAAGAGATAAGTCACTTATAAGAAGAGATAAGTCACTTATAAGAAGAGATAAGTCACTTATAAGAAGAGATATGTCACTTATAAGAAGAGATAAGTCACTTATAAGAAGAGATAAATCACTTATAAGAAGAGATAAGTCACTTATAAGAAGAGATAAGTCACTTATAAGAAGATATAAGTCACTTATAAGAAGAGATAAGTCACTTATAAGAAGAGATATGTCACTTATAAGAAGAGATAAGTCACTTATAAGAAGATATAAGTCACTTATAAGAAGAGATAAGTCACTTATAAGAAGAGATAAGTCACTTATAAGAAGATATAAGTCACTTATAAGAAGAGATAAGTCACTTATAAGAAGAGATAAGTCACTTATAAGAAGAGATAAGTCACTTATAAGAAGAGATATGTCACTTATAAGAAGAGATAAGTCACTTATAAGAAGATATAAGTCACTTATAAGAAGAGATAAGTCACTTATAAGAAGAGATAAGTCACTTATAAGAAGAGATAAGTCACTTATAAGAAGAGATATGTCACTTATAAGAAGAGATATGTCACTTATAAGAAGAGATATGTCACTTATAAGAAGAGATAAGTCACTTATAAGAAGAGATAAGTCACTTATAAGAAGAGATAAGTCACTTATAAGAAGAGATAAGTCACTTATAAGAAGAGATAAGTCACTTATAAGAAGAGATATGTCACTTATAAGAAGAGATAAGTCACTTATAAGAAGAGATAAGTCACTTATAAGAAGAGTTATGTCACTTATAAGAAGAGATAAGTCACTTATAAGAAGAGATAAGTCACTTATAAGAAGAGATAAGTCACTTATAAGAAGAGATAAGTCACTTATAAGAAGAGATAAGCCACTTATAAGAAGAGATAAGTCACTTATAAGAAGAGATATGTCACTTATAAGAAGAGATAAGTCACTTATAAGAAGAGATAAGTCACTTATAAGAAGAGATATGTCACTTATAAGAAGAGATATGTCACTTATAAGAAGAGATAAGTCACTTATAAGAAGAGATATGTCACTTATAAGAAGAGATAAGTCACTTATAAGAAGAGATAAGTGATCCAGCAGCAGTTAGTAATTTCTCCCACCAGGGAATTTGTCACTATCCCGACTCTGTGTCAGACTAAAATATGCTAAATAAATATCAACAACATATGACATTTTACTGAGTGGCTTTGCAATGTGAAAGGCTAGAGCAGGTGCCAGGGATCTTTTGTTTGGTATTACATCAAATGTGTGTTAAATAATATCACCCACTCGACTTCAAAGTAAACGAAAACATGGCAAATGCACTTAAAAAGAAGAATAAACACTCATGGTCAGGAATTAATGAACATCTTAGTAAGGTTTCTCATATTCAGAATACTACAAACATTAGTTAAAAACATGAATGCAACCAAACAACCGCATTTAAGTAAACATCACAGTGAGAAACGTATAAATTAGACAAAGAAATGCAAGGTTTTTTAATAATAATTTGTTGTTATGAATCTTTAGCAAATATCTCTCTATATAAATTTATTCGGCACAAGATTAGAAACTAGGTTTCACTCTTTTACTGTGAAACTAATAAAATGTAATCGCAAATTCTACTCTAACAGCTTCATTTATTGCACTTTCCGCTGGTGGAATTCCCTTCCATTTACTTGCTTCTCCGACAGCTACAATCTCCAAGAATTTAAATGTAAAGTCAATAGTCATCTCCTCTCTTACTCACCTGCATCCTCTCTTTCATGTTCCTTTCTCCGTCCACTCAACTCTCATCAGTATTCTCATCCTTCTCTTATCCACTTCCTGACACCCCCTATAACCTGTCACACTTTCTCATAACTTTCTTCCTATGTAACTCCTTGCAAAACAGTGGCAGTAAAATGCCTTGCTTAGGGCAATATGATTATAAAAAAAAGATAGATAGATAGATAGATAGATAGATAGATAGATAGATAGATAGATAGAATCTCTAAGATTTTAAATGTAAAGTCAGTAGTCATCTCCTATCTCACTAACCTGCATCCTCTCTCTCATGCTCCTTTCTTCGTCCAATCCACTCTCATCAGTATTCTCATCCTTCTCTTACACACTTCCTGACACTCCCTATAACCTGTAACTCTTTTTCATAACTTTTCTCCTATATAGCCCCCTGCAAAACAGTGGCAGTAAAATGCATTGCTTGGAGCGATATGATTATAAAAAAAATTGGATGGACGCTGATGCGACTGGGAACACGGTTGTGTAGCCCGTGAAAATAGCTAATCAACACAGTGAATCTAGGAAAAGCGGATCGAATTTTGGACTTGGCATTGTAAGCATTGAACTTTTATAATTCCTTTCAAAGACGAAGATGAAGATAAAGGTAGTGAATAATTTTAGCTTCGTGGTGAAGACAAAACCATGAAGCTTTAAGCTAAAGATTCTATCAATGAATGGCAATGTTAATTCTTATTTTGTAAAGCTGTTATTTTCAAAAAATCTCAGATCCTTGGAATAGACTTCAGCCTCTTCATATAGGCCATCATTAAAAGACCTAAGAATGTGAAACAATATTCAAGCAAATATCTCTGAGAAGAAAATAAACTAAAAAGAACTAAAACACCAAAAAATATACAGCCGTAAGTTCAATTAAAAAAGTAGAAAATTTAAAACAAAATCAATGGTTGTAAGACTGATATTAAAAATCCCATATAAAATTTAAACACTACTGTAAGTCTACTGCCTAATTTGCCAAAAAGAAAAACAAAAAAACAAAAGACAAAAAAAAAAGAAAAGAAACTAACTCATTGGAAATGAATCTAGCCTCTCCATATATTAATCCAATATAAAACAGGTAGGTAATCATTAAAAAAACACCTGAGATTGGAAGAAAATATTAAATATTAAAACCAAGATCACTGAGAAGCAAAAACACCCCCACCCCACAAAATGAAAAGATAACAAAAACAAATATAATTAATATTAAATTCGAAACAGTAGAAAATTTAAGAAAATCAACGGTTGAAAGATCGATGAAAGTTAAAGAATATTAAGGGAGTTTATAAGAAGGAAGTTTACTTTCCATTGAAAATAGATTATTAACTAATTGAATGGGAAACAAAAATCTATATCAGTTTGTTCACATCTATCTATCTATCTATCTATCTATCTATCTATCTATCTATCTATCTATCTATCTATCTCAGTCTGTTCATATCTATCTATCTATCTATCTATCTATCTATCTATCTATCTATCTTATTCTGTTAATATCTATATATCTATCTATCTATCTATCTATCACCTTGGGCAAAATAATTGAAACAACTGTTTTAGTTTTCTTTTTTTCAACATACGGTCAGTTTTAGACCCACTGGAGTGACAGTTGTTTAATCAGTTTCTTTAGTCATTTGCAGTGATGTGTAGTAATATGAATCTATTTTCGGGGTGTATGATATAATTTGTTCAGCCTTGGAAAATATTGCATCCTCCATGATTGTATCCGATTTTTATCACGCCCAGGCAATATTTTCTCGACTGTCGATTAGTTGTCCTACGGCCATTGCCTGCGATGGACGTAACTTCATCAAGTCGCCGCATATGTCAAGCGTTTGGGGATAGTATTGTGGATAAACGTACTGCAAGGCGTCGGTTTCGAAAATTCAAGTCGAGAGATTTGTCTCTCCATGATGAGTCTCGCAGTGGACGACCACAGGTCTTGAATGACGAAGTTCTGAAGGCGGCCATTGAAGAGGACAATAGTCTAACGTGTGGTGAACTTGAAAGACAGTTCATCGTTTCCAATGAAACAGTTAGACTTCACCTGCACCGCCTAGGTAAGGCGTACAAACTGAGCAAGTGGGTTCCGCAAATGCTGTTGGAGGTCCACAAGAGACAACGATTGTCAGCCTGCGTATCGCTGCTTTCTCGCCACCGTACCGAATCATTATTCAATCGACTGCTTACCAGTGATGAAAAGTGGGTTCTGTACGAAAATCCCAAGCATTCCAGACATTGTTTCTCTCCTCAGGATGCTGTTCCTCACACCGCAAGACCGCCTATACATCCAGCAAGATTATGCTTTGTGTCTGGTGGACAGGTCGTCAAGTGGTTCATTATGAACTGCTACCAACGAGCCAAACGGTCACTGGAGACCTATACTCGCCGCAACTAAAACGTGTGCAGCAGGCATTGCGCCAGAAGGAGCCAGCACTGGTGAATCGCAAAGGTGTGATTTTCCTCCAAGACAACGCCAGGCCGCATGTCTCCCGAGTGATCAAGGATACCCTACAGGTGGGAGACTTTGTGCCATCCTCCTTATTCACCTGACCTTGCGTCATTCGATTACCACCTCTTCCACTCCCTGGATAATCATCTTCGTGGGAAATCCTTCAACAATGAAGCAGACTTGCGCAAAGCCCTCATGGACTTCTTTGTGTCAAAATCCCCCGAATTCTACCGCAAGGGTAATGAACAACTGGGGACACGTAGGCAGAAAGTGCTGGATGCCGATGGCGATTACTTCGAAGACTAAAGACAAGTTACACATATTGTGAAGCGTTTTCTTTTTTTTTCTTTAAAAACGAACAGAACTTTTTCGGTTACCTTGTATATAAATACATATAGAGCAAATATATATAAAAGTTAAGACAGACACGTTATTCCATGGTTAAGCGGAGGTATGGGCCTATTTCAGGCGAACCATCATCAGCTTCTATTCTTATCGTACAGAAGATTTTAAACGATTTTACAAGATTTTATTCGTGGTTTGTCTGAAATAGGCCTATACTTCCGTTTAACTATGGAATAACGTGTCTGTTTTAATTATATATATATATATATATATATATATATATAAAGAAAGTGGAAGAACACGAAGATTAAAACCCACTGTTCAAGCAGTTACTTTTATAAAGAGTGCTCGATACATTTTTTAAAATCATGTAAGGTCCCACTGTGTATCTTATCCAGACAAAATTAAAAAGTTACATGTCTAGATCCAAACCATCCTGCCCCCTTTTCATAACCCAAATATTTAAACTCCATGATTACATAATTCGAATTTTTGATTGAACAATATTGACACATCTAAACCATTTTCTCTAACTACCTCTTCCTAATTTTCTAAATAACGATGAATTCATCTTATATTTTAAAAATAAATCATTTTCACCATTTATTTTAACACATCACATGAAAAAGAACAGTACTGTTCAGAAACATGAAAATTTTTGTGTAGTGATATTATGTTTTTATAAACAATTGTCAGAAGAAAATTATATATATATAATAATAATAATAATAACTACATAGACTCTGTAAGTATGCCGGCCGTAAATTTATACTAAAATAAACATCCGAAAAAACCATTAACAAACAGAACCTAAATCCGTTACAATCCGGTGTACTAAAACGTCAGATAAATGGGGAGAAAAAAAAGAAACCCGCGGAACAAGAACAAAACATTCAATACTCCGCAGTAAAGAAAAAACCCCAAACGGAACCAAACACAAGAAAAAGTGCTCAATACAAAGTACGAAAGAAAAGATAAAATAGTAGAGCAAAAACACACAAAATTCTAGAGTGAGCCAAAACCTACCGCGGTTTCACACTACTTTTGCCCTGACGATCCGTAGTGTGAAACCGCGGTAGGTTTTGGCTCACTCTAGATTTTTGTATATATATATATATATATATGTGTGTGTGTGTGTGTGTGTGTGTGAGGAACGTACTCACTTATTCGATAAGTTGTCCTTCTTATATCTCTGATGCTGCCACCGAAGATCTTCAATTGATAAAAAGTTAAAGCGTGAGAAGATTATATATATATATATATATATATATTAACTAGCAGTATAGCCGGGCGTTGCTCGGGAGTAACGAAAGCTTTAAAACAAATCCATGGTCCTGGAGCTCAGACTCTTTGGACGTTGGCACGAAAGACTAAAAAGCAATAGTTGTTTCCAGTTAAAGCGAAACCGTAGAGTGAAAGAAAAATGAATGGATGTAAGTCAAATTTTGATTTCCTGCTATCGATATCAAATAAGATTTTTTTGTCGTAAACTGAATTTTGAAGGCTAAATAAGTCCTCTGAGTAAATGGTATCATGGCTGAGACTAAGAACTACAATTATAACTACTTAGAGCCAAACCCGAAGCAAAAACTAAAATAAAAGGGCTGAAAAAATACAGGCAGATAAACAGACACACACACAAACATCTTGCCTTTTATATATATATATATATATAATCGACTTTTTGCATTATTGTAAGAACTGCAACCTTGAAACTTCTGAATATCATTTCTTATGTCTTCGTCTATGAGTGTATCAAATTTTATTAAAATCGGATCACTCCTTCTATAACCTGATTTTTTCGATTATCGATTTTCGATATTTATCGGGGGTACCTCGACACAAAACCTAGCTAAGGACACTCGCAGACGCTTATACTAAAACTGTGCAAATTTTCAAGAAAACCGGTTCAGCCGTTTCGGAGTCTATAGGTAGCGGACATACAGACACACAGATACACACAGACAAAGTTCAATTTATAGATAAGTTTAGATTTAGATATATATATATATAGAGAGAGAGAGGGAGAGAGAAAAAGAAAGAGAAAGAGTATGAGTATGAAAGAGTGTTTGTGTTTGCGGAAAAGAGAGAGAGAGAGAGTGAACCTTGTTGTTACTTGACCTTCGAAGAATGGTGACACATCGCACTTGCCCGTTCGATCGTCTATGGTGGCTATGATCACATTTTATCATTTGTTGAAGGTTGAATGTCTTTGACTTTAAATATTGTGAACAAAATTAACTGCAAAGTCTAATCAATTCCAGGGCCAATTCTTTTATAGTTCAACACTTTCTTTAATTGTCTCGAAAATAGTTGTACCTTTTCAAGTTCAGAGTATTTAAGCCTCTATCTTTTGGAGTTCAACTGATTCATATTTTTCCTTTTTTCTTGATTCACTACGAGCTTTAAACATGAAGCATTTATACGTTATTTTTTTTACATTTTCTTTCTATTTTTGTTCATTCTTTTAGTGTTTTACTTTATCTATACGTCTTCTTTTCGGGACTTTTTCAAATTCATGAATGTTTTGTTCTTAGAAGGAGGATTTTCCTTTGAATTTTGTCGTTTTCTTTTCTTCTTATTTTCAGCCATTTAGAAATCTTGTTAGGACGTTTTTGTCATTTTTTCTCTTCTTAATTCGTCAAGAGTAAGATGCTGCCTTTTTCTTTTGTGAAGAAAATCGTTTAAAAATGCTTGTTTCACGATCTGCACATAATACGTATGCCATTTCGATATCTCAAGCCGTCAGAGGACGAATAATCATAGAATCTTCGACAGTCGCTTTTTATTAGTCATGAAGACGATTGATAATGCAACATTGCCCTGCTGTTCTAAACCGGATTTTAATATTTCAGCACATTAATTTTCTCACACAAACGTCGTCTTTGACTTCACCAAAATATGAATATCTGCGGCTGATTTTTATATGTTTGAAGACATTGTATTATAATAATAATAATAATAATAATAATAATAATAATAATGACAAAATTAATAATAATAACAATACTAATGATAATAACAATAATAATAATTAGATTCTTAGAACAGAATTATTGCTATTAGTAACTTTGCTATCCCAGTGGTTCAATATAGTTTCAAGATCTTGAACTGGACTGTAGATGACATCAAACGAAATGATTCTAAGACAAGAAAGCTCCTTTCTAAGCATAAGATGCATCATTCAAAAGTTGATATAGACTGTCTGTCTATACCCCGTAAAGAACTGGAAGATATCTTATTCAGCTATTTTTTTTAGAAAAAAATATTCAATACTGAAAGAAGACTGTAAATACAACAAGATTTACATTTAGTAGATCCTGCAAATATCAAAACAGAACCCCAAAAAACAACTGTTTCAGCTGTTCATAAATACATTTTTGGGGCTTAAAGGAGCTCTTCAGTGATGTCCTGCCTTCATTGCAGATTTCGGGCTTTTAAACATCATATCGGCTTCGGCAGTAACCCCGACTTTCGGTCCAGAAGTACCAATACATTTTTGGTGCTTAAAGGAGCTCTTCAGTGATGTCCTGCCTTCATTGCCGATTTCGGGCTTTTAAACATCATATCGGCTTCGGCAGTAACCCCGACTTTCGGTCCAGAAGTACCAATACATTTTTGGTGCTTAAAGGAGCTCTTCAGTTACGTCCTGCCTTCATTGCCGATTTCGGGCTTTTAAACATCATATCGGCTTCGGCAGTAACCACGACTTTCGGTCCAGAAGTACCGCAGTAACCCCGACTTTCGGTCCAGAAGTACCAAGCCGGCTTCTTACTTTTGTGCTACTTTTTGGAAAATTTTCTTTTTCGGCAGAATTCGTACTTTTTATTGTTAACTCTGACCGATGGGAAGAGTTCATTCCCCCCCCCTATTTAATAACAAATCCGAGTTGTGCCTATTTTTTGGATCTTTAATCGCGGCTACTCTTTCTGGCATTTTCGTCCATTTTTTCTTCACTAAATTTAACCCTATACTTTGAATTGCTAATACTAATTATATTTTCTTACTTAAATATATCAAAAAGAAAGTCAAGAATTTTAAAAAATCATTTCAGCCCAAGCAAGGCATTCCACTGCCACTATTGCGCAGGGGGTTACATAGGGGAAAGTGATGAGAAAGAGTGGTTAGATATAGGAAATGTCAGAAGGAGGGTGATAGACGGGTAAGGATACCGAGGATGAGGGTTGTGTAGATGGGAAGAAGTTTGAGAGAATGGATGTGAGTTAGTGTGTTAGAGGGTGTCTATTGACCTTACATTTAAACTCCTGGAGATTGTAGCTGTCGGGGAAGCAAGTATGTGGAAGGGAATTCCACAGGCGGAAGGTGCGAGAAAAGAAGCTGTTGGAGTAGAAATTGCAGTTGCATTTTGTCGGTTTCACTGTAAAAGGGTGGGACCTAGTTGCTAATCTAGTATTTTGTGCAAATTCGTACATAGGGGCACCAGTGATCTAAGTTCATCGGAGCAGAAGCTGTGAAAGTATTTATAGAAGAGGCACAGGGAAGCTACGTCACGCCAGTGAGAGAGTGACTGCAACTGGTCTGCCAAGTCGGTATCGATGACATTACAGATTTTCCGTTGTACTTTGTCAAGAACCCCGAGGAGAATAGCAAGGGCAACCTACCAGATGTGGCAGCAGTATTCAGTACATGTGCGGATGGTAGATTTATATCTGTGCAGAATAGATTCAGACGGAAAAAAACTTCCGGGCCCTGCACAGAGAACTGACCTTCATATCAGCGGATTTAGCAATGGATTCGATATCGTCATTCCACTTGAGGTCCGTTGAGAGTGTGAGGCCAAGGAGGAGTAATGTTTTACTCTCTGGGAGGCAAGCCTGATCCATGCTAATGGGAGGTAGGTGGGATTGTCTATGATGGTTAATTGATAGCAGCTTCATTTTGGCAGTATTAAAATTTACGGGCCATTTCTTACCCCAGTCCACTATGGATTGGAGATTCGTTTCAAGCTCGGCAGCAAGGTTCGCTTTGTCGCCCACACCAGATTTTTGATCGAGGCGAGAGTAAACTGTGGTGGCATCGGCATACATGCCTACTTGCGATCTTATGTCATCGGGGAGATCATTAATGTAGATCAGAAATAGCGTAGGACCTAGGATAGAGCCTTGAGAGACACCCGCGTTCGTATGGTAGTTCTGGGAAGCATGTCCGTTTAATACCACCTTCAATGTGCGGTTAGAGAGGAAAGACTGGATTAGATCAAACAAATGTCCAGTTATGCCATAGCTCCGCAATTTGCGTAGAAGGCCAGCATGCCAGACTCTGTCGAACGCTTTGGAGATATCCAGGGTAACGTTTCAGGCTTCGCCATTCTTGTCGAGAGCCTGGTATATATACTCGGTGATGGTAGACCTGGTGAAGCGGAAACCATACTGTTTGTCCGAGAGGAGCCTGTGGGCTGTGAGATGCTGAACAAGCTCGGCGTTGATAATGGCTTCGAACACTTTGCCAAAGATCGGAAGAAGGCTGATAGGGCGATAATTTGCGGGGTCCGAGGGTTCTCCAGTATTCTTATATAGGAACTATAGAGGAAGATTTCCAACAAGCAGGAAAGCAGGAAGTAGATAGACAGAAGTTGTACAGCTTAGAAAGAACAGGAGAGTTCAGGGGCACATTTATTCAAGACTATGATTGGGACTCCATCCCCTCCGCTCGCTTTGTGAGGGTCAAGTTTTGAGATTATGTTAGAGACCAGCGAGTGTGTAATGTGGACGTCATTCAGTTGAGCCTCAGTTCTAGGTGGGAAGTCGGTGTAGAAACTCCAGACGAAGCCAGTCTGGAATTGGTTGAGAATCTGCGAGCAAAGCATTCAGTCTTGTCCGCTGAGGAGGTGAGGACCTCGAATTCATTGATTAGAGGGGGTGTTGAGGTTTTACTCTTGTTAAGCACGCTTTTACAGAGTCGCTAGTAGTCTTTGGCGCCGAACTTACAAGATGCAATGCGTTGCTTCATTCTGGTAGCAAACAACATTTTATCTTCGTTAAGTATCTTTTTACACTTATTACGAGCTGAGGCGAAAAGGCGCCTGTTTTGATCCGACGCGTAGTTACGATAGAGCCGGAAGAAATGATTCTGGTGGGAACGAATCCCAGTCTGCCCTTTGGTAGCAGTAGGATATTCTGCTGGTCTGGGTTTCTTGGGTAGGGTGGGCGTGGAATGAGATGCTGACGGAAACTACGGCGTGGTCAGAGTTTCCGAGAGGGCAGAGCTGTCTGGTAGTTCAAGAGTCTGGCATGGAAGTGAAGCAGAGGTCTAGTAGTGAGTCCCTTCCGTTAGGGTTATTGGAGAAACGCGTGGGGAAGTCCAACACTTGCGTAAGGAAGTCCAACACTTGCGTAAGGGATTGGGTGATTGAGAAATTTGTGGTGTGGACACCAGCAAGGTCGGTGACAAAATTTTCCAGCCACTTGGTGTGGTGGGTGTTAAAGTCACCAAACACAAATATATGGGCAGATGGATGAGAAAAAATGGCCTTAGCGATATTGTCAGAAATGCTATCAAGTACCGAACTCTGTTGTGCAGAGGGTTACATAGGATGGATGTTATGAGAAAGAGTGACAGGTTACAGGGGGTGTCAGGAAGAGAGTATGAGAAGGAAGAGAATACTGATGAAAGTGGGGTGGACGGAGAAAAAAGCATAAGAGAGAGAGAGAGAGAGAGAGAGAGAGAGAGAGAGAGAGAGAGAGAGAGAGAGAGAGAGAGGACGTAAGTTATATGCAGGTGTGAGAAAAGCACCCAGTACATCGTATTCGAATATGCACCTGTAATTTAATATAGACTAGCATCATAGCCTGGCGTTGCCCGTGCAACCCAGAACATTTTAGTAGTAGGACTCGGTTATATTAAAAAATTATTATATAAAAAATTGTTGTTTAAAAATTGTTTAAAATTTCATAAAAAAATCTATTTTCTTTTGTTTTGCGTAAACGTGATTTGATGTTTTGCGTGACATTGTAAGCAACATTGCGTTTGTTTTTGTTTCAAAATTACGGGGAAAATATTTACATTATTTGTTGACAAAATGAATTTAACATAAAAATAAAAAATAATTATTTTGTTTTACAGAAATTAGAAATATAAAATCTATTACGCTCTCAGTTTCTGAAATTTTTGAATAATATTTAAAAATGAAGAAATATAAAAACTATTATGCTCTCAGTTCAGAAGTTTTTTTTAAAATATTTCTTTTGTTTCAAAATTACGGGGAAAATATTCACATTTTTTAGTTGACCAAATGAATTTTTAAAATGTCGGAATAAAAATTAAATATAAAGGCTCATTTTTTTTAGTTGCGTTTGACACGCGTGATTTGATTTTTGTGACGTAACCTAGCAACCATCTTAGATCTTAGATGTTTTACGGAGCAAATGTAAACAATTTGCACCATTGGCCAAAAAGTGCGAATGAGAAAATTGCTGAACTTTAACTCGAAAAGTATGTGTCGACCTTGTTTCCCTGTAGATATGTGTCCCTAGAAAGTTTGAATGGGGTAGCTTAAAAAAATGAAGGCGTGTATAAGGAACAGTCACACACAGACTAACAAATTGCCTTTTATATATATAGATTAATCACACGTATAACAGGTAACCTGTTCAGAAAATCAAACATAAGTTCTCCCGACACCAAACATGAGCTGTCTGAGGATAAAAATATGGATTTTTTTTTTGTGTCAGATTTAATCTTCGTAGAATTCGACATTTTGATGAGGGATTTAAAAAAAAAAACAGATCGAAAGGCAGATCCTTAATATTATTGTTGCTTGTGAGATTATTTTACCCTAGAATAATTTTAAGTGCCTAATTACCCATCCGGATCTATAAAAAAAAAAAGGGGTACTGCAGGAGAGTTACCTATGTACATCTGCGATGTTTCCCTTAGATAGTAACCGCATACTTGCTTTCCCGACAGCTATAATCACCAATGCAGGTCAGTGAGATAGAAGACGACTATTGACTTTACATTTAAATTCGTGGAGATTGTAGCTGTCGGGGAAGCAAGTATGTGGTTCTTTCTAAGCGAAACATCGCAGATGTATATAGTTAACTCTCCTGCAGTTCCCCTTTTTTCATACATCCTGATGGGACTTGGTAATTAGGCACTTAAAATTATTTCTCAACAGGTTACTTGTTGTACGATTGATTAATCTATATTAAATTACAGGTGTATATTCGAATACAATGTACTGCGTGCTCTTCACACCGGGACCTGCATATATAGTATCAACGTTCCCGAATTAAGACAGTATTTTCAGTTTCACGTTTCATTGGTTGATATTTTAGCTGCATACCAACCGCTAGGCGTTATTTGATACCGAAAGCTAAATATGTTGAACGCAATTGTATGCCTTCAACTATAGATAAAATGTATTCTTGCTTAATTTTTTTTTTAATCGTATCACCCCGAGCAAGGCGGTAACGCCACTGATGTGCAGGGGGCTACGTAATAGTGGAAAGATTGGAAAAGAGAAAGCCGGAAACCACATCCTAAACAGGGAACAAGGGATGAGCCTCTTAACCTGTTCAATAGACGTGGGTGGAGTGTGAACCGGGCGATAGATAGATCTAATGTATTAGATACTATCCTAGTATTTTAATTTTGATTAAGGGAATTTACTATTTGTCCATAATAAATAACAAGTGATACCACCCCGGGTGGTTCTATGCTCATCAAAACCTCCAAACTTTCGATCAGAGGCCTTGCTTCTGGATGTAGTTTAGCGTCATACACAGATCACTATTTTCGCGTAGTAAATGATCGGCTTGTATTTGTTTTTAACTTACCAGTATAGCTGGCTGCTTGTATCAGAATATAACTGTCTACTAGCGTGGTTAGCTAATCCCTGTTGCAGACGCCTGCTCAGAAGCATTTGTGTGTTTTCTGCACCCACATATACGATTTGTGATTTATATTGTAACTACACTGATAGGATCCTAGTTACAATTTCTGGTAGAGAGCGCATATTCAGCCATGGACAGTCTTGGACACGATGCCATGACACATCTTATAAGTTATCAGGGAAAGTGTGGAAAATTCTTGAAAGACATTATTCGTTTTTTTATAATTAATTTTCTCAAGGGTATATTATTCTGGGAAGACGATTCTAGGTTTGTGGCATCGTTGGGAAGTATCTGAAAAACCATACCACGGTTTGACTGAACCCTTCTGCGTGAAACTATGTACTCGAAACTGTTCGGAAGCCGTCGATTGCTAAAACAGTCGTCGACGGCTTCCTTGCGCAAATTAATTGAAACAAAACGAATAACATATTCCTAGGATCTTTCACACTTTTCCTGATCACGCATATGTCGTCATTTGGCGTTGTTTTTTTCTTCCGTCTGCATTACTTTTTGGGTTGATGGATCCAATTTGTTTCTTTACCTTAATGACACGACTGATAGTTGAGAAAGGGAGACACCAACAATAATCGCAATCTCTCTGTAAGGCTTGCCAGTGTGTTCGTGCAGCGTTAGATTTTTTTGTCTACACTTTCTTGGAGTAACTTACATCGCAGACATTGACCGTAGGAAAACTAATTGACAGCCGTGACTATAGTGTCTGGGCGTGACAAAAATCGGATGCAATCACTGATGACACATTATTTTTCAAGATTAAACGAATTTCGTCATAAAGCCCGAAAATAGATTCATATTGCTGCACAGCACTACAAATGACCTAATCTGATTAAAAAATAAAAGTCGATTACACCCTGTCACTACAGTGGGCCTAAAAGTAAGCCTATGGTAAAAGAATGAAAAGTAAAGTAGTTGTTTTAATTAATTTGCGCAAGGGTGTATTCTCAAAAATTGACCATGCTCGAAAAGTAGTAAAAATATATTTAATATTGTATTGTCAAAGTCTACGCCTATATCGGGTTGAATGTACCGGTTCCCTCCAATCACCGAAGTTAAGACAATATCGAGCTTGGTCAGTACTTAAATGGGTGACCATTTGGGAATACCAGGCGCTGTTAAACGTAAGGACCAAGAATGATCCACCGGTCCTCCAGGTTTGGGGTTTGGGGGTTGGGTGCAGGGCTAACCACCCTGCCCTGTAAAAAACAGTTTGTTACAGCAACAAAAAGTTGCTACCTAATGCATTTTGAGTGTGATGGATAAATGATGATGATGTATTGTCAAAAATTGGCCATGGTGAGATTCGAACCAGGATATCATGATCAAAAAGTAGTAAAAATATATTTAAATGCGTATTATATTTTTTGTGTACAGTGTTTTTATCTGATACAATTTTATCGCAACTTTTTAACGCCTTTTTTTGTACGGCAGATGGTTATTTTTTTTGTTTTATTATATGTTATTTTCTGTTTTATCAACGGGACTTTTCTTTGTTTGTGTTTGTTTGTTTGTTTGTTTGTGTGTGTGTGTGTGTGTGTGTGCGTGTGTGTGTGTGTGTGTGTGTGTGTGGATATTCATTGGTGCGTAAGATTATGTGTGCCCTGCACATGCTGAGACGCCATTCTTTGGGTTGGAATTCTTAATTATCAGATGACAAGTGGGAATCTCTGTCGAGCTACGCTTATTTGCTTCATGCATTTTGTAAATAAATCGAAATAAAATTCTAAAGAAATCGTTCTGAAAATATAAAAAAATGGCACTATCATGATACACATGCGTGACAAAAATGAATCTTATCATCTCATAATTAAGAGGTGGTTCCACGCTTGTCAAAACCTTGGTCTGGTTAGAGGCATTGCTGCTGAGTTAGTTTATCGTCATACTACTAATTGTTGTTGTTCCAAGTTGCACTGTGATCTGTGGTAGTAGCACCTGTTAGGGTCCCAGCTATGGGTAAATACGCCCCTAATAAAAACAAAGCACTACGAAAGTATAAAAATACATAATTATAGTAAAATGACCAACAAGACATTTTATCTGTCGTTAAAGACATAACAATTGTATTTAAAATATTTACATTTCAGCATTAAAAAACCATGAGGTTAATATGCCGCTAAACAAAATCAATCAACCAAACCAATCAAAATATTTCGATTTGAGCATTAAATAACCTATAGAGGTTGATATACCGTTAAAGAAAATCAACCAATCAAACCAATCAAAATATTTAGATTCCGGCATTAAATAACCTATAGTGGTTGATATGCTACTAAGCAAAATCAACCAATCTAACCAATCCAAATATTTAGATTTCAGCATTAAATAGGTTGATATATCGCGAAACAAAATTAACCAACTAGCAATTATATATTTATAGTAAAATGACCAACAATAATTTTTTATAGCAAAATGACCACTAATATTTTTTCTGTAGTTGAAGGCATACAATTGCGTTCAAAATATATTTAGTTGAAATCATAAAATTGCATTAAAAATATTTATTTAAAAATATATTATTTCAGTATCAAATAACCCATAAAGTTTGATATGCAGCAAAACAAAATCAAACAAAACGAATCATAATTCTACATCGTCGTTTCATGAACGCCAGTTTCCGTTACTTTATATAGCACGACAATTGGCAAGTTTTTTTTTTACAAAAGAGGAGGTGCGTTGTGGTGCAGTGGATAACGCCAAATCGGGGAACCGAGTTCGAATTCCAGTTGAAATACTTGCATTCACTTACGCACAAATACATTTGGGAAAGGTATTAATCTGTCTCTTCCCTCCAGTTATGGGTTAAATAATAGGACAGATTTGAATGGGGTGTTTTATGGTAGAGCTGTTTTTGACGAATTGGCTTTAAATATCCATTCGTATAGATTGATTCTTAGAGACCAAAATTGCGGCCTTGTGTCAGATTTGCTGAATTTTCTGAATGTTCGCTGTTACAATAGAGAGTTTGATTTTTGTTCTATGCTCTTTTTTAATTTTAATCCACTATCGGATAAATTTCCTATAAATTATTAGTTCAAATGTTGCCCAAAATATGAAGGTATTTCAATATTGTGAAAGTATTTTTATCATTGTGGGTATTTTTCATTTTTTTTTGTCATCTGTACTTTAGTTAACCTACTGCGGGATAATCTTCTTCCCAGTCAGTCATGTCTCTTTCGAGACATGATCGCCCAAGCGTGTATCACGTATGGCACTTTAACTGACTGTACTTTAGTTATCATATAAGAAATTGGCAAATTTAAGTGATGGAGAATGAAAATAGTGTTAAAAAGAAGGAGACACTGGAGTTGGCTTTTCTTCTGAAGATGTATGAATAGCTCGCTCAGTATACAATCAGTCAGTCAGTTAAGTACCATACGTGATACTTGCTTCGGCGATCATTTCTTGAATGAGACATGACTGACTGGGCAGAAAATTATCACGTATTATGTTGACATTACTTTCTGCGGTAGACTGGTTGCCGACCAAGGCTATAGAATCCAATCTGTCCTGTTATTTGACTCATAGCTAGAGGAAGAAGAGACAGATTAATACCTTTCCCAAAGGTATTTGTGCGTAAGTGAAAGCATGGAATTCAACCCGACAAATAAGAAAAAAAAAAAAAAATAGCGGTAAAGAAAATGTCAGTCTATTTATCAGATTTTCGACAAGTTCCTTAGGAAAATTTTCCAGATTTTTCTAAATTACCCTCTTCGAATTCCAGTTGAATTCATTGCATTCACTTACGCGCAAATACCCTTGGGAAAAGTATTAATCCGTTTCTTCCTTCCAGTTATGGGTTAAATAATTCGACAGATTGCGTTCTATAGCCTTGGCTGGCAACCAGTCTACCGCAGAAAGCAATGGCAACCTACTGCGAGAGAAACTTCTGCCCAGTCAGTCATGTTTCTTTCGAGACATGATCTCCCAAGCGTGTATCACGTATGGCACTTAACTGACTGACAATATAATAGTTGGAATCATGATTAAGGCTTCTACTGGTCATAAAGTGGGGGTCGGTTTTCTATAGTTATGAAGTAATAAACTTATCCCCCACTAATTACTACTTATCCCCCTACTAATTACTAATACATCTCTTCCTTCTCTAGCTATGAGTCAAATAACAGGACGGATTGGGTTCTATAGCCTTGGTCGGCAACCGGTCTACCGCAGAAAGCAATGGCAACCTACTGTGGGATAATCTTCTGCCTAGTCAGTCATGTCTCTTTCGAGACATGATCGCCCAAGCGTGTTTCACGTATGGCAATTAACTGATTGACTGTATGTAATAGAAATATAATTAAAACTTCTACTGGGTATAAAGTGGGGGATCAGTCTTATATTGTTATGAAGTAATAAACTGATCCCCCACTAATTACTACATAACAATATAATACAGCTCTTCCCCTTCTAGCTATGAGTCAAATAACAGGACAGATTGGGTTCTATAGCCTTGGTCGGCAACCAGTCTACCGCAGAAAGCAATGGCAACCTACTGTGGGATAATCTTCTGCCTAGTCAGTCATGTCTCTTTCTAGACATGATCGCCCAAGCGTGTTTCACGTATGGCACTTAACTGACTGAATGACCGTCTGGGAGAAATGCGTAAGAAAGTTTCCCTAAAATCTCATAACAAATTCGATTATCTTAATGACTATTCATTGTATTATATACTTATTTTTTTTAATTTTAAAACGCAATTAAAATAATTATTCAGCTACAGATATAGAAGAAGAGAGAATATTTACACAAGGGATGCCTGCTTGTCTTTTTCAGCTTGAATTATTCAATTCAAATCCCAGTTCTTATTCTGTAGTTCAACCGGTAAAGGTATTTCTTTGATAATCGAGGGAATTAATTCCGAGCCTCGGGAGAGGAACTTAGCCGGTTACACTCGACTGCAAGATACGTTTGTTGAAACAAAGAGATCTTTATGGGAGAGGACAGTTTCGCAAGTTTTCGATAGTGATATTTCGATTACGATGTGGAGGAATATGATGAGAAAAATAATTATCTATATAAAAAGCAAACAAAGAAAAACAAAGCATAAGTACAAACTGAAAAATTAAAAATGGCGGCGACGATGACGAAGAAACTAATCTCAATAAGAATAAAAGAATAAAGAAAAGAAAATAATAGCAAAAATAATGATTGATTTTATGAAATGTGTAATTTACATTTTAGTAATTATAATTTTAAAACGTGTACTGTGTTGCCGTAAAAGCCTTTTGCTGTTCAATCTTCATTTCATGACTTCAATATAATTATATTAGCAAACAAAGCAAGATTCTTTCATTTTGCAACTGGGCATCGATTAAATTTCATCCTTGGAAATTTCGAACACATTCTACTTTCGTTCATCCCAAGAGCGAACTTTTTTGTTGGATTATAGATTTTAACTTGATTCACACTGTAAATATAACCAAGTGATTTTAATTGGGATGCTAAATTTAAGTTACTCTAAATATGACGACGTTCTTGATTTTAAAGAAAAACCATTGCTCATTAACCAGAACCTTGAACCAATGTAAATCATTTTGATGCTTTTTTTTAACTAACCGCTCAAAGGTAGCATCAATTATTCCAAAGCTTTAAAAAAAATTACATTTTCTCACTGACGAGAAACTCAGTTTGTATTTTTAGTTTTGGAGTCAAATTTCTCCCGAAACAGATAATATCTTGCATATTATTTTAGCTGGGCTCCAAATCTATCAATTTATGTATCAGCTTTACTCAATAAAAAGTCTGATGCTGTAAAACATTTTAAACAAATAAGAATTAGCATTTTTAAGGATTTTTGTTAGTTTTTTTTCATCATTTCACCCCAAGCAAGGCATTCCACTGCCACTATTACGCAGGGGGTTACATAGGGGAAAGTGGTGAGAAAGGGTGGTTAGGGGGTTACATAGAGGAAAGTGATTGGAAAGAGTGGTTAAATAATAAGAAATGTCAGAACGAGGGTGATAGGCGGGTAAGGATAGCGAGGATGGGTGTTGGGTAGATGGGAAGGATGTTTGAGAGAATGGATGCGAGTTAGTGTGTAAGGAGGTGTCTATTGACCTTACATTTAAACTCCTGGAGATTGTAGCTGTCGGGGAAGCAAGTGTATGGAAGGGAATTCCACAGGCGGGAAGTGAGAGGAAAGAAGCTGTTGGAGGAGAAATTGCGGTTACATCTTATCTGTTTCACTGTAAAAGGGTGGGACCTAGTTGCTAATCTAGTATCTCGTGCAAATTCGTACCTAGGGGGCACCAGTGATCTAAGACATACGAGGGACATCGTACGAGTACTGTAAGAGGTCCGTAAGTTACCGCGAGATACTGAAGTTACACAGAGAATACCGCGTCAGTAATCATAGTAGCTCTGAGCTCCACTCAGACAATAGGACTACACGGACATTCTAATTTCAAAGTCTTTGAAGACTTTTTTTTTTCACCCCGAGCAAGGCGGAAACGCCACTGATGTGCAGGGGGGCTACATAAATGTAAAAAGATTAATTAGAAAAGAGTGAGGAGTACAAACTAGTTAGAAAGGAACAATAGAAAGCTGAGAAAGCAGATGCGATGACAGATACATAGGTGGAGAGAAAGGGAAGGTTATACGGGGGTGGGGAGAGAGCTAGAGTCCAGTGGTTAGTAGATGAGTATTGACTTTGCATTTAAATTTCTGGAGGTTGTAGCCGTCAGGAAAGCAAGAACACGGGAGCGAGTTCCACAGGCGGGAAGTGCGAGAGAAGAAGCTGCGGGAGTAGAACTGTCGTCTGCATTTGGCTAACCTAACTGTGAATGGGTGGGACCCAGTTGCTAGTCTGGTTGCACGAGTAAACACCTGTTGAGGAGGCATCAGTGACTTAAGTTCGTCTGAGCAGAAGCCATGAAAGTATTTATAGAACAGACAAAGGGAGGCCACATTTCGACGATGGGAAAGTGGCTGCAGTCGAGCCGCCAGATCAGTACCTATCACATTACAGACTCTCCTTTGGAGCCTGTCAAGAACACTGAGTAGAACGTCAGGGATCTTCCTTACTAATCGTATTCCTGGATTACTAACCTGCGTTCAAGGTTGTATTTTTCCGTTTAATATAACCTATTTTTCTATCTCAATTTATCTGGTTTGTTGTTCATTATTTTGTGCGGTTCCTAACCCGGAATCCACAAAACAAAACAAAGTAGGAACAAGGATATAGGCCTGGGGGACATCTGTCTTAATACGAAAGGAACCAGAAGGGTGGCCGTTTAGGATTACTTTCATTTCACGATTTGATAGAAAAGATTGGATCTGTTTAAAAATGAATCTGGAGGTAACATAATTTCCCAGCTTATGGAGAAGACCTGTATTCTTAACTCTGTCAAAATCTTTAAAGATGCCCAATGCTACAGCCCCGACTTCACCATTCTTATCTAGACTTTGATAGACTCTTTCTGCAATTATCATCAGTAGTTGACCTAAAGACACGAAAGCTATAGTCAGTCAGTTAAGTGCCATACATGATACACTCTTTGGGCGATCATGTCTCGAAAGAGACATGACTGACTTGGCAGAAGATTTTCCCGCAGAAGGTTGCCATTACTTTCTGCAGTAGACTGGTTGCTAAGGCTATAGAACCCAAACTGTCTTATTATTTGACTCATAGCTAGAGAAGGAAGAGATGTATTATATTATTAAGTAGTAATTAGTGGGGGATCAGTTTATTACTTCATAACAATATAAAACCGATCCCCCACTTTATACCCAGTATAAGTCTTAATCATGATTCCAACTATTATATTCAGTCAGTCAGTTAAGTGACATAAGTGATACACGCTTTGGGCGATCATGTCTCGAAAGAGACATGAATGACTGGGCAGAAGGTTATCCCGCAGAAGGTTGCCATTGCTTTTTGTGGTAGACTGTTTGCCAACCAACGTTATAGAACCCAATCTGTCAAATTATTTAACCCATAACTGGAGGGAAGAAACGGATTAATACTTTTCCCAAGGGTATTTGCGCGTAAGTTAATGCAAGGAATTCAACTGAAATTCGAACTTGGCACACCGATCTGTTGTTCCGAGTCGATATCCACTGCACCACAACGCTACATTGCTTGTTTGAAAAAAAGGAAAAAAAAACTGCGATGTTAGATGCTTGAACATTCAGCATTGATTAGGTTGAAGGTAAGAGGCCAGTAGTTGAAATCCAACGGAGAATCTGTAATGTGATCGATCCCGACTAAGCATCCGCTCGTGCATTGAATACTGCTGCCATATCTGGCCGGGTGCCCCTGCTATCCATCTAGGGGTCCTTGGCTAAATCCAACGGAGAATCTGTAATGTGATCGATACCGACTAAGCATCCGCCCGTGCATTGAATACTGCTGCAATATCTGGTCGGGTTCCCCCTGCTATTCATCTAGGGGTCCTTGGCTAAATCCAACGGAGAATCTGTAATGTGATCGATCCCGACTAAGCATCCGCCCGTGCATTGAATACTGCTGCAATATCTGGTCGGGTGCCCCTGCTACCCATCTAGGGGTCCTTGGCTAAATCCAACGGAGAATCTGTAATGTGATCGATCCCCACTTTGCAGCTCAGATACAGTCACTTTCTCACCGGCGCAATGTTGCCTCCCTCTGTCTCTTCCAGAAATACTTTCTTGGCTTCTGCTCAGATGAATTTAGTTCACTGGTACCCACCATACAGGAATTTACTCGAGTCACAAGATTAGCAATTAGGTCCCACCATTTTACTGTGACACAAATAAATTGTAAACGCAAATTCTACTCCAGTAGCTTCTTTTCTTGCACTTCCCGCCTGTGGAATTCCCTTCCATTTACTTGCTTTCCCGACAACTACAATCTCCAAGAATTTAAATGTAAAGTCAATAGTCATCTCCTATCTCACTAACCTGCATCCTTTCTCTCGTGCTCCTTTCTCCGTCCACTCCACTTTCATCAGTATTCTCATCTTTCTCTTACCAACTTCCTGACATTCCCTATAACCTGTCACTCTTTCTCATAACATTCCACCTATGTAACCCCCTGCTCAACAGTAGCAGTAAATTGCCTGAATGGTTCACCAGAGCTCTTAAAAATTAGAACACTAGATGAGTACTTCAAGCTGGAAGGAAAACAAGAGACGGCGAGGCACTTATTATACAGCTTAGGAGTAATCACCTTTTCTCAGTGTTATTACGAAATGAATAAAAAAAGGAATTTTATTCTCTTCCTTATAAGGAAACGTTCAACATTCATTCACCGAACTGCCAGTATTATTTTCAGTTCAAACAATTTTTACTGTTGTCACTTGAAACTTGTAAAATCTTCTTCTTAAAAAACAAAAAAAATATGGAATGTCAAAATTTTATTTCATTACTGGCATTATAGCCCGGCGTTGCCCGGTTGTAATGAAAGCTTTAAAACTAATCCATGGTCCTGGAGGTCAGACTCTTTGGACGTTGGCACGAAAGACTAAAAAGCAATAGTTGTTTCCGGTTAAAGTGAAACCGTAGACTGAAAGAAAAATGAATGGATGTAAGTGAAACTTTGATTTCCTGGTATCGATATCAAATAAGTTTTTTTCGTCTTAAACTGACGTTTGAAGGCTAAATAAGTCTTGTGAGTAAATGGTATCATGGCCGAAACTAAGAACTACAATTATTCCTACTTAGAGACAAACCCGAAGCAAAAACTAAAATAAAAAGGCTGTAAAAATACAGACATACAGGCAGATAAACAGACACACACACACACAAACATCTTGCCTTTTATATATATATATATATATATATATATATATATATATATATATATCGATTTTCTGCACTATTGTAAGAACTGCAACCTTGAAACTTTTGAATATCGTTTTATATGTCTTTGTCTATGAGTGCGTTGTGGTGCATTGGATATCTGCTCGGAACGAGAAATCGAGGAGACGAGTTCGAATTCCAGCTGAATTCATTGCATTCACTTACGCGCAACTACCCTTGGGAAATGTATTAATCCGTCTATTCCTTCCAGTTATGTGTTAAATAACAGGACAGATTGAGTTCTATAGCCTTGGTCAGCAACCAGTTTACCGCAGAAAGCAATGGCAACCTACTGCGTGATAATCTTCTGCCCAGTCAGTCATGTCTCTTTCGAGACATGATCGCCCAAGCGTGTTTCACGCATGGCACTTAATTGACTGACTATGAGTGTATCAAATTTGGTTAAAATCGGACCACTCCTTCTATAACCCGATTTTTTCCGATTATCGACTTTCGATATTTATCGGGGGTACCTCGACACAAAACCTAGCTAAGAACACTCGCAGATGCGTATAGTACAACTGTGTAAATTTTCAAGAAAATCGGTTCAGCCGTTTCGGAGTCTGTAAGTAACGGATACACACAGACACACACAGACACGCACACACAAAGTTCCACTTATAAATAAGTTTAGATATTTGATCTTGGTGTTCATTTTAGTCGCATTTTTAATCGCTTTGCATATTTCTCATTATCAACTGAGCTCTCATAAAATAAGAACGATAAATCGGTTTACCTACCTTTTTTAAAATCACCTTCATTCATTTTTCTATCTTTTCTGTTTTCGTAATCATTCTATCTATCTATCTATCTATCTATCTATCTATCTATCTATCTATCTATTATGGAGGAAGAAAGTATCGATACCGACATCTCTGGACCCCCAGATTACAAAAGTAACTGATGAATACATTGTGGGGATCACGTTTAGATTTTACCATTTTACGGTAATGTCATTTTACTGTTACGTCCTTTCGTTTATTTTACTTATTGCATCAAACTGTTTGGTTTTATTGTTATAGTTCTATTTCGTTTGCAATTGTTGTAACCAGGGCCGTAGCTGATGCTAAAAAAAAACACCGGGAAAAGAGAAAATTGCCCGGATTTATTAGTTGACAATGTGATGACGTCATCCGTTTCCAGAAACTGATTTTTGTGGATTTTTTCGGCTATTCCAATGGAAATTAGGCACAGAACGTGAATGAAAGCAGGAAATCGGGTTCATGCTTTTTGAGTATAACCAGTCTTTTCTCCCAAAAATCGCCCGGTTCACACTCCACCCACGTCTATTGAACAGGTGAAGAGGCACATCCCTTGTTTCTTGTTTAGGTTGTGGTTTCCTGTTTTTCTCTTTTCCAATCTTTTCACTCTTTTCCTTTTTTCTTTTTTTCAATTGGAGTAGATAGACTAAACTATCGCCCGGTTCACACTCCACCCACGTCTATTGAACAGGTGAAGAGGCTCATCCCTTGTTCCCTGTTTAGGATGTGGTTTCCGGTTTTTCTCTTTTCTAGTCTTTTCACTCTTACGTAGCCCCCTGCGCATCAGTGGCGTTTTCGCCTTGCTTGGGGTGATATGATTAAAAAAAAATAAATAAATAAACAAATTTTTACTGCGTTCATTCGGATGTTTTCTTCGTTTTTCTTTCTTTCTTTCTTTCTTTCTTTCTTTCTTTCTTTCTTTATTTATTTATTTCTTTCTTCGTGAATTGTTTAGTTTGATTTCTGACGAAGACATTTTTCCTTGCCCGGATTTTCACTATGATTACACGGATCGGCCCGGACCCGTGTCCGGTTGTCAGGTACGGCCATGGTTGTAACCCTGTTTTAAGGGGTCACAAATGAAAAGAGGAACACGGGATTTGTGTAAACAATTTGTATTACAAAATACGGTAAAGGTACAAGATACCAGCCTGTTCGTCTAGTTGACGAGCAAGCGGTGTTGGATATCACAAAGTCACTCTACGATTGTCTGACTCGTACCAGACTGGTGCTTCCCCGATGACTACTAGTCACATGGTATATATGTGCAGGTCGGGTTAATCCATTACTATGTTAATGGGTAGGTCCGCCAAAACAGTAAAGAAACAGAAACTAGAGTTGTTTTTTTTTGTTTAAATGGATAAGTCAGTTAAGTGCTATACGTAATACACGCTTTGGGAGATCATGTCTCGAAAGGGACATGATTAACTGGGCAGAAGATGTTCTCGCAGTGGGTTGTCATTACTTTCTGCGGTAGACCGGTTGCCAACCAAGGCTATAGAAAGCAATTTGTCCGTTTATTTAACCCATAGCTCGAGAGAGAAGAGACTGATTAATAACTTTTCCAAGGTTATTTGCGCTTCAGTGAATGCATCAAATTCAACTGGAATTCGAACTCGGCTCTTTGATTTCTCGTTTTGAGTCGATATCCACTGCACCACAACACACGTTTAAATGGATACTGACCGGAAATTAGTTGAGATTATGTTTTTACATTTATTTGTGAGGGAATTGCCAAATGTTTCCCGTAAACCTACACCTCCCTCCAGATGGAGTCAGAAATTGAGACAACAGTGAAAGTAGGTTAGACTTGCCAAGTAAGTCAACTTTGAAAAGCCAATTTTTCTGTTGTGCAATTAATCACAGTCGCGACGAATTTTGATTAAAACCCATCTTTGCCAGAAAAAACTTGAAGCTGGGATCCACTTACAGCATGGTTCTATTTATTAAAGAATTGCACACATTTTTCTGTACTTTTTTTTTATGAATATAAGTTTTTTGAAAAACCATTTAAATATGTTAAATGTTTTTGATAAATGTTAGCTTGAGAAACAATGTTCAAATCAGATTCATGAAATTGAATTGAGAGGAAATTGGTTCCAGGGAATCTCTTCATACATAATCATGAGTCTATCTATCTAACTATCTATCTATCTATCTATCTATCTATCTATCTATCTATCTATCTATCTATCTATCTATCAATCGTCAGTCTGTTCATATCTATCTATCTATCTATCTATCTATCTATCTATCTATCTATCTATCTATCTAATCGTCAGTCTGTTCATATCTATCTATCTATCTATCTATCTATCTATCTATCTATCTATCTATCAACGTCAGTCTGTTCATATCTATCTATCTATCTATCTATCTATCTATCTATCTATCTATCTATCTATCTAACAGTGAGCATTTAGAAATTTCGGAAGTCTCACACAAGGTCACATTTTTGGTCTCTAAGAATCAAACTCTACGAATGGATACTTAAAGCCAATTCCTTAAAATACAGTTTACCATGAAAAATATAAAATTATTTTGCTTAGTGAAGTATGGTACAAGGACACCATATCTATCTATCTATCTATCTATCTATCTATCTATCTATCTATCTATCTATCTATCTATCTATCTATCACAGCAGGTTCACATCTATCTATCTATCAAATTAATGATACCTGTCAAAATATCAATCTTTTCATATCTCTGTCTATTCTTGTATTTTTTTAGTTTCACGCTGAAAACAAAGTTTAATTCTTTAAATAAACCGTTATATGACAAAAACAAAAAAAAACAAAACAAAACAAAACAAAAAAAAAACAGAACAAAACAAACAAAAAAAACAAAAAACAAAAAAAAACAAAAAACAAAACAAAACAAGAGACAAACAACTAAACAAAAATTCTGCACTGTAATTGCGTCACTAATTTTTCCAACCCTCGTTGCGGTGCAGTGGATATCGGCTCGGAACGAGAAATCGGGGAGCCGAGTTCGAATTCCAGTTGAATTCATTACATTCACTTACGCGCAAATACCCTTGGAAAAGGTATTAATCCATCTCTTCCCTTCAGTTATGGGTTAAATAACAGGACAGATTGGGTTCTATAGCTTTGGCTGGCAATCAGTCTACCGCAGAAAGCAATGGCAACCTACTATAATCTTCTGTCAAGTCAGTCATGTCTCTTTCGAGACATGATCGCCCAAGCGTGTTTCACGTATGGCACTTAACTGACCATCCGCTACGTTCTAGGCAAGTCCGCAGGTTTTTCATACATCGATTATTGGGACTCTACAATATTCCTCTTCTTATTTGACTTTATATTATTTTTTTGTAGCAGATTTAAGTTACTGAAGGACACTTATACTTCGAATCAGAAAGAGATAGTTGAACTTTCTGGGTCTCATAATGAGGAAAGAGAGCCTAGAGAATCTGACACTTACAAGACATATTAGAGGCAAAAGGGACATCAGAAAATCAGTGCGCAACCTACTTAGCGCAAATGGGTGACAGAATAGGGGTTGGGAGGGATAACTAATAGAGGAATAAGAACTATAAATGGTAGAAAATTATGGGTAGTCATGATTATCCACGTCCTAAAGCGACACGACACGTAAAAGAGGATAGATGAAGTCATTTTAGTCCATAGAAAGGGTGGGGTTTAAAAGAATGAAACGTGGAAAACTGACAAAGAAATTACAAAAGAGAATGTTTGTTTTAGTTGAATGAAAAAGGAATTTTACAAAAGAAAGATTTCAAGATAAAAAAGAGATTATTCGAAAATAGCATCGAATAAAGAACGGAAGGAAGAAATAAAAAAAAACTGTTCCAGCCTTTCTTCTTTCCCAAAAAGACTTCAGCATTTAATGTTTACACCTGGGATAATCTTATGGAGGTGTTGCTCGTCTCTCCCAGAAACTAAATCTCATGTGCTTTCAACTTTCATTATTACACTCTGTGAACTATATCTTCTTTTATTACTTCCCATCGTCCCAGGACTGCAGTATGCTACGCATAATAGCATAGAAAAGTCACCTTTTCTTCGTTTATCTGCGCACAGTATTGGCATTTACGCTGGGCCAGTTGAGCCGGCTTCTTCGCTAGAGAATTTTTCATGGGACTCTTTGGCTCTTCAAGCGGGCCCAACTGCATTTTGTGCGAAGATCTTCCCAATTCATAATGCGGTAGACTGGTTGCCAACCAAGGCTATAAAACCCAGTCTGTCCTGCTATTTACCTATAGCTGCGGGGTGGTGGTGAAGAGATCTATTCTAACCTTTCCCAGGGGTATTAGCACGTAAGCGCATGTAATGAATTTGACTGGGATTCGAACTCGGTTCCCCGATTCCTCAGTCCTAGTCGCTATCCATTACTCCAACGTGCCTGCTTATAGAAAAATCACTCTCACTCTCGCTCTCTCTCTCTTCATACATCTGCGAACATCTTTGTGTTTGGTAATTTTAATACGTATAATGACACATGGTCTAAATATTCTAATGTTACTTTTGGTTTTTCTATTGCTTCATCTGTCAGTCAGTTAAGTGTCATACGTGATACACGCTTGGGCGATCATGTCTTTGGGCAGAAGATTTTCCCGCAGTAAGTTGCCATTACTTTCTGCGGAAGACTGGTTGCCAACCAATGCTATAGAACCCAATCTATCCTGATATTGAAGCCATAGCTGGAGAGAGATGCGATGGATTCATACCTCTTTCAAGGGTATTTGCGCGTATCTTAATGCAACGAATTCAACTGGAATTCGAACTCTGCCCAACGATTTCTCGTTCCGAGCCGATATCCAATGCACCACATCGCACATCCACATACTGAGCTTAAATTCATAAAGTCTATGTACCATAGCGAGGAAGTGCTTAGATTTATTCCGTGTAGCCACAAATAGGCGTCCGTTATTATAGAAACGGCCACGTTGTTAAAGCTGGAAATAGTAGTTCTTGTAGATTATAGCGGCAGAACATGCTCGTATGGACCATCGAGAAGAGTGAGATTTGATCTGATATTTCTAGAAGGAATGAACGCGTCTATGCCCGCTTTGGCCAATAAATGGAATAATAGACGATATCCACTGCACAAGAACGCTCATTGCTCAATATCTTACTGAAATTATGGATTTCAGTACTCGTTTCCCTGGCAAATCTGAGGCTTCTTTATTTGGTCTATTTCTTATCTTCTCTCGAAGCATCGCAACACTGTCCTGTTGGCAACTCGGATCACACTGTAGTATCTGTTAGTATTTCATTCCAATCATCTATTAGATAGGAACGTCCAATTCATAAGACATTTTCCTTACCAGCAGGGATTATCACCGTGACTTTCTTGGAGATGTCCCTTAGACTAATATTTTTAACCTTCATATTAAGAATTACGTCACCGAGGTTTCTTTTTTGGTCAAAGCCGGCATAGACGCATTCGTTCCTTCTAGAAATATCAGATCAAATCTCACTCTTCTCGATGGTCCATACGAGCATGTTCTGCCTCTATAATCTACAAGAACTACTATTTCCAGCTTTAACAGCGTGGCCGTTTCTATAATAACGGACGCCTATTTGTGGCTACACGGAATAAATCTAAGAAGTTCCTCGCTATGGTACATAGACTTTATGAATTTAAGCGCAGTATGTGGATGTGCGATGTGGTGCATTGGATATCGGCTCGGAACGAGAAATCGGGGAGCCGAGTTCGAATTCCAGCTGAATTCATTGCATTCACTTACGCGCAAATACCCTTGGGAAAGGTATTAATCTGTCTATTCCTTCCAGTTATTAGTAAAATAACAGGACAGATTGGGTTCTATAGCCTTGGTCGGCAACCAGTCTACCGCAGAAAGCAATGGCAACCTACCGTGGGATAATCTTCAGCCCAGTCAGTCATGTCTCTTTCGAGACATGATCACCCAAGCGTGTATCACGTATGGCACTTAACTGACTGACTGACTAGGCTAGTACTAGGCTGGATGTGCGTTGTGGTGCAGAATGTGCAGAATGTGCCTTGTGGTGCAGTGGATATCGACTTGAAACGACAAATCGCGGAGCCGAGTTCGAATTCCAGTTGAATTCCTTGCATTCACTTACGCACAAATATCCTTGGGAAAGGTATTAATCAGTCTCTTGCCTCCAGTTATGGGTTAAATAACTGGACAGATTGGATTCTATAGCTTTGGCTTGTAACCAGTCTATCGCAGAAAGTAATGGCAACCTACTGCGGGATAATCTTTTGCCCAGTCAGTCATGACTCTTTCGAGACATGATCGTTCAAAGTGTGTATCACAGATGGCACTTAACTGGCTGACTAGGCTAGTGACAAGACTTCATCAGTTTACAATTGAGGTGGTTAGATGCAACCGTAAGTTTTATGCTAACAGTTTCTTTTCTCAAACTTTTCGCTAATGAAACGCTCTTCCGGCTATATGCTTTCCAGTCGACTTTAATCTCCAAAAACTGAAATGAAATGTCAATCGTTATTCGCTATTTTTCTAGTTACTCTATTGTTCTCGCTCTTTTTGTTTTGCAATTATTCTACATCCAGTAACTCTTTGTATCTTAGTGTCTTTAGTGCCTTACTTGGGATGAATTCACGTAAAAATATATATGTGTATAATTATTATTAATAGAGACCCTGCATAGAGTACTGCTGTCATCTATGGTCAGGCTCCCCTGCCGCTCACCTCAGTGTTCTCGACAGGCTCCAAAGGAGAGTTTGAAACGTGATAGGTGCTGACTTGGCGGCTGGACTACAGCCACTTCCCCACCGACGAAATGTGGCCTCCCTTTGTCTGTTCTATAAGTACTTTCATGGCTTCTGCTCAGACGAACTTAAGTCACTGGTGCCTCCTCAACAGATGTTTACTCGTGCAACCAGACTGGCAACTGAGTCCCACCAATTCACAGTTAGGTTAGCCAAATGCAGACGACAATTCTACTCTTGCAGCTTCTTCTCTCGCACTTCACGCCTGTGAAACTCACTCCCATATTCTTGCTTTCCTGACGGCTACAACCTCCAGAAATTTAAATGCAATGTCAATACTCATCTACTAACCACTTGACTCTAGCCCTTCCCCCACCCCGTATATCCTTCCCTTTCTCTCCCCCCTTGCAACTGTCATTAAACCTGCATTTTCATCTTTCTATTGCTTCTTTCTAATTGGTTTGTAATCCTCTTCTCCCTCCTCTAATTAATTTTCTTTCAGTTATGTAGCCCCTCGCACATCAGTGGCATTTACGCCTTGCCCGGGGTGAAATGATTAAAAAAAAAAGTTATTTTGATATATGAATCTGTACTCGAGTCATAGATTTAATTTTGTACGAACACTTCTTGTCAGATTCTCTTGATGAACTAAGTTTATCTTTGTGTGTATTGTAAGGGAGATAATTTGAGATTGACCAATGGCGCCAGGAATATGTGTTCGAGGCAAAGTGATAGTTAAGATTTTGGTTTCAAAGAAAACAAACACTTTTAATAAATTAACATTTACACATATTATTCTATCTACATTTTTCAACATTCAGCATCGTGCTGAATTAAATATAAATAGATAGATAGATATATACAAAAGATATATTCAAGAAAGTCATTTGGAGAAGATATTAATCTATCTCGGTCTATTTACAATCTATCTATCTATCTATCTATCTATCTATCTATCTATCTATCTATCTATCTATCTCATTCTGTTCATATCTATCTATCTATCTATCTATCTATCTATCTATCTATCTATCTATCTATCTATCTATCTATCTATTCCAAATGTTTTTTGAATATTCGTTTTCTATCTATCTATCTATCTATCTATCTATCTATCTATCTATCTATCTATCTATTCCAAATGTTTTTTGAATATTCGTTTTCTATCTATCTATCTATCTATCTATCTATCTATCTATCTATCTATCTATCTATTCCAAATGTTTTTTGAATATTCGTTTTCTATCTATCTATCTATCTATCTATCTATCTATCTATCTATCTATCTATTCCAAATGTTTTTTGAATATTCGTTTTCTATCTATCTATCTATCTATCTATCTATCTATCTATCTATCTATCTATCTATCTATTCGAAATGTTTTTTGAATATTCGTTTTCTATCTATCTATCTATCTATCTATCTATCTATCTATCTATCTATCTATCTATCTATCTATCTATCTCATTCTGTTCATATCTATCTATCTATCTATCTATCTATCTATCTATCTATCTATCTATCTATCTATCTATTCCAAATGTTTTTTGAATATTCGTTTTCTATCTATCTATCTATCTATCTATCTATCTATCTATCTATCTATCTATCTATTCCAAATGTTTTTTGAATATTTCGTTTTCTATCTATCTATCTATCTATCTATCTATCTATCTATCTATCTATCTATCTATTCCAAATTGTTTTTTGAATATTCGTTTTCTATCTATCTATCTATCTATCTATCTATCTATCTATCTATCTATCTATCTATCTATCTATTACGTGAAATATATCGTTGTCAGAAGCATAAAAAACAAAAAAGAAAAATTATCCTAAACGAAATTTATTACCGACTGAAGACACTCCAAGAAAAGCAGACATTAAACCTGCAGAGATCTGGCATTCTCATATTGTAACGTAAAACTGACAAAACACATGGTGCATTACTTTTATTGTTACAATGTTTAAGGCCCGAAAGCCTACGTCACTATCAGTTGATATCTTCGTTGGTGGTAAGTAGTTTTTCCAGATTGGAAATTTATATATAATAATTTGAATATTCCTTTTCTTATGTATAGATAAAAGTGCGCTATTTAAATACTTTTAAAAGAGCTTTGTAATACACATAAAAAATAACAATTTTTATTATTTACTCATTAACAAATTGTTTCAGTGCAAATTTGGAAACAGGTGTCGAATATCCTTGGACCCTCTAAACAACACAGTTCTTTTACACGTTTTCTTTTCTACTCAAAAGGAAACATTTTAAAAACAGAACTGAAATGCGAGAAACAATGTCTTAATTGATAAATAAAAAAATGTCATTCATATATATATATATATATATATATATATATATATATAGAGTACTGTGCAAAAGTATTACGACAAGAACTATTTTATCTTTTATGAGGCATTAAAATAAAGTTTAAAATCACCCCTGTTCTAACATTTTGCACACTAACGGTCGTGTGCAAAAGTATTAGGACAGGGGTGATTTTCCTAAAAACCTCACTGAAATTCAAATACAGGGTGAAAAGCCAAGTAAATTGTTAATAAATATTGATTATTTAAAACTAGGTGTAAAAGAAATGTATTAAAAAGAAGTTATATTTAATTTTTCCTATTTTCTATTAAACGAGTTATTTTGAAACTACTCATTATTCTATAATCCTTGGATATGACTGACTTTTTTCTTATTCTCCTCTCTCGAATTGATAAATCTAATGTTACTTCGCAAGACACATTTTAGGAATAAATACAAGCTGCTTGGCAGGAGATACCATTAAATACATTGAAGAAACTTGTGATGCCAATGCTTAACAGAATGAAGGCTGTGATCAAAGCAAAAGGCTATTATACTAAATATTAAATTTGTTTTGTAACAAGTATTTTTCTTGTTAAAGCATTTGTTGTATAAATAAAAAAAATACTTTATTTTAATTGTTTATTTTCTGTCAATATGCCCCATAAAAGATAAAATAGTTCTTGTCCTGATACTTTTGCACATATATATATCCAATTATAGTATAGAACATGTAGAAATTACAATCTACTACAAAAGTGTACATCTTGTTTCAACATCGAAAGAACAATGTCTCATCAGGTAGTTAATAATGATGGTTATAAACGTTATTTTTGAAAAATAAAATTAAAAAATCTCACTTCCTCTTTATTTTTGGAAAATTTTTGTACGAGGTAAAGAGGATAGAAAAGATGGGAAAACCAAAAAAGGGGAATAAAATAAAAGTGTGGGGGGGGGGGAATGGGAAAAGAAAAAGAAAAGATACAGAGGAAATAAAGGAAATAAATATTCATAGCTCTGTTTCTATATTGAGCACTGTTGTAAATTAATGGTTTGAACGTTGTTAATATTTTCTTCGTTCTTTATTCACTTGGAAATATATATATATATACTTCTTTATAAATGGAACTTTGTCGTGTGTGTGTGTGTCTGTGTGTGTGCCCGTTACCTATAGACACTGAAAGGGTTGAACCGATTTTCTTGAAAATTTACACAGTTGTACTATAAGCGTCTGCGAGTGTTCTTAGCTAGGTTTTGTGTCGAGGTACCCCCGATAAATATCGAAAATCGATAATAGAAAAAACGGGTTATAGAAGAAGTGGTTCGATTTTAATCAAATTTGATATACTCATAGACAAAGACATAAGAAACGATATTCGGAAGTTTCAAGGTTGTAGTTCTTACAATAGTGTAGAAAATCGATAATATATATATATAAAAGGCAAGATGTTTGTGTGTGTTTCTGTTTATCTGTCTGTATGTCTGTATTTTTCAGCCCTTTTATTTTAGTTTTTGCTTCGGGTTTGGCTCTAAGTAGGCATAATTGTAGTTCTTAGTCACAAACACGATATCATTTACTCAGAGGACTTATTTAGCCTTCAAAAGTCAGTTTACGACGAAAAAAACTTATTTGATATCGATACCAGGAAATCAAAATTTGACTTACATCCATTCATTTTTCTTTCAGTCTACGGTTTCACTTTAACTGGAAACAACTATTGCTTTTTAGTCTTTCGTGCCAACGTCCAAAGAGTCTGAGCTCCAGGACCATGGATTAGTTTTAAAGCTTTCATTACACCCGAGCAACGCCGGGCTATACTGTTAGTATATATATATATATATATATATATATATATATATATATATATCATTCCTTCATGTGCTTCCGTCTCTCACTTCTAAGCTCGGTTAGCTATCTCTTCTTCCTCTACCGCTCCCCCTCCTCCTCTGACTGTACATTACTTGATTGCATCTCTAATAACATCGACAGGGCCATTTCTTCTCACCCAACTGCCCAAATATTTGTGTTTGGCGATTTTAACGCCCACCACACCAAGTGGCTTGAAAACTCAGCCACCGACCTTGCTGGGATCCGCACCATGCACTTCTCAATAGCCCAAGCTCTAACGCAAGTGGTGGACTTCCCCACGCGTTTCTCTAAAAACCCTAACGGAAGGGACTCTTTACTCGACCTTTGTTTTACTTCCATCCCAGACTCCTGCACTACCAGGCAACTCTGCCCCCTTGGAAATTCTGACCACGCCGTAGTCTCCGTAAACATATCAATCCGCACTAACTCTTCCCAAGAAAACCAGACCAGCAGAATATCATACTGCTACCAAAGAGCCGACTGGGACTCGTTCAGGGACTTCCTCTGCGACGTCCCCTGGAACAACGTCTTTGATCTTCCTGTCGAAGACTGTGCCTCCGAAGTCTCCTCTTGGGTTAAGGCTGGCATCGATGCTTTTATCCCTGCCAGAAAATTCCAAATAAAACCTAATTCGTCCCCCTGGTTCTCACCCGCTTGCTCGGCCGCTATTGCCCACCGGAACCATTTCTTCCGGCTCTATCGAAGCTGCTCGTCGAACCAAAACAGGCGCCTTTTCACCTCAGCACGGAACAAGTGT
This sequence comes from Ascarosepion bandense, assembly GCA_037127315.1. Classification (NCBI taxonomy): domain Eukaryota; kingdom Metazoa; phylum Mollusca; class Cephalopoda; order Sepiida; family Sepiidae; genus Ascarosepion; species Ascarosepion bandense. The sequence goes on along the minus strand of JBBBDQ010030859.1, from coordinate 226,497 downwards.
AAAAAAGTACTGAACGAAGCCAAGAGGGCGTTTGCTACCAGAATTAGGCAACGCATAGCATCCTTTAAGTTTGGCTCCAAAGATTACTGGCGTCTCTGCAAAAGCGTGCTCAGCAGGAACAAGACTTCAATACCCCCACTAATCAATGAATTTGAAGTTCTCACCTCCCCAACCGACAAGGCTGAGTGCTTTGCCCGTAAATTCTCAACCAATTCGACACTGGACTCGTTAGGAATACCTACACCAGACTTCCCACCCAGAACTAAGGCTCAACTAAATAACGTCCTCATCTCGCCCTCGCTGGTCGCCAAGATAATTGCGCAACTTGACCCACACAAAGCGAGCGGCGGTGACGGAATCCCAGTCATAGTACTGAAGAAATGTGCCCCAGAACTCTCCTCTGTCCTCTCTAAACTCTATAACCTCTGCCTATCTGCTTCCTGCTTTCCTGCCTGTTGGAAGTCCTCCTGCGTAGTACCTATATTTAAGAATTCTGGCGAATCCTCAGACCCCGCCAATTACCGTCCTATTAGTCTCCTTCCTATCTTTGGCAAAGTTTTCGAAGCCATTATCAACGCCGAGGTGATTCAGCACCTTATGACCAACGGGCTTCTCTCTGACAAACAGTATGGGTTTCGCTTCACCAGGTCTACTGCTGATATGCTAACGACCATTACCGAGTACATATACCAGGCACTCGACAAGAATGGTGAAGCCCGAACCGTTGCCTTGGATATCTCCAAAGCATTCGACAGGGTCTGGCATGCTGGCCTCTTGTGCAAACTGCGGAGCTATGGGATAACTGGACATCTGTTTGACCTCATCCAGTCCTTCCTCTCTAACCGCACATTAAAGGTGGTATTAAATGGGCATGCCTCCCAAAACTACCAGACGAACGCGGGCGTCCCTCAAGGTTCTATCCTAGGTCCCACGCTATTTCTGATCTACATTAATGATCTCCCCGACACAATTAGATCCCAAGTTGGCATGTATGCCGACGACACAACAATCTACTCCCGCATCGATCAGAAACCAGGTCTGGACGACAAAGTGAACCTCGCTGCCGCACTGGAAAGGGACCTCCAATCTGTAGTGACCTGGGGTAGGAAATGGTTGGTAAATTTCAATGCCTCCAAAACAAAGCTGTTATCAACTAACCACCATAGACTATCGCATCTACCTCCCATTAGCATGGGACAGGCTAGCCTCCCAGAGAGTAAAATACTACGCCTCCTTGGCCTTACACTCTCGGCGGACCTCAAATGGAATGACTATATTGAATCCATTGCCAAATCTGCTGCTATGAAAGTCGGCTCTCTGTGCAGGGCCCGGAAATTTTTCCCACCTGAAACTATTCTGCACATATACAAATCTACCATCCGCCCGTGTATTGAATATTGCTGCCATATCTGGTCGGGTGCCCCTGCTGCTCTCCTTGGGCTTCTTGACAAAATACAAAGGAGGATCTGTAACGTGGTTGATACTGACTTGGCAGACCGGCTGCAGCCGCTCTCACACCGGCGTGATGTAGCTTCCCTGTGCCTCTTCTACAAGTACTTTCATGGCTTCTGCTCCGATGAGCTTAGATCACTGGTGCCGCCCAGGCACGAATTTACACGAGATACTAGATTAGCAACTAGGTCCCACCCTTTTACAGTTAAACAAATAAGATGTAACCGTAAATTCTACTCCAACAGCTTCTTTTCTCGCGCTTCCCGCCTGTGGAACTCCCTTCCACAAGTCTGCTTTCCCGACAGTTACAATCTCCAGGTGTTTAAATGTAGGGTCAATAGACACCTCCTATCACACTAACTCCCAACTATTCTCACAACACTCTCATCTACCCAACCCTCATTCTCGGTATCCTCACCCGCCTATCACCCACCCTCTGTTATGTCCTATATTTAACCAGCCTTTCTCCTCTCTACGTAGCCCCCTGCACAGTAGTGGCAGTGACATGCCTTGCTCGGGGTGAAACGCTTATAAAAAAAAAAAAAAAAAAATATATATATATATATATATATATATATATATATAATGCGCTTTGTAATGCTGTGGATATCGACTCAGAATGAGTAATAGGCGTTTAAATTCCATTTGAATTCGTTGCATTCACTTACGCACAAATAATCTTGGGAAAGGTATTAATTCCTCGTTTCTCTTTCCAGCAGCGGTCCTGACAGAAATTGCATCCGGCAGCAAGGCCTCTGATTTGAGAGGTTGTGAGAAGCATGGGACAACCTCTTAATTTCTGTTGTTCTCAGGTCTACCCTAAACCGGAGTGGTAGCACCTGTCAGTGTCCCAGCTATGGGTAAATAGTTAACTCCCAAACTGGGGTAAAAATACTATAAAAGTATAAAAATAGACTTTAATAGAAATATTTACATTTTTGAAGGAAAAAAAATTACCAGCAATTTTTTTAATACAAAACTAGAAGACATCTTCAGTTTTCTAAAATTAAAAAAAAAAAAAAAAAAAATTAATCAAAATCTGACTAAATAAATTTTCATCACTATAACTGAACATTACAAAAATACCTTAACCCCCCACCTTTTTGGCATCAAATAACCCACAGAGATGTTGATATGCCATTAAACAAAACTCAGAAATCCCTCCAGCAGAAAAGTGATAGCAACTTACTGCGGGAAAATTTTCTTAGGGATATTCAATCAAGGAATTGGCAACGTGAATCCCCAAATCTTTGCACGTCACTGCTGACAGGCAAGATCTATAAATTTTTGGGTGAATTTCCTTGTGTCTTTTGATCTCCGGTGGAAATTTGTAAAGGAAGCTTTCGAAATTATGTGTCTTGATTCAATTACTCTCGGCCATCAATGGTAGTTTTTAAGGAATAATAGTTTGTGTTCCTTTGATGTAAAAGGCCTTCAGAATCTTTAATCTCTTTTTTTTTGTAGTTCGCAAGTATTTTGCAACTACAAAACTATATTCCGACGACTTATTCGTCACAAAAGTCTCAAATACTTAATAAACATTTTCTGTGTGTTCTTATTTTAAGAACCTGTTTCAACGATCGATTGCTGCCTAAATATACCATCTATGCGTGTGTATGTCTATGCATATGTGGACAGTAACAATGTGAAATTGCAAAAGTGTTGTATCATATGACAAATAACTGTTTAACGAGGGTAAGTGTAAGTTAATTTTATTAATATTTCTATGTTTGCATATTTCCTCAAAATAACAATCAGATTGGACCAGTGTTTCTTATTATTAAAATAATGAATGCCAGTCGTTATTTTGAGTGGAGAGATTTTTTTATAGCAATAATAAATTTTTGCATATTTTTTGCAGAATAGGCGTGAATATATAAACAGTCTGACGTTTATAGCCTGATTGATTGATTGTTTAATTACTTAATTTTTGGCGATTATTGCAAATCGCATGAGGACACCACTCATGGTAGAAACCTAGGTCGCCTAATAACTCATTTATCAATGAATATATATATATATTTTAATCGTTTCACCCCAAGCAAGGCATTCCACTGCCACTATTGCGCTTGAGGCTACATAGGGAAAGGTAAACAGAAAGAGTGGTTAGATATAGGAAATATCAGAAGGGGGGTGATAGATAGTTTGGAGGATGGAAGGAGTGTTTGAAAGAATGGAAGCGAGTTAGTGTGTTAGGAGGTGTCTATTGACCTTACATTTAAACTTCTGGAGATTATAGCCGTCGGGGAAGCAGTCATGTGGAAGGGAATTCCACAGTCGGGAAGTACGAGAAAAGAAACTGTTGGAGTAGAAGTTGCGGTTGCATTTTATCGGTTTCACTGTAAAAGGGTGGGATCTAGATGATCAGACTGAGATAGACAGATAAATATTTAACGGTGCAATATAGATAACTAGAAAGAGCGATAGAAAGAGAGAGAGAGAGAAAGAAAGAGAGAGGTATGATTAACTTAAGTTACAGCGATATTTACGAACAGAGATGTTCATATGAACAGACTGAGATAATGACTGGCTTATATGCCTGTATTCATAGAGCGGCTAATCAATCCTTATTGTAGACACCTGCTCAGCAACTAAACCCGCCCACATCTTATGGCGATGTACCAGTTGGTAATAATAGTAGGTTGCCCCAAAAGTTCGTAAACTCTTGCAAAAAATTGAAATTTTACTCGCAAAAACAATAAAAATTATTGCTCAAAATAAAGACCATCATTTTCCAAGACTTTCTGCCATCGATCTGCAAACTTTCGGATCTGGTCAAAGTACCATTCAGCCGGCTTCGAATCAAAGAATTCTTGACACGCTTCCTCGACTTCATCAAACAGTCGAATCGGCGGCCCTTCAGAAAGTGTTGCATTGAGCAAAAAAGCCGTAATTCGATGGAGCACAGTCAGGACTGTAGGCTGGATGTTACAGAACCTCAACGCTGTCCAGATCTTCAAACTTGTCTTTGGTCTTCCTGGCGGTGTGTGGCTTGGCAGTAAAGTTCGGCACTGATGGCACGATCATTCGGAACCAACTCAAAATACACGATTCCTTCAAAGTTCCACCAAACGCACAACATGTCTTTCTTGCCGAATCGGTCTTGTTTTGGAACCGACGGTGTCTCTTGCCCTTTCTGAACCCATCGCTTGTCTCGATTGTGCTGGACCAGATAGACCCATTTCTCGTCGGATGTCACAATGCGTTTCCAAAAACGCTCGTCCAATGGATTGCTGAGCAGTTAACGGCAAATTTCAACTCGTCTGTTGGCTTGTGCTTCAGTGAGTTGGTGCGGATCTTGGCGCGGCTTTTTGTGAACAAAATCAAGTTGCTTCAAATGTCGGTGAATTGTCGATTTGCCAACTCCAAGCTCATCAGCCAATTCTCGAGTGCTTGATGAAGGTGCAATGTCCAACCCGGTTTGCAAGTCTCCATCATCCAACTTTAACGGCCGTCCCGAACGAGTCTTATCTTCAAGATTCATGTCTCCAGAAGCGAAACGCTTGTACCACTTTGAGATTGCCGCATATGTAATTGTTCCTTCACCTTCGACAGCACAAATCTCTTCTGCAGCTTTTCTGGTTGAAAGACCTGGCTTCCAACAGTAACGAATCAAAACTGGCAGCTCAATTTTATCAATTGCCATCTGGAATACAAAGATGAAGATCACTATAAAAATATAAATGCAAAATTGCATAAAAATTCAATTTTTCGCAAGTGTTTACGAACTTTTGGGACAACGTAATAATAAAATATATTTTTTTTCACTACAGTCCGTCAGTTAAGTGCCATACGTGATACACGCTTAGATGATCATGCCTCGAAAGAGACATGACTGACTGGGCAAAACATTCTCCTGCAGTAGGTTGCCAGTACTTTCTGCTGTAGACTGATTGCCAACCAAGGCTATAGAACCCAATCAGATCGGCTATTCATTTCTTTTAAACACATCAGTCAGTTAAGTGCCATATGTGATACATGCTTGGGCCATCATATCTCAAAAGAGACATGACTGACTGGGCAAAACATTCTCCTGCAGTAGGTTGCCAGTACTTTCTGCTGTAGACTGATTGCCAACCAAGGCTATAGAACCCAATCAGATCGGCTATTCATTTCTTTTAAACACATCAGTCAGTTAGGTGTCATATATGATACATGCTTGGGCCATCATATCTCAAAAGAGACATGACTGACTGGGCAAAATATTCTCCTGCATTAGGTTGCCAGTACTTACTGCCGTAGACTGACTGCCAACCAAGGCTATAGAACCCAATCAGATCGGCTATTCAATTCTTTTAAACACATCAGTCAGTTAGGTGTCATATATGATACATGCTTGGGCCATCATATCTCAAAAGAGACATGACTGACTGGGCAAAATATTCTCCTGCATTAGGTTGCCAGTACTTACTGCCGTAGACTGATTGCCAACCAAGGCTATAGAACCCAATCAGATCGGCTATTCAATTCTTTTAAACACATCAGTCAGTTAGGTGTCATATGTGATACATGCTTGGGCCATCATATCTCAAAAGAGACATGACTGACTGGGCAAAATATTCTCCTGCATTAGGTTGCCAGTACTTACTGCCGTAGACTGATTGCCAACCAAGGCTATAGAACCCAATCAGATCGGCTATTCAATTCTTTTAAACACATCAGTCAGTTAAGTGTCATATGTGTACATGCTTGGGCCATCATATCTCAAAAGAGACATGACTGACTGGGCAAAATATTCTCCTGCATTAGGTTGCCAGTACTTACTGCTGTAGACTGATTGCCAACCAAGGCTATAGAACCCAATCAGATCGGCTATTCAATTCTTTTAAACACATCAGTCAGTTAAGTGTCATATGTGATACATGCTTGGGCCATCATATCTCAAAAGAGACATGACTGACTGGGCAAAATATTCTCCTGCAGTAGGTTGCCAGTACTTACTGCCGTAGACTGATTGCCAACCAAGGCTATAGAACCCAATCAGATCGGCTATTCAATTCTTTTAAACACATCAGTCAGTTAAGTGTCATATGTGATACATGCTTGGGCCATCATATCTCAAAAGAGACATGACTGACTGGGCAAAATATTCTCCTGCATTAGGTTGCCAGTACTTACTGCCGTAGACTGATTGCCAACCAAGGCTATAGAACCCAATCAGATCGGCTATTCAATTCTTTTAAACACATCAGTCAGTTAGGTGTCATATATGATACATGCTTGGGCCATCATATCTCAAAAGAGACATGACTGACTGGGCAAAATATTCTCCTGCATTAGGTTGCCAGTACTTACTGCCGTAGACTGATTGCCAACCAAGGCTATAGAACCCAATCAGATCGGCTATTCAATTCTTTTAAACACATCAGTCAGTTAGGTGTCATATGTGATACATGCTTGGGCCATCATATCTCAAAAGAGACATGACTGACTGGGCAAAATATTCTCCTGCATTAGGTTGCCAGTACTTACTGCCGTAGACTGATTGCCAACCAAGGCTATAGAACCCAATCAGATCGGCTATTCAATTCTTTTAAACACATCAGTCAGTTAGGTGTCATATGTGATACATGCTTGGGCCATCATATCTCAAAAGAGACATGACTGACTTGGCAAAATATTCTTCTGCAGTAGGTTGCCATTATTCTCTGCAGTAGACTGGTTACTAACCAAGGCTATAGTACCCAATCTATTCTGCTATTTAAATCATAGCTGGAAAGAGAATAAACAGATTCAAATCTTTCCCAACGGTATTTGTGCGTAAGTTAAGTGCCATAACACCTACTGAACCCATCCGCGATTTATACTGCAACTATGCTGAGCGGACGTTAGTTACAATTTGGGGGAAAAGGCGTGATTTTTACAGTTTGAACATGACCAATGCGCTGAAACCTTTCTTATTTATTGATAAAATATCAATTATATGGATGTTTCTGCATTGACCTTTGGCTTGTTAAGAAATTAAAATTGTAGTGATCAGGGAAGCACTCATGCGGGAGTCTGTCCCAAAATTGACAGAAAAAGCAGTTTGATTGGCTCTCTCTACTTATATTTGAAATACGGAGGAAATGTGTGTGTTTTGACTCCGTCGAAATAGCACAAAATGTCATAGCTGTCAATATCTAAATTGATTGAACCAAAGAATTCTTCTGAACGTTCCCATATACAGGATGCGACAGAATAATTCTCGTCTAAATAATGCAAAAAATAAAAATAACACTAATGTCTCATTTTAATGGATATATTTAGCACAAAATTACACAAAATATCTTGAAATACTTCGGAATCTCCTGCAACTCTTCTGACGATCTCTTCGTTTAAGTTGGTGAATGTTGCCATAATCCTTGCCTTCAGTTCATCTTTAGTATAATAAGGAGTCTTGTTGGTCCCTTGCTTAACTGCTTACCACACATAATAATCAAGGTGGCTGCAGTCTGGGGAGTTAAGGGGCCAGATTATGAGGGGCGATGTGATTGCAGAAATTGCCTGACTGCCATGATTGGTTTCTTCTTTAATATCATAGTGCAGAGTCCTAATACTAAACATATGATCTTCCTTCAGCTACCCTTTTGACCCAAGATAGAATTACTTCCTCAGGGCACTTGACGTAAGCCACTGGGTTTAGTCTGAGGTCCTGTGAAAACATGAATAGAGGTATAACGACGCTACACTAGTGATCCACTGGTTAGACCATGTCTACCGCATGTCAGACGGTCGCATTTCAAAAGACCTCCTGTATGGAGAGCTGGCCCCTGGAAGAAGACCCACTAGGGCGACCACAGCTGTGGTACCGTAACATCCTAAAACGTGATATGAAAGCTGTGGGAATCAACACGGAGTCATGGGAGAGCGTAGCAGCCAACCGGACCAAACGCAGAGGAACGGCTCAAATCAAGGGAAGAGTAACTGACACAAGTCACCATGGAGAGGCGGGTTCGCAGTAAGCAAAATGAAAGCTCCGACAGACCAGAAACAAAACATAAATGCAACCTCTGCAACAAAGACTGTCACATCGGTTTCTAGTCATAGACGCCGATGCTTCAGTCAAGCAGACAACTCGGATGCTACCCATGGTCAACCCTGACCGACGGAGGCCTACTACTATATCATCCAACTCTTTCCAAATCTTTTGCACTGTTCTTAGATCGACACTCAGATACTCTGAAATGTTCGTATTAAAGCTTCCGGTGCGAATGCCAAGCAGTAAAGCATGCCGTTTCCAAATTTCTGGCAGATTGAATTGCGTCATGATGATATTATATTCTTCTACTTCATGTGCCATGTCCCTTCTGGACGTAGGTGATCATGGACTTCCACTTGGCTCTGTCTCTTGTCGCTCTCAACAATTTCTCTCTTGGTATCTCCTCCAAGCCCCGCTCCGTCAACCATTTGCTCAAACTTAACAAGTACGTCTTGCGCTGATTTCCCTTGTCTTTCCTTCCAATTATCCGACCTGTGAGTATGAAGTTCTCCAGGCCCTCCTTCCTCATTACGGGTACCAGGAACCGTATTTGTCTCTTCCTGATATTTAGTATCAGTTTTCTTCTCGTTTGCATCCTTTCCAACACCTCATCGTTGCACACGTGCTCTGTCCATGGTATCCTCAGCATCCTTCTGTAAAACCACATTTCTGCTGCCTCAAGCCTCTCCTTCATCCTTGATTAGATCGTCCAGCATTCACTTCCATACAGAAGGACAGATACCACAAAGAAATCCAGCACTCTTTTTTTTTTATGTCTAATGAGATTGTCCTGTCTTTCAATACTCGGGCTAGCCTCTGAAAATACGTCTTTTGATCTCCGTGTCGCATTTTCCATCCTCTATCAAAACACTTCCGTGGCATTTGAATTTTTTTACTTGTTTTATTTTTCTCTTACTTGCAGTTGGCATATTGATCTCCTTTTTTTTGCTGATGACCATACATTCAGTTTTCTTGAGATTTATGCTCAACCCTTTCTTTTCACGTTCTTTTGTTAACTTCAGTAGAAGGTCCTGCATTGGGCAGTCGATAAAATAAAAAACAAACAACACAGATGTGCAAAATTAAAAGTACAAAATGGCGACAATTTATCGATCGTACCCTGTATCTATATATATAAAAGGCAATCTGTGAGTCTGTGTGTGACTGTTCCCTATGCATGCATGCCTACATTTTTTAAGCTACGCCATTCAAACTTTCTAGGGAGACATATCTACAGGGAAGCCAGGTCGACACATACTTGTTGAGTTTAAGTTCAGCAATTTTCCCTTTCGCAATTTATGGCCAATGGAGCCGATTGTTTACATTTGCTCCGAAAAACATCTAAGATCTAAGATGGTTGCTGAATTACGTCACAGAAATCAAATCACACGTGTCAAACGCGACTAAAATATTTTTTATTAAAAAAGAAATGAGCCTTTATATTTAATTTTTTTCCTTTAAAATTGAATGTCTACATTTTAAATATTCTTTAAAAATTTCTGAACTAAGAGCGTAATGGTTTTTATATTTCTAATTTCAGTAAAACAAAATAAATAATTTCTATTTTTATGTTAAATTCATTTCGTCAACAAAAAATATAAATATTTTTCCCCGTAATTTTCAAACAAAAACAAAGGCAATGTTTTTTTTACAATGTCACACAAAGCATCAAATCACCTTTACGCATAACAAAAGAAAATAGATTTTTTAATGGAATTTTTTAACAATTTTTTATATAATTATTTTTTCATATAATCGAGTCCTACTACTAAAATGCTTTGAGTTGCACGGGCAACGCCAGGCTATGATGCTAGTCGAAAATACAGTAGAATTTTAAGCTATTAGTTTGGAAAGTGAAAATGTCACTGAAATGAGCTAAAAATTTCCAACTTTACATTTGAAATCAAGGAAATATAAACTTTAAGTAAAATGGCCATAACAGATCTACTTAATTAATGCCAAGAAGATTGGGTTAAAATGAATTCCATTTATAAAATTTACATTTGTTCAATAGATAAGCTTATTGATCGATTGATATTGATATTAAAAAAATTAATTATTCGTAAATAATAATGAATAATTGCTTCATTTCGTTTGTTCATGACGTAAAAAAGCCCGGATAAAGTTTTGGCTGACATAGTAACAAATGGTGTTTCAACATTCGCATTAATTATACCCTGGTTAACATTTTCAGACGTTCAACTCATCTTCAAAAATTTAAAAAGATATTACTTGCAGCTTTATTGATGTGTTTTCTCAGTGCAATAATTCATCTTATGTGAATATCCCAAGAATCAAAAAGGAAGAGTAAAGAACAAACATTCATTAGAATCAGTCAGTTAAGTGCCATACGTGATACACGCTTGGGCGATCATGTCTCGAAAGAGACATGACTGACTGGGCAGAAGATTATCCCGCAGTAGGCTGCTATTGCTTTCTGCGGTAGACTGGTTGCCGACCAAGGCTATAGAACCCAGTCTGTCCTGCTATTTAACCCATAACTGGAAGGAAGAGACGGATTAATACCTTTCCTAAGGGTATTTGCGCGTAAGTGAATACAATGGATTCAACCGTATTCGAACCCGGCTCCCCAGTTTCTCGTTCCGAGCCGATATCCACTGTACCACCAGAATATTGTGCAAAATTAGAAAGATTATAGAACAAAATAGATTAGGAATAGAGTCTCGCCAACCTGGTACGACAGTTCTGACTGCGATCTGTACAGAGGCGCGCCTAAGTGCAGATTAGTATTGTATCGTAGAAACAATGAAATTAGCTCACTGGTGCATCCTATGCTTAAATCTACTCGAGCTACTAGACTAGCAACTAGGTCCCACACTTTTACAGTGAAACCAATAAAATGTAACTGCAACTTCTACTCTACTAGCTTCTTTTCTCCCACTTCCCGTCTGTGAAATTCTCTTCCGTATACTTGCTTCCCCAACAGCAACAATCTTCAAGAATTTAAATGTAAGGCCAATAGTCATCTTCTATGTCTCTGACTCGCATCCTTTCCCTCATGGTCTTTTCTCCGTCTACTCCACTCTAAGCATTAATATTCTCATCTTTCTCTTATCCACTTCCTGACACCCCCTATAACCTGTCCCTCTTTTCCATCACATTCCTCCTATGTAACCCATTGCACACCAGTGGAGGTAAAACCTCATTGCTTCGGGTGAAATGATAAAAAAAAGAAAATAAAATCTTATTAAAAGGTGCCTTATCACAGAGTAATGATAATTAAACGAATCTCATCGGCCTATTTTCTATCCTTTAATTCACTCAATGCAAGGATCGATATAATTCACCCAATGCAAAGATCAATATATTATCCATGGCAAGGATCAATATAATTCACACAATGCAAGGTTCGATATAATTCTCCCAATGCAAAGATCGATATAATTCACCCAATGCAAAGATCAATATAATTCACCCAATACAAGGATCGATATAATTCAACCAATGCAAGGATTGATATAAATCACTCAATGCAAAGATTGATATAATTCACCCAATGCAAGGATCGACATATTACACTATGCGAAGATCGATATAATTTAGCACCCAATGCAAGGATCTATATAATTTGCTCAATGCAAGGATCGATATAATTCACCCAATGCAAGGATCAATATATTACCTAATGCAAAGATTGATAAAAATCACCCAATGCAAAGATCGATATATTACCTAATGCAAAGATCGATACAATTCACCTAATGCAAAGGTCGATATAATTCACCCAATAACAGGATCGAGATATTACCCAATGCAAACATCAATATAATTCACCCAATGCAAAGATCGATATAATTCATTTAATGCAAAGATCGATATAAATCACCCAATGCAAAGATCATTATAATTCACCCAATGCAAAGATCGTTATATTACCCAATGCAAGGATCGATATAATTCACCCAATGCCAGGATTGATATAATTCATTCACTGCAAGGATTGATATGAATCACCCAATGCAAAGATCGATATATTATCCACGGCAAGGATCAATATAATTCACCCAATGCAAGCATCGATATAATTAACCCAATGCAAAGATTGATATATTACCCAATGCAAAGGTCGATATAATTCACCCAATGCAAGGATCGATATATTAAACTATGCAAAGATCGATATAATTCATGACCCATTGTAAGGATCGATGTAATTCACCCAATCCAAAGAGTGATATATTACTCAATGCAAGGATCGTTATATTACATTATGCAAAGATCTATATAATTCACACAATGCAAAGATGATATATTACCCAATGCAAAGATCGATATAATTCACCCATTGCAAGGATCGATATAAATCGCCCAATGCAAAGGTCGATATATTGCCCAATACAAGGATCAATATAATTCACCCAATGCAAGCATCGATATAATTAACCCAATGCAAAGATTGATATATTACCCAATGCAAAGGTCGATATAATTCACCTATTGCATGGATCGATATATTACACTATGCAAAGATCGATATAATTCATGACCCATTGCAAGGATTGATATAATTCACCCAATGCAAAGATTGATATATTACTCAATGCAAGGATCGTTATATTACATTATGCAAAGATCTATATAATTCACCCAGAGCAAAGATCTATATAATTCACCCATTGCAATGATCGATATAAATCACCCAATGCAAAGATCGATATATTGCCCAATACAAGGATCAATATAATTCATCCAATGGAGGCATCAATACAATTAACCCAATGCAAAGATTGATATATTACCCAATGCAAAGATCGATATAATTCACTCAATGCAAGGATCGATAAAATTCACTCAATGCAAGGATCACGGTAAAGCTTTGCTGTTAATGGTTATGGTGAATGAGGCGTGCATTGTGAATGAAAGTAGAGATGGTAGGAAGTGAAGCTTATGAAGATAAAGCGGATGAATAATATTTGACCCCCCCCACATTTTAAATTTGAGTAGCATTCTTTCTTTTATACATGTTTAATTCATATGATGGACAAGGGATATTTTATATGTTTTTTTCTTTCACGCCGATTAACTGAGTGCAGAAACTCTTTCTTTGTTAGTATATTTTCCTGTGTATATGTTCTAAATTGTATTGTGCAGAAGTAGTATTAATTCTAAGCCATGCCGAATGGAAGTAATAGTAATACTAAACCCTGCTGGATTGCAGTAATATTAATTCCAGTTGAATTCCTGTGTAGAAGTAGCAGTAACCCTTGCTGCATTGGAGTTGCCATAATTCCACGTGGGCTTAAAATTACTTCTACTTCTACACAATACAACTTAGAAAATAATCACAGGAAAATATCATCCTAAGTCGTAACCTTTTGAAAATGGCTAATGAATTGGTCGAAAACTCTAAGGACAATAATCACCATAGACAGTTTCTACACTCTCTTCGTTTTGGTTTTCAAATTGCTCAGCCTGGTAATTCTACGTGTAAATAACTCCATTGTAATTATATCTTCTTTCTCATCTTCTTCTTCTTTGTGCCGCGCTCTCTCAGAACGCTGGCGGTAATGGTTCTCCACAACTTTCTATCCTTTGTTGCACTTAATAAATTTTATCTTTTTTAGCTCTTCTAAACCCTCTTCTGCCATCCGTTGACTCAAGCTAGCTTTGCCCCTTTTTCTTTCTGTCTGTCCTATCAGTATTAAATTTGCCAAGCATTCCTTTCGCATTATAAGTACTAATAATTTCTACTATATCTTCGTGACATTCTTATTTTTGTTTTCATTTTCTTTAAAACTCACGTGGTATTCTCAGTGTCCTGCTATAGAAACACATTTCTGTTGCTTCAAGTACTTCTTCATCTGTGAAGAGATTGTCTAGCATTCACTGCCATGTCAGAGGACTGACGTTACATAGCAGTTCAGCACTCTTTTCTTCGTTTCTAACGAAATTGTTTTGCTTCTTAATTGGAATAGATCTTTCGCTATTCTAATGCGCCTTTGGAAATCAGTGCTGTATTTTCTGTCTTCTGTTAAAACACATCCCAGTTATTTAAATTGATGTATTATCTTGGTATCTCCAATCTGTAATTTGCATGTTGGCTCTTTCTTTTGCTAACAATCGTGCATTTTGTCTTCTTGCAATTGATGTTTAGTCTTTCTTCTCACTTCCCTTCTTTACCTTCTGTAGAAGTTCTTGTAGTTTCCTTTCAGTGTCTGCTATCAACACTGTGTCATCTGCATAACTTACTTAAAATAATAAAGCTAAAATGCTTCATTGAGGGAACCCAATTTAAAATTAAAATAGACCTATTCTAATTTCTCGTTTTGTGGCGTTCAATACATATGTTATTTAATCCTGGGGACAGAGTCAATGGGTCATTTAATGCCAAAATTTAATTGGGAACTTGAAGCAATAAAAAATGATATTCTGCTTCCGTTGTTGAGTAAGTCAGTTAGTCAGTCTGTTAAGTGCCATACGTGATACACGCTTTGGGCGATCATGTCTCGAAAGAGACATGACTGAATGGGCAGAGGATTATTCCGCAATAGGTTGCCATTACTTTCTGCGGTAGACTGGTTGCCAGCCAAGGCTATAAAACCCAATCTGTCCTGTTATTTGACTCATAGCTAGAGGGGGAAGAGATATATTATGAGGTAGTAATTAGTGGGGGATCAGTTTATTACTTCATAACAATAACTAACTAATAACTATATTATATATTGTTATAAGTAATAACAATAACTATATATATATATATATGTATTGTTATAACTAATAACAATAACTAACCCCCCATTTTATGCCAAGTAGAAGCCTTAATTATGTTTTCAACTATTCTATTCAGTTAGTTAAGTGCCATACTTGATATACGCTTTGGGCGATCATGTCTCGAAAGATTCATGACTGACTGGGCAGAAGATTATCCCGCAGTAGGTTGCCATTACTTTCTGCGCTAGACTGGTTGCCAACCAAGGCTATAGAACCAAATCTCTCATATTATTTAACCCATAACTGGAGGGAAGAGCGGATTAATAACTTTTTTAAGGATATGTTTGCGTAAGTAAATGCAAGGAATTCAACTGGAATTCGAACTCGGCTCCCCGCTTTGTTTTTCCAGGGCGATATCCACTGCACCACAACGCACATCCTAGATAAATTTGTATTTATTTGCATACATGTGGTTGTGATTACTAGAGACGGTGATATGTGTGTTTTTATGTTGTAGTTTTGCAGAAGTTATATTTTGAAATACAGTTTGATTCCTTTAAGAAATTGTAGGATATTATATGGATTAATGTCCTGAAAGAGTTCTTTCATGTTGGTTGTTTGGTAAAATTTTAAACAGATTTGGCCAAAGTCGCAACAGTTTGTTAGTATGTGTTTTATTGTGTACAGTTATTAACACACAGTACAGATTGCAGGTGGCTCTTGTTTTAGACTATAAGAATGTGTTATCATGGCGTCTCCAATATAAAGTCTAGACATTACGTCACCTTTCCTTGTTTTTAGTGTCTGATGTGATTCTTCTATAGAAGGTTTAATGTTGTATAATTTGTTGTTTAGCAAGGACGCACACACACACACACACACACACACACACACACACACACACACACACACACACACACACACATATATATATATATATATAATACGAAGATTAACGAAATGGTTATAAACAACCGACAATTTGAAATTATTTGTTTGAACATTATTTCTGACCGATAATCGTATTTAAGTAGATATTCTGTTTATAATCAAACAGTTTTATATATTTATTTCTACCGGACTGATTATTTACGATAAATTTTTGTTACGAAAATGTGTTTTTAAGGGTGGCAGGTTCAAATCCTGCCAAATGACGTACATTTAGTAACAAAAATTTATTGTAAATAATCAGGCCGGTAGAAATAAATATATTAACTGTTTTATTATAAACAGAATATCTACTTAAATATGGGTATCGATCAAAAATAATGTTCAAACAAATAATTTCATCTCTCTCTATATATATATTGCATCTCTGATAATAATCAAAAACCTAGTACATATATTGGTTTTACTGCAACCACGCTCTCTCGTAGACATACATGTCATCTTTCTGATCAGAGTACTATTAAACAACATTTCTCTGAAAAACATAAACATGTAGGTAATATCAGACAGATTTTGGTCAACAATACGGTGATCCTTACTCATACACACAGTAAGAGGAACCTGCAGATATTGGAGGCCATGTACATCAAATCAAAACAACCAACACTCAATAAAATCAACTTTAAAACAGGAAATAACATATTACATTGCATTTGACTACACGACTACATTTGTTGTCATTTCGCGCTATCCCGTGGTGTGACGTCATAAAACCGCATCGCAAACTTAAGAACTGCGTTTATTATTTTTGGTAACTATTGCCGTTGCCAAGCGGAGTTTTATGTCAACACAAAATAATATCGTCGGTGATGGTGGATTTTATAATATTTCAGTTTAAACAACCTCTCTGAAGATGGCTCATGTGAGCCGAAAGCTTAGAAGAAAACCAATAAATAATTATCCAAATGTTGGAGAATTTTTGTCTTTATTTTCAACTGAAATTAAAGCAAAAATACGACGTTTAGAACGGCTCATGATTAAACATAATAGACATTCATTGTCTCATATTTAACAGCGTATGTTTAAAAAATTACTTGCTGCCTCGATATACTATATATATATATATATATATATATATATATATATATATATATATATATATATTGATTGTTTAATACTTAGTTTTTGGTCATAATAGGGTTAGACCAGTGCACATTTGTATTAAAAAGTGTTAAATATTGTAGAACTTTTGATTATTTTCCAATTTTAAACGAAATATTTTGCTACCTCGATTTCTACCAAGACTGGTGTCTTCAGGCGATGTTTAATAACTGATTTTACCGTTTACTGTGTTTATTTTCAAAAACGCTCCTGTAACGGTATTATATTTGAAGAAAAACGGTAAAATAAGTTATTGAAAATCGCTTGAAGACACCACTTGTGGTAAAAACCTAGGAAGCGAAATAACTCGTTTAAAAATGGAATATATATATATATATATATATATATATATATATATATATATATATGTGTGTGTGTGTATGTGTGTGTGTGTGTGTGTGTGTGTGTGTGTGTGTGTGTGTGTGTGCCGGGGTGTGCAGTGGTTATCGAGAGAAAAATACGTCTCTTAATTTAGACTGCACGCTCCGGACATTGATGAAGTCTGATAAAACGTGACGCATGCGCAGATCATTGAATTCATCGAGTGGCCATTGCCGAGCCCAGATGAGAAATATAGAATTATTTTTGTCGAAGGCACGACCTGCTTCTCATTTGTAATCTCCGCTGACACATTTCATTACGGAGTTGCAATCGACATCAAGTGAAACATCCATAGATTAATCCTTCACCTCAAATTCGTAAACTTACTTGACCAGTAATCAAACTTTCCGTGAATAGGATCGATCTGGACATCAGTATTGAAAAGAACGTGCCATGGAAACAGTTCCTGGTATTTTCGTAATCTCTTAATTTAACGGAAATAATCATTCAGCTTTTGATGCTAGATTGCTGCCTATGAAGTTTCTATCTTTTTTTGTCTTTTAGGAAGACACGACCCAAAAGCAAAAGATCAAGAAGTCAAGCATAAAATAAATTTATTTTTTAAAATGGTGTTCTCTCTCTCTCTCTGAAGAGAGAGAGAGAGAGAGAGAGAGAGAGAGAGAGAGAGAGAGAGAGAGAGAGAGCCACTCGAGATAGATTGTTATAGATTAAGAGGCACAGTTTATGGATATACATATTGAAGATAAATGTTGACTCTGGATGTGAACACTTTCTTATTGTACTGATCAGGGAAGCATCCCCTTGGGAGTCGGTTTTACAGTGCAGCTGTTCGTGGGAAGAAGTTGCTCGATTGGAACTTATGTCTCATTAATGAAATACGAACGGAATGAGAGTGGAGTGGTTAGTTACAATGTTTGTAACTGGCGGGAAGGTGAAAACCGTGAATGTTAGAACCGTTGAGACTAAAGAACCAAATTCGTCAGAGCATTTATCCATGGAAACAGCAATAGAATAGCGATAAGGGTTCAGTACCTGCTCCTATGCAGAACCAGTTAGGCTATAAGACTATTTTGCTTGATTGTGTAATAGAATCATTAATCTTTTCTATATAGAATAAGAGTGAAGTAACTGTTCTAATCTTAAGTCAGATTTTCAGACAGGGTTAGGGTTAGGGTTAGAGTTAAGGTTAGGGTTAGGGTTAGGGTTGGCAGGGATTAGGGTTAGGGTTAGGACACGTTTCTACATAAGATCAGATTGTAATATCTGACCTGATCACCAGGCTTTCCCAGGCATCGTTTTTTTTTTCTCTAAATAACCCTCAATTTTAGAATCAATTTTATTCCTGTATTAATGTATTTAATCAGTGGGGACGCCGGAAAATACCCAGTATTCCACCCGGAACACTTCTCGGACTGTCTGCCTTCGGATGGAAAGGAACCCAGACAAAACTATGCCAAAGAGCTGAGTCTTCACTCAGGAATAATAAACAGAAGCCTGACCCAAGATCTACGGGAAACTTTTACCCGAGTTTAGAGGCTCGGAGTACACATTAAAAAAATCAATCTTTTGTCACATCCAGGTTCAGTGAGGAGGTTTCACCCGGAACACAACCTTGTCGAACTTTCTGCCTTCGAACGAAAAGGAACCCAGATGAAGATATGCCGAAGGGGAAAATCTCGTCTGGGGAAGAGTAGACAAGATCCCAAATCTACTAATGCAGAGTTCATGGGAAATATTTTCCCGAGAGTATGTGCTTGCAATTCTCGCGTATAATTCTACCTTGTGCCATGGCTGCCTTCGTGGGGAGGTCACGATTAAATATAATTGTTCCACGTGAACACGAAACTGTCGGTCGAAGTCTCTTTCTTAGAAGCAGAGAATCTCAGTCGGGGCTCAGTCTACGAACAGAGACTCAGTTGAGAAAAAGGGACAAACTCTCTGCCTTCGGGAAGTGTTCGAAGATAAGAACAGCTTGATGCTCTACCCGTGTATGCGGAGGCTGGGCAGATTTGGATACTTGGGCCGACTGTCCACGCTCGGGCCCCTCACGAATGTGTCACATCCCATATCAGTAAGGGAACTCAGGGTAAATACTCACTCGTTCCACGCGAACTTGTCAGAGTTCTTCAGACAGAGAGGAACTCAGACGAGGCTATGCCGAAGTCTCGTCTGGGGAAAAGTAGGCAAGAGCCGATTTCGCTTATGCGGGGGTCTGACAAACTTTAGCTCTAGCGTACGAAATGCCTTACGTTAAAAACCGAGCTTGTGTCATATCTTGCCGTTTAATCTTCATAGAGAACAACGTTTGTCATCCTCCAACTATGGCTGATGATAACCTCCAGGATTGCAACTTATTGCACCTCCTTATATTGAATCAACTGCTTGATCTGCTGCTAGGAATGTTAGTTCAGTGTGTTTTGCCGGCCAATTCTTATCCGTCTTGTACGTTTATACATCTGCTGTATATTAAATATTGCTGCCATATCTGGTCTGGTGCTTTGAGATTCTCGACAAAATAAAAAATGGTCTGTAATGTTATCGGTCTTGACCTGGCATCTCAACTTCAGTCACCTTCCCACCGCCGTGATATGGCTTTCCTCTATTTTTTGTATAAATATTTTTATTGCAAATGTTCTAATGAACTCTTCTCTTTGGTACATGGATTGCATAAATTTAAGGTTGTTGACCATCTCCACCATAGTTTATGAATATAGAATACAGCGCAGTGGAAGCGTGCTAGACCCATAACCTTTGTTGACCATGTCCTCCATAGTTTATGAATATAGAATACAGCGCAGTAGGTAATTTATTCAATAAAACAACGCCAAAGATTAACACTCACGAGTCAGATACTCTACTGAATCGGACTATATCATCAATACTCGGGAAAATATGGTCGCATTTTATACACGTTGCATTGAATATTTTGAACCTTCTGATTGGTTAACTCTTCTATTTGTGAACTATAAAATTAGTCAGCTCATGGCTGGCTCACTAGTATACAAGCGTACCCCCAAAACTCCAACAAAGCTTACAACTAAATTAGAAATTAAGCCTAATTTTTTACTATTGAAATAGCTAGATATAACCGCACGTTCCTCTCTAATAGTATCGTTTCTCGCACTTATCGTCTGTGGATATTTATTTTTAGTTCCTTGTCATTTACAATCTTCCAAAATTGAAATGCAATGCTAGTCACCATCTTTTGTCTTTCTGAATCCTGTTCTTTTGTTGTTCTTTCTTCTCACTAAAGTTTTATTATTCTCTTTCCCTTTCAGTAGCCTCTTGCGTCTGAGTGGCTTCATCTCCTTGCTTGTAGTGAAATGATTGAAAAAATCTGGTGATAAAGGTAGTTGGGCAATTTTTGCAATAGATTTATTAACCAGGAACTTACCGCTAAGGTATAAAATTTCTCATTCGCAAATGCCCTGGTAGGTCCTGCCGCACGGTTTCCCCATTTATGTTCTGTTCTCCTGCAATCAACCCTATAATTAATCTTCTGTCCGAGTCCGTCAAAGTTCGCATTCTTTCGGCTTTTCGCGGCTCATTTCTTCCCTCATCACGCACGTCACTAGCAGTATAGTCCGGCTTTGCTCGGGTGTAATGAAAGCTTTAAAATATAATCCATGGTCCTGGAGCTCAGACTCTTTGGATGTTGGCATGAAAGACTAAAAAGCAATAGGTGTTTCCAGTTAAAGCGAAACCGTAGACTGAAAAATGAATGGATGTAAGTCAAATTTTGATTTCCTGGTATCGATATCAAATAAGTCTTTTTCGTCGTAAACTGAATTTTTCAGGTTAAATAAGTCCTCTGAGTAAATGGTATCATAACAGACTAAGAACTACAATTATACCTACTTAGAGCCAAACCCGAAGCAAAAACTAAAACAAAAGGACTGAAAAAATACAGACATACAGGCAGATAAACAGACAGACACACAAACATCTTGCCTTTTATATATATATATTATCGATTTTCTAAACCATTGTAAGAACTGCAACCTTTAAACTTCTGAATATCGTTTCTTATGTCTTTGTCTATGAGTGTATCAAATTTGATTAAAATCAGACCACTCCCTCTATAACCCGATTTTTTCGATTATCGATTTTCGATATCTATCGGGTGTACCTCGACACAAAACCTAGCTAAGAACACTCGCAGTCTATAGGTAACACACACACACACACACACACACACACACACACACACACACACACACACACACACACACACACACACAGAGACAAAGTTCCATTTATAAACAAGTTTAGATATGTCATTTTGATATAGCAAACATTTCACAGGTATCTTTTTACCAATATTCACAGAAAATTTGATGTTAATTCGCTGTTTCAGGTAACTGTATCTCATTTTCTATGCGTAGTAGAACATGAAACGTGTAATTACCTTTACTACTGAGCAACGAATGACTCAAATGGTTTACGTTTCAGAAAAGCAGAAGTTGATGCATATACAGATGTGCACGGCTACAAATGTTTGCTGACTCATTTACCCCAGCAACACCTTAAATTGTCACACCTCGGACATATATTTACGTAATGACAGTGTGGACATAAAAATTACATTCTCATGGGACCTATTTCACGTCTCAAATGATCTTCAGATCATATTATGAAGATTGCATGAAGTTTGAAACACAATCGTAAAACATATTTATTTATCCGCAAATTCAACTTAGAGGTGAAATATCCATTTTCAACATGTCAGTTTACGACAGGCATTATCAACTCCATTTAATCAAAGAATGAAGAAAAATTGTAATGCCGAAGGCAGGTTGCTAGTAAAGGAAAGGGTGGGGGGGATGTTGGCTGTTATATGGTTAAGCCAGAGGAATCTTAGTAGTAATTTCTTTTATGGTAGTAGGAGGTATGTACATTGACTATTGGGTTAGTAGTGGTAGGTAGGAGGGAAAGGTTACTGCTTCGCCAAATTAAAAATGATTCTATTGTGATAAAAGGGAAGAATGAGATAATTATTGCAATTTAAATTTATTCCTGTGACGACACATACTAATGATTTCTCTACGTTTATTCAGAAGTACATTCTGATTTTGAAATTTTTTCTGTTAAACATAGATTACTTCTATTCCTTAAGTTATTAGGAGTGCTTGCCTTGCCTATCAGCTTCCACTTTATATGTGGATTTAGGCTATTTTCTTTCAATTCCCAGTATTTTCAGGAAAAAGCTGTTTGATATTTTAAATTAGGGTTAGTGAAAGGGTGCATAAAGCCTTTGTTTCCAAATTCCCGCCGAAATTCCGATATAAATGTTATATTTCTTCTTATTTTCATTAGGGCATATATATATATATATATATATGTATATATATATATATATGAATTGAATACATGGATTGAAATTAGACAGAATGAAAGGATAAATCAAAAAGGAAAAAGTGTCTTTAATCTAACATGTTTCACTTTCAGAAGCTCCCTCAGAGATTTTATAAAAATGAATTATTTAATTTTTTTTAAATGTAAAAAATCCAAAGAAAGAGTGTGTTGATTGAGGTTTGGTTTCATTGGTCAGATATGTGTCACGTGTAATAAAGCAATAGATGAACATTTTTAAATGTAGAATAAACTTATGCCTGTTCATATGTGTGTGCCACGTGTAAAAAATGACTATTTTAAATGTATGTATGCTAAAATAATGCAGGTGTCAAGCTTATTAAACTATAGACGAATTACGTGTGTTAATATGTCGGTAACGTTAGTATGTGTGTGAATGACAAAACGAAATATATTTCCTTTCAAAATTGTAGCGAGATAATGTATTCACGAAACAAGTAATAGACGATTTTCTTTTTTCTCATCCAAATATTTTATTTAAAAAAAAAATCGTCCATCGCTTGTTACATTATATATTTATATATGTAAAGAGAGAGAGAGAGAGAGAGAGAGAGAGAGAGAGAGAGAGAGAGAGAGAGAGAGAGAAATGCTTGAAAGAATATATATATATATATATATATATATATATATAGTAAAGGCAAAGAGAGTGCGGACATAAAAATCAACACAACATGGCGACTGTCGGTTTTACGCTTCAATCGAACTTCTATATTTCTACAAAATCTATATCAACAAACGCACTCTCTTCGATATTAAACTCATTTCTTTCATAAATAATCCAAAGCTGAATATATATATATATATATATATATATATATATATATATAGGTAGATAGATAGATAGATAGATAGATAGATAGATAGATAAATATAAGTAAACTTTTTATATTTTAAAACGTCAAACAAGTGCCCACACATGACAGTTTTATTCATGCATGTGTAACAACAAAGTATGCGAAGTCACTGGACAAGCGAATGTTCATTGAGACGACTAGGTACTCTTCGCTTAACTACACAATTACCGTAACACAACACAATTACCCGTATATTGTGCAATGGACTGTCGGCAAAGTTCTCCCGTGGTGAGTGGTCAGAGGTTGAAAAATCCTGCACACGTTTCAAATAATACAGACACAGGAACCTTCATACAGCAGTATAAGAGATACGACATGCTAGAGCCACTTGATGTGTGGTCTAGCATGTGGTAACTCGATAGTCCCTAAAATTCTATGGATTATGTTCATTGTGGCAAAGTGTATGAATAGATCTCGGCCATCCTAGGTCTATACTTTGTAGTGAGTCGCATCCTGACTCAGTAACAGCAGCGAAGGTTAGATGACTCGGCTGCCTGCGGTACTACAGATAAACTGCAAGAAAACCGAATGCAAAAAGGGCAGCCCAAAATGCCAAATACAGGTGGGGGATACTAAAAGCAAGCAAGTACAAAAATTTAAATACCTGGGAAGTGTTTTAACAGAAGACAGAAAGTGCGACACTGAGATCCGAAGGCGAATTGACATGGTGAAGGAAACATTCCAGAAGTTTAGTAAAGTATTAAGAAACAGGACAATTTCGCTAAAAACAAAGAAAAGAGATCCGAAGGCGAATTGGCATGGCGAAGGAAGCATTCCAGAAGTTGATTGAAGTATTAAGAAACAGGACAATTTCTCTAAAAACAAAGAAGAGAGTACTGGATTGCTATGTGATGTCAGTTCTTCAATATGGCAGTGTATGCTGGACAATATCATCAACGATGAAGGAAAAAATTGAAGCAGCTGAAATGTGTTTCTACAGACGGATGCTGTGAATATCATGGACCAAGTATGTGAGTAATGATGTGGTTTTGGAAAGGATGGAAACAAAAAGGAAATTAATATTGAGCATCAGGAAGAGACAACTAAAGTTTCTGAGACATGCAATAAGGAAGGAGGGCTTGGAGAACCTGATACTGACAGGCCAGATAGAGGGAAAAAGAGGCAGGGGAAAGCAGCGGATAACATATTTGAAGAGCCTGAGCTGGTGGATGACAGAACGGAGGTTGCGTGGTGTTACAGGAAAAAGTGTGCTAAAAGCCACCAGGAATAGGAAGACGTGGAAGGCCATGATCGCCTTCGTCCTGAAAGGATAAAGCACATAAAGAAGAAGGAGATGTAAAACTTATATCTGCCATGAATGTACCGCCATTGTTAAACAGAATAGTTCTCAGTTAACTCACTATTACTGGAGGGTAGAGGGCTAACCAGTTAAACATTAAAGTAACGGATACCGGAAATGTCACAAAAATAAAGAACATTTAAACCAAATCACATATATAACAACAAATCTTAAAGGAAAAAAATATACAAGAATAAAGAAGAAAAAAGATATAATCATACAAAAAAAAAATCACACAAAGATATATAACTAAAAGACGCCATATTTGCACACAACAATATACACACAATAACACAAAACTAAAAATAACCAAATTAAAGAAGAAATAAAAAATTATAAAAAAGGAAGAAAGAAAAATATGTGTCTATACAGAAAAATATAAGTACGTTCACAAATAATTTGCAATCACAAAAGATTTTAAAAATTTAAAAATATTAATTAAAGATTCAAAAAAATTTTTTTGTATGAATTTAAAAATATGATTCATAAGAAAAGAAAAGAAAAATAATTAAAAATACAAAACTAATTCTTGTAGTGACAAAAATATTAATTTTAAACAGGACAAAACAAAGCAAAAAGCAAAAAATAAAGAATTACAGACATAAGCACTAAAACAATTCAGTCCCAAGTGAGTGACTATCACAAAAAACGTTTTAAATATAAATAAATAATACAAAATAGATAAAAATAATAAAATTATAATTTCGAAATAAATAGATAATAATTGTTTAATCATGAGCCGTTCTATACATCGTATTTTGGCTTTAATTTTATGTGAAAATGAAGACAGAAATTCTCCAAAATGTAGATATTTTTTATTAAGTTGGTTCTAACCTTCAGAGAGGTTACAGGGACGTTAACATAAAACATCCACCATCAAAGTTGATTTTATCTTGTGTTGACATAAAACTTTGCTAAGCAACGATAAGTTACCAAATAGCAAACGCAGTTCGTAAATTTGTAATGCGGTTCTATGACGTCACACCGCGTGAGAGCTCGAAATGTTAACAGAACCATATATTTAAATGCAATGTAATGTGTTATGACCAGATTTAAACTTGATTTTATTAGGTGTGGGTTTGATTTAATGTAGATGACCTCCAATATCTGAAGGTTCTTTTCACTGTGTGTATGAGTGAGTATTATTGTATTGTTGATTAAAATTTGTCTGATATTACCTAAATGGTTGTGTTTTTCTAAGAAATATTGTTTAATTGAACTCTGATCAAAAAGGTGACAGGTAAGTCTACGGGAGAGCGTGGTTGTAATGAAACCAATATATATATATATAGTGGGTTTAGTATTAGTAACAGAGATACAATCTCTGAACGGACATGTAAATTGATACACTACATTGTTTTTAGTAAAGGATTTAGTTGAGTGCTTGTAAGGTTATTAGAGACTATGAGGTCAATTGTTTTGAATTTTTTATAATATATGATGAGCTTAATTTGATTATTATTATTTATTGGTTTAACATTTCTATGTATTAGGTTTTTGAGAATTTTTTCATCTTGTTTATGTATTTGGTTGCAATAGTATAAGTTAATAGTGTTATGTTTATTTTGATGTACGCCATTATTATTATTAATATTATCAATATTGTTAGAGCTATTGTTAAGTTTGTTGAGATACATTTTAATTTGTTGATCAATGACAGAGTTAGGAAATCCATTATTGACAAGTGTTTGCTTAATGTTGTGTAATTCTTTATAAAATATGGATTTCAAAGAAGATATCATTTGTGTGCATTGAATTAAAATTTTTTTATAACAGCTAACTCATATCGTTAAGGGGATTCACTATTATAATTAAGAAGACACGAATTTATGCTAGTTGGTTTCCTATATAGAGAAGTAGTAAATCTATGTGTGCTAGAATCAATGAATACATCAAGGAATGGAATTTTGTTATTAATATTAAGTTCTAATGCAAATTTGAGGACGGAGTGACTTCCAAATTTGTTTTTAAGTTGTGTAATTTGATCAGTATATATATATATATATATATATATATATATATATATATATATATATATATATATATATATATGTAAATTCAGATGAACCTTAGCAGGGAAATAGCCATTTTCAACATGTCATTAAAGACATGCATTCTTCAACCCCTTATAAACAGAGAATGAGAATGAGGAAAAATTCTAAGCCTAGAGGTTTGCTTAGGTAAAGAAAGGGTATTGGTTGTATTAGGGTAGGGTTGGGGGAAAATTTAGTAGTAATTCCTCATTGGTAGTGGGAGGTATGTAGCTTGACCCTTGAGTTTGTAGTGGTAGGTGGTGGGGAAGTAACTGCTTAGCCAAATTTAAAAAAAAACCAAACCCAAATGTGACTATTTAGAAGAATAGGATAATTATTGTAATTTGTACTTATTTCTATGGCGGCACATACTTATGATCTATCTATCTATCTATCTATCTATCTATCTATCTATCTATCTATCTATCTATCTAGGCATTTGAACGTCTTAAGCTATTCATATCTATCTATCTATCTATCTATCTATCTATCTATCTATCTATCTATCTTGATTGTTTAATTACTTAGTTTCTGGTCATAAGATTAGACCAGTTCACATTTGTATTAAAAATTGTTCAATACAATTATATTGTAGAACTTTTGAGCATTTTCCATTTTTAAACGAGTTATTACGCGACCTAGGTTTCTACCAGGAGTGGTGTCTTCAGGCGATTTTCAATAACTGATTTTACCGTTACCGTTTTTTTTTTTTTTATATTTTATTTTAAGTACTCTCACGTAACGGTGTTTTTTTTTTGAACGAACGTACAATTTTTAAAATTACAAGGAAGTATGATGTTTTCATCCATGATTGTATGAACCTAAGAGGTATTTTTAGTACGGTCACACTTAGTCATAATTTCCGTTCTTTCATTCAATATTTCATTTTTGTTTGTGAATAGCATAATCTCTAAATTTTCTTCCTGGCACAGTCTACATATTTTGCCACCGTTGTAAGGCTTGGCTGTTTTTACTATACTCCACGTTATGTCTATTTTTTTTTCATATTTTGATTTTAATTTCCACACTTGGCTAGCCAGTTTTCTACAGTTATTTAAGTTTTCTATTTTGAATGTAGACTTGTGATTGAACCACCTGGTCTTAAAGGAGTCTTTGGTTGAACCCAAATATATTTTATTTTGGCCATTTAAGTCATGTACCTTTACCTTACAAATGACCTCTTTTGTGTTGCAAAGTCCTTGAAGTAGACATTTATTTTTGTCCCTGCAGTTGCATTCTTTAACAGTGGTCTTGTTTTGTTGGAGATTGATAGGTTCAGCCCGATTTCCGAAGAATTTTCGTGATAGGTGCGATCTGTGCCTGTAAGAAAAAATACTAATATTAAAGTACCCAAACCAGTACCTACTCTTGAATTTAAGAAAAGAATTTATTAGTA
The DNA here is from genome assembly GCA_037127315.1 of Ascarosepion bandense. Lineage (NCBI taxonomy): Eukaryota > Metazoa > Mollusca > Cephalopoda > Sepiida > Sepiidae > Ascarosepion > Ascarosepion bandense. Next base: position 198,065 of record JBBBDQ010030859.1, on the reverse strand, counting down.
AGTGCCGCCATAAGGCGAAATTTGTGAACATTTTCCCCGCACCGAATTTTTTTTTAAATTTTTAAAATAAATTTTATAATTTTTGATAAATTTTATTTTAATTTAAAACTAGGTTTATAATTATTTAAATTAATTTAACTAAATTTAAATAAATTATATGTCAGCTTTTTCTCCCAAATAAATATTTTCTAAGAGTCTAATAATTTCATATACATTTAAAACGCTAGTTTTGTTAACACGTCCCTAGCGTCTCTACGTGTATTAAATTTTTCTTTTCTTTATTTTTCTTTTTTCCTTTTCTTTCCTTTTCTTTCCATTTTGTTTTAGCCAACTTCCCTGTCAAACACCCCTTCCTTTACTCCCCTTTCCCCCCTTTTTAGAGCTAGACAAAGCCAAATTTTTAAATTTTTCACTTACAACTCAATCTAAAAATAGACATTGATTGCTACCTACTTATTAATGCCACTTATCTAGTTTTTTTTCTATGATGTAAATTTTATGAAATTTTTGAACTTCAGCCGATAATTCTTATTTTATTTTGAGTATAAGTTGCTGATGATACGTGAAATCTCTCTTAGGGATTTCATGTAGAAATGATCATACAACGGATTTGAACTTCGAAATTTATTTTATATATATATATATATATATATATATATATATATATATTGGAATCAACAGCCAGAAAATACGATTCATGTTTCGACATTCTCCGGTTATCATCAGTCGAAAGTTTCTTGAATCATACTTCTTGTAATTATCTTATAATTATCTTATAATTATCTTCTAAAACGAACCATTTCTGGTGGAACTTTTTTCTTGTCTGAGAAAGATTATTCGTAATTTGAAAAAAATTGATCATGAAAATCAATCGACACAAAATGTCTATTGTTTTCAATAATATTTGCATTAATGAATGTTTGCTGAATAAATACACAGAATATGCACACACACACACACACACACACACACACACACACACACACACACACACACACACACAACACACACACACACACACACACACACACACACACATATATATATATATATATATATATATATATATATATATACGAGAGGATCCTGAAAATGTCTGGTATTTGGTTATTTAGTTAAGCTGAGTACTTATATATATATATATATATATATATATATATATATATATATATATATAGTTATTCACATACAAGCCTGTTTCGCTGTATCAAAGCTCATAAATGTGGCTAGACATCAGATTACTCCTTAAGCTATCGCTGCTTGGCATGAGGGAAGAGGAAATTTTAGCGTGTTATATATATGGGGTGTATGCACACACACACACACACACATATATATATATATATATATATACAAAATGTATAAAGAATTTGTCTGTTTAACTAACCAGATTCGTGTCGACTTTGAAATTTCGTGAGGACACCGTTATGGCTTTTTCACTCGTCAGTGTTATTTGCAAACTTCGAAGTCGGCATGAATCTGCTCAGTTAAAGAGACAGACTCTTTGTACTTATCAATGCTCTATCTACAAACCAATATCGAGCACTTTACGATAAAAAACCCACTTGCCGAAATACATTTTATCAGTAAAACCCCTGAAAAACAACAATATTGGCGTTAAACATTATCACAAATCAACGCTATATATACCCTACCAGCCATAATTATTAGGCCGCCACAGAGTTTTAAAAAATGATGTATTTCATACAATCTTTTAGTATTTATTGCCAAATGAATAACTATAAATTAAAATAGAATGGTTCTTTTGTTAATATTGCACAATAACGTACATTAAATGAATTTATAAATCTTTAATAATTACCTATATTGCAGTTTCATCAATGAAAGAATGAAGAAAATTTTGGGTGGTTCGGACGAGTTCATCTTTGCTTTCTTGCCTTGTAAAATTTTGGAAAGTAATAATAACAAAAGAATCATTCTATTTTCATTTACAATTATCCACTTGGCAATAAATACTAAAAATAGTATTAAATGCATAATTTCTGTTAACAAACTTGGGTGGCCTAATAATTATGTTCGGTAGTGTATATATATATATAGCATAGTGATGATCCACGTACACTGTCTTAATATGTATAGGAACTAATATTATATATATATATATATATATATATATATATATAGGAAAGAATATTAAAACGTTTTGAGTTTAAAAATGTGTTTTTTTGACAGTATTTGTTTATTTCTACTATTATATTTTATATTTCAGACCGCCCTCGGTCCTTCATCAGAAACAAATCTTCATTTCTGATGAAGGACCGTGGGCAGTCTGAAATATAAAATATAATAGTAGAAATAAACAAATACTGTCAAAAAAACACATTTTTAAACTCAAAACGTTTTAATATTCTTTCCTATATATATATATATATATATATATATATATATATATATATATGTATGTATGTGTGTGTGTGTGTGTGTGTGCATTCGTGTATGTATATTTGTGTTTTTCATATTTAAAAAAATATTCTGCATTTTAGTGAATACCAACAACCGTTCCTTTGCTGTTAATATATTATTTTATGTGTAACTTAAAAAAAGAATATTCATCTTGTTCTATAAAATCAAAATTTTATAATTTGCCGAAACCTTCCCAATTACTCAGAGAAGCCGCTCGTGAGAATAGCTAATCGCTTACAGCAGCAATTTTGCAGCAATCATTTCCAGAGAAACTGCTTATTAGACCAAGGAAGTTTGATTAATGGATAACTTTTCTATGCTCGGGAAATCCACAAAAGAAGCCAATCGTCCGTCATTAGAACTCCTTATTGTGAGCATAATTCAAATGGAATTGGAAAATAAATTAACATCAGCTATTCATTCACTGATGCCAAAATAAATAGGAAATAATGAAGAAATCATTTGCTGCAGGTAAAATTCTGATTGGAAAATGTGGGAAACATTGACATTATTGTTTCTTTGTTCGAGAAATAATGTGCGCCCGCACTGGTGTGACGGCCATTAGTAGATATTGATCAATAAAAAGGGCATGTCCATATGAGATATTAATGTGTAACGGCTTGCACACGCTTACAACTAGGGAAACGCATAGGCAGAAACACACGAATATATGTTGCTTACTATAAGAATATGAGGGAAAATTCTTGGCCTTATTCAGTTCTTAAGATCTGATTTGGTTTTTGATGATTTGGATTGAGTTTGGAAATAAGCATGGCTGAAAACATTTCAGCACTACTTAAACAGACACACACACTTACACGCACGCATTGAGAGAGAGATTGAGAGAGAGAGAGTGTGTTATGGTGAAACACACCTATTCCTCAGATAATGGACTCTCCCTCCTATATTAATAAGAGTGATATGGACGACGCGTCTGGAGGAAGTCTTGCGAGGTGGCCGATTTTCACATCAGGATCGGATCCGATATTTTGAGCATCAGCTCAAAATTAGGATTAGATCTGATTGGAAACGGTTGACATCGACAGGCTTTAGCGAAAGGTGGGTAAATGTGGCGAGCCTGGTTCGCGGGAACGGGACTAGCCTTAATTTTCTCTTTTAGACCTACTAGTCACATCGGGGTGGATTCATTTGGAACCCTCCCCTGGTTAAGGTAGGTCCTTTTTGTGTACCTAGTTAATGGGAATGAATGTGATTCCTAGCCTGTCCCCAGCATTGTCTTTTGTTATGATTCAGGTCGAGATTCCCAATTTCCCCAGTTTTTATTTTGGTCCCGTTCTATCTCGTCTGAGTCAAGATTATATTTTCCCCATCCATTTTATTTTCTCCTCTCCACTCCCTGTAGAAAGATTGCCTCTTGATTTTCTCTTATGGGCAGAATACAGCGGCCTCTTTGTTTTGTGGGTTGGTTGGGTCCAACTAACATCATGATTTTTGTTTGTATCTTTTGTTTAAAAATTTTTGTTTTGGGGTTTATGTCATGCCCCTCCCCACATATTATTTCATGATATATTTTTAAATATATTTTTGTATCTGTTATTCACAATAAAATTGTCAAACGCTTTTGGTTTTTTTTTTAGGTCCCTGCTATGCTTGAAGTATTTTGGTGTATGAAGGACTGAATGATGATGGACAAGTTCTTGTGATGGATGAGAAAATTGTAAAGTATGTTTGGGTCGTGAGTCGGATTAGCTAGGTATAGGATAGGTACTGAAGATCAACCCGAGTTTTCCCCACCCCCACATATCGGCCTTGTGCCACAATTGTATTTTTCATACAATAAATATTGAGAAGTTCTTGGGAAGTTCTTAGGAGTTCTTAGAAGCTCTTGAGAGTTCTTTAGAGTTCTATTGGAGTTCAGTAGAACTATTAGTTAGTTCCAGTTTAGACATAGTTGAACTAAGACAGTTGATATTAGTCGGCAGGTATCCGAATACTAAGGAGTCGGCTTATAGTAGAAGATTATCAAGTTCCTAATATTTGGGGTGAGTTAAGTCGATTAGCATAGATTATTACCTTCAACTACTCCAACAGAGAGAGAGAGAGAGAGAGAGAGAGAGAGAGAGAGTGTGTGTGTGTGTGAGAGAGAGAAAGAGAGAGAGTGTGTGTGTGAGAGAGAGAGAGAGTGTGTGTGTGTGTGTGTGTGTGTGTGAGTGTGTAGACTGGATACACATATTGATGCATTAAGGAATATACCCGAGAGTCATTCCAAAAGCTGTAATCCTCACCCCCAAAAATTGAAGAGACAAGTGAATTTTCCACTATTTTTCAAGATAGTCCCTCTTGACATCAATGCACTTGGTCAATCGATGCTTAGCTTTGCAATCCAGTCACAGAAGAAGGCGGGGTCCTGGTCCTTCAAATGTTCCTTCGGAACCATATGATTTCATCAACGTTATAGGAAGCCACCTTACATATATTGTCATTCCCAAATTAAAAAAAGACGGTGTTCCTCACAGGCCAATTGTTAGCTGCCAAGGTTCTCATTCTCTGAGTCGATTCCTTGTGGATATAATTGATATATTGTTAGGAAAGTAATCATCATATCTCCGAAACTCCGCCCACTTTGTGGAAACAATAAAAATTGGTCCCATCCAATCTAACCAAATGGTGAACCTGGATGTGGTGTGTTTGTACGCCAAAGTACCCACGGAAGAGGAATTATCGGTAGTTAGGGACAGATTGGCCGCGGAATTATCTGAAGGAGCACGTACCAGTGTACGAATAGATCGAGATGCTGACTCACTCTACACAAGCAACATATTTCGGAATGAGATCAGGTATTTATCACCATCAATTGCTAACATGTACATGGAATACTTGGAGGAACTGGCACTGGAATCACCATCACCAGCACCAACTCTATGGCTGAAATCCGCAGATAACACTTTCATACACTGGCCACACTAGGAAGATGTTCAGCTTTTTGAACACAAAAAGACCATCTATACAATGGAGAAAGAAAATAGCAAGAAATTAGTAAGCAATAAATATATACAAGTCTTGAAGATTGGTTGAGAGTTGTAAGCAACACTAACACTAGGAGTGAAAGAAAATGAGAAGACTTTAGAAGGAACCTGTCGTGAATTCCGGGTGAGGAACCACACAAAATAATGAACAACAAAACAGATATTGAGATAGAAAAGTAGGTTATATTGATCGTAATATACAAACTTGAACGCAGATTAGTAAATCCAGGAATACTATTAGTAAGAAATAAATATATAGAAGTCTTGAATTGAAGTCGTTGGAAATAGTATATCCGTGTATATTATTGTAGCTGAGTGGAGCTCAGAGCTAGTCTTGACTTATGATGCGGTAGTGTCTGGGTAACTTCGGTATCTCACGTATCAGTTCCGGTACTCTCCGATAAGTCTAACGGAGAGTCTCAACTCATTACTGTCCCCCTCTCAACTCTATGGCAGCTACTATATGTATACTCAGTCGAGTCCATTATCATATACAAAAAGGGGAGTTCTCACAACAGAACTGGAAACCAAATTGTAAACAAGAAACAAAGGATAAGCCTCTACTCTTTTTCAAAAGGCGAGGAGGAACGTGAACCGGACGATAGGTGAAACTATCCACACTTATTATTGAGAATACACCTTGAAGTGCCGAATTTAGGTGTGTCGTTAGTGTTTTTGTTCCTATGTCACTGGAAGTTTCGGGTCTAAATAAACAACAGACTTCTTCGATAGGTGACCCGACCGAATATGATCAGTATTCGGCCGCACCCAGACTAAAAACTGCTACTAGCTTTAGGACGTGCATGATACAAGTTCCCCTTGAAAACCGTAACCAATCAAGACTTCACTTGGGCTATTCGATGTTATAGATCGTGTATGCTCGGTTGTACTGAACTTCCTACATACGGTCAAGACAGGGTATTTTTTTGGAGGAGGTGAGAAGGAATGGATGTGTGTTGTAGTGCAGTGGATATCGGCTCGGAACGAGAAATCGCGGAGCCGAGTTCGAATTCCAGCTAAATTCATTGCATTCACTTACGCGCAAATACCCTTTTAAAAGGTATTAATCCGTCTCTTCCTTCCAGTTATGGGTTAAATAACAGGACAGATTGGGTTCTATAGCCTTGGTCGGCAACCAGTCTACCGCAGAAAGCAATGGCAACCTACTGCGGGATAATCTTCTGCCCAGTCAGTCATGTCTCTTTCGAGACATGATCGCCGAAGCGTGTATCACGTATGGCACTTAAACTGACTGACTGAGAAGGGAAAACATTGAACCGGAGGAAATAGTGTGGAGAAAGAATATAAAGTCGAAAGGAAAGAAGAAAATACTAATAACATAAAGGTAGGAGAATTAAAGAAACACAGAAAGTAGAATTATTGCAAAAAGCGAGAGAGAGAGAGAGAGAGAGAGAGGGAGGGAGGGAGAGAGAGAGGGAGAGAGAGAGAGGCAATAAGTACGGCCAATTCTTCTTCTATGTGCTTTGTCCTTTCAGGATGTAGGCGATCATGTCCTTCCACGTCTCCCTATCCCTGGTGGTTCTTAGCAACCCCCGTTCTGCTATCCACCTACTCAGGACAGACAAGTACGTTACATGCTGTTTTCCCTTTTATCTCCTTCCCTCTATCTGCCCTGTTAGTATCAGGTTCTCCAAGCTCTCCTTCCTCATTGCATGTCTCAGGAATTTCACTTGTCTCTTTCTGATGTAATAATTTACTTTTCGTTTACATAATTTTCAAACACCTAGTCATTGCTCACATGCTCGATCCATGATATCCGCAGCATCCTTCTGTAGAACCACATTTCAGTTGCTTCAAATTTTTTCTTCATCTTTGATGATATTGTGCAACATTCGCTGCCATATTGAAGAGCTGATAACACATAGCAATCCAGTACTCTCTTCTTTGTTTTTAGCGAAATTGTCCTGTTTCTTAATACTTCAATCAACTTCTGGAATGCTTCCTTCGCCATGCCAATTCGCCTTCGGATCTCTGTGTCGCACTTTCCGTCTTCTGTTGTAACACTTCCCAGGTATTTAAATTTTTATACCTGCATGATTTTAGTACCCCCAACCTGTATTTGGCTGCTCTTTTTGCTGATGACCATGCATTCGGTTTTTTTGCAGTTTATTTGTAATCCTTTCTTGACACTCTCTTAAGCTACATTCTGTAATAAAGAAATAGAAAATGTGAAGTAAATAAAAGTAGAGAATACGATAGCAAGCGAGGAACAAATGCAGCATTAAAGCGTCATCGGACATAGAAAAGAATGAAATAAAATCTGACAAAAAGTTTCGTTGGAACTGTCTTTAGCAAGATAGATTTTTATCATCAACTGAAAAAAAGATAGTAAAAAAAAAGAAAAGAAATATTTCACCAAATTCAGCATTTTAGTCGCTTTAGGTGAAGTTCAGAATCTGTAAACTTTAAGAGTCTCACGTTTGGGATAGCAATAAGTCGGATTATCACTAAATCTTACTAAGCCGCAGTTAATGCTGCCTGCATTTTACGCCCAGCTGAAATAATCGTTCGTAATGGTCTCATTTGGCAACAGAGAGCTGGGTCATTTTTTAAGCACAGATGGCGTTTATGACAACACTAACAAATAACAGCAGCAAGAAAAAGAAAAAAAAACATAATGGAACTTTTTTTTTAAGATTAAAAAGAAAAAATTTCACTGAAACAAAAAGGGAAATAACAATTTCTTAGAATGTGTAGCGGTATTTGTAAGTTCGAACTTCAATAGGTGACATTTAAAAAAAAATAAGCTCAACATTTGATGAAAATGTATTATTCCATCACCAATTTCTATCTCTGTCAATTAGTTCTACAAATACAAATCCTGTCCTCCGTGTTTTTATTCACATTCGTTATTTATTTTTAGTTCTACAGATCTTCTTCATGAGTCGTTCGGTAAATGTTCGTTTTAGGTACTGACAGCTTTTCCCTCTTCAAATTTATCCAAAATAGCATTATTTCTGTGCAAATGTATATGCTGAACTCAAAGCAACAATCGGTTATTGAAGAAACTTGCATTTTTTGCTTTGAAAGTCCATAAAAGAAAAACGAACTATATCTCGCACTTTTCTCTCTCGTAACTCTCACGAAGTCATGTAATTAACTGCTGAATGACGATCTACGTAGGCAGCAATTTTGGTCAAATTTTGACCTTTACTAAAACTTCCGGCGATGTGCTTCCTGTTTTGAGAGTAATAAGCGTAGAAATACAATAGCGCATTACTTTAATTGCCGGAAGTACATCGCCGGAAGTATCAGTAAATTATGAAAACTCTGTCAAAATTCGATCACATGCGCAGTCCGTCATTCTGCAGTTAATTACATGACTTCGTGAGAGTTACGGGAGAGAAAAAGTGCAAGATATAGTTCGTTTTTTTTTATGGACATTTAGAAAAAAAAAGTAATTTTCTTCAATAACTAACACTTGATTTGAGTTCAGCATTTACATTTGCACAGAGATAATGCTATTTTGGATAAATTTGAAGGGGAAAAGCGACAGGACTTAAAAAGAAAATTTACCAGTCGTTCTTCCTTAGAACGTAGGCGATCATGGCTCTCCTCAATTTATTTCCTTTTATAGCTCTTAAAAATTTTGTCTTTTTGCTGTTTTTCGAAATCTTGTTCCGCCATCCATTTACTCAAGCTCATTAAGTAGTTGTTTTCTTCCGTCTCTCTTGCTTTCAATTGGTCCTGTGAGTATCAGATTTTCCACGCCTTCTTTCCTTATGATGTGCCATAGAAAGTTTAACTGTCTCCACCTCTTGCTACGTGCAAATGTTATTTTTGTTTCTATTTTCTTTAAAATTTAATCGTTGCTGACATATTCAGTTCATGGTATATCCTCAGCAACCTTCTGTTGACCTACATTTCTGTTGGTCCATCTTTAAGGTGATTGTCCAATCTTTATTGCCATATAGGAAGACAGATATAACGTAATAATCTTTTGTGTTTCTAGTTAACCTTTTTCAATTTCTTAATACCTTGCTTAGCTTTTGGGATGCGTCTTTAGCCATCCTAATGCGTCTTCGGATTTCAATATCGCACTTGCCGACTTCTGTTAAAACACTTTCCAAATATTTAAAGTCTTGCACTTGTTTTCGATTTTCAATTCAGAAATTTAGACTCATTTTTTAAATAACAACCATGCATTTTATCTTTCAGCAATTTTTGTTTAGTCCCTTTTTCTTACTTTCCTTCACTACCTTCTGCAGGGGTTTTTGTGGTTTCCATTCTGGGTCTTCTACAAACACTGTGTCATTTGCATATCTTATGTTGCTAAAATTCTGGCTACCAATAATGAATCTTGGTATGACTTCCAATTCTCTCTGATGTGTCGTGGCTTGTACCATGTGACGTCCAGTCGGATGAATGTATAAAAGACAATGTGCGCTTAGCACGGGGGTGTTATCATTATTACGAACTCCGGAAAATAACACCTACTACTGCGAGAGACTGTAAATATTGTATATATATCTTGGTTGTACCACCCTGGTAATAAAATAGTTTATCTACATTTCTCTGTGTATCTCTTCATTCCACTCTCATAATCGCCTCGCTGTATAGGTTGAAATAAGGGTGAAGCTGGGCTGCAGCTTTGGACACCACGAAAGTTTTCGATAGGATTTGGCATGCATGTTTTTTTGCTGAAAAGTGACGGTGTATCTGGTCAAATTTTTGAACTGATCAATTTTTTCTTATCGAATCGTGAAACGAAAGTAATTCTGAAAAACCACTCTTCTACTTCCTTTCGAACTAATGCCGATGTCCCAAGAACTTTAGCTTGGGTCCGACTTTGTTTTTGATTTTCATTAATGACTTTTCCGATGATAACAGCTGTCAACTTGGTATCTACGCTGGTGACACAATCATTCATTTCTGTCAAAATGGCAGATAATATCCAAAACGACCTTCAGTTTTGTTAACTGTGGCAAATGGTTTGTCAATTTCAACCCTTTCAAAACTAAACTGCTCTCAATTAATTATCTGAGAGAATCTTCTCTGCCTTCCATAGGCATGGTTGTTACTGACCTCCAGTAGAGTGACCTTTTGCGCCTTCTTGAGCTAACATTCTCGACTGACATGAAGTGGAAAAACTATATTGAATCCATTGCTTGGTCAAACTGCCAGGAAGGTTTGTTCACTGTGTCGGTTTTTCACTCCATAATCTATGTTACATATCTATGTCTACCATTCGCGTGACAGGCTCCAAAGGAGAATCAGTAATGTGATAGGTACCGGCTTGGCGGCTGGACTCCAGCCACTTTCTGAGCGACGGGATGTGGCTTCCCTATGTCTGTTCTATAAATATTTTCATGGCTTATGCACCGACGAACTTCTCGCTGATGCCCCTACAACTAGACTGGCAACTGGGTCCCACCCATTCACAGTTAATGCAGCCGAGAATTCTACTCCATCAGCCTCTTTTCTCGCACTTCCCACCTGCGGAATTCTCTTCCATATTCTTGCTTTTCTGATGGCTACAACGACGGCTACAACCTCCAGGAATTTAAATGCAATGTCAATACCCATCTGCTAACCACTTGACTCCAGTTCTTTCTACATCACCCTGTATATCTTTTCCTTTCTCTCTACTTTTGCAACTGTCATCACACCTGTTTTCTCTTTTTTTCGCGTCCTCCCTTCTCTGGCACCCCCGGTAACTGGTTCGTCTTTCTCTTTACTCTCCTCCTATCCAATCTTTTTCTCTGATGTAAATGCATAGAGTATTGCTGCCACATATGATTCAGGGCTATATCTATCTATCTATAGCTTCCTAATAAAATCCAAAGAAGAATCAGCAATAGTATTGGTCCTGACCTGACATCTTAGCTTTAGTCACTTTCCCACCGCCGAAAAGTTTCTTTCTTTTGTCTTTTCTATAAATACGAGGGTCATTTAATAAATAAGGTGAATTTTTCGGTATAAGGACTTCTAATACAGATAGAAGCTTACTTCTTTAAAAAAAATTTTTTTCTTTACTTCTTTTTTAAAGGGATTTAATTTTTTTTTTCAGATTGAGCGTTTTGGAGATTAACAAAGATGGCCGATCAAGAAGCATGCTCCAGGATTGAACAGCGGTTAGTTATCAAGTTATCAAGTTGCTGAAGTGTGCAAACCAGTTGAAATTCATAGGAGAATATCAACTGTGTATGGTGCCACATGTTTCAGCCAAAAATGTCTACAAATGGGCTAAATTGTTTAAAGAAGTTTGAAAGTGACGATGAAGTCAAAAGTGATGTGAGCGATTGGTTGAAACATCAGTCCAAAGGTTTTACGCTGAGGGAATACGAAAGCTTGCGCACAGATGGAAAATGTGTGTGACATTGCTGGGAGACCACGTTTAAAAATTAAAAAAAAAGGGAAGTATTATAACAATTCACCTTAGAAAAATTCACCTTATTTATTGAATGACCCTCGTACTTTTACGGGAATTTTTAGGATGAACTCTTCGGTATGGAGCCTAGATTTCGAATTTAAACGCAGTACTAGCCGAGGTTTCACCAATTTATAGTCGAGCTGGCTAGATGTAACCGTAAATTCTATGCTAAAAGTTTCTTTTTCTCGCACCTCTTACTTGTGGAATTCCCTTCCTGCTCCGTATTTTCTAACTTTAATCTGAAAAAAATGAATGCAATGTCAATCGTTATTTGCTGTCTTCCCAATTACTCTCGCTCTATAGCAATGTTCCTGTTTTTAACCCTTTCATACTCAGTAACCTCTTGTGTCTTAATGGCTTTATTGCCTTGCTTGGGGTGAACTTAATTAAAGAAAATAAAAGTAAAAGAAACATTTTCTATCCGAATGTAGGCGGTTTGTTCCTAGAATTGGTTCTTGATTTTTATAATATCCTTCCTATGTTGCTAAGCAATAAATCCCGTAAGACAACCTTTTTTTTTATCCGACTAATATTTGATCAAAACCTTTTAAACCATTTCTTATTTTTTTTGTTTTTCTATCGACCTATGCTGAGCCCTGTAGTTCGACTTTTTTAAAAGGTTTTGTGCACATTTACAATATGTTTGTGTTTCCAGTCATGTTTTGTTTTTAAAAGAATCGATGAATGTATAAATATACTGCTTAAATGTCTCCGTTTTATACGCCTGAAGAATATAGGCAATTTTTTTTTAAAACTGAAAATTTTTATAAAAAAACAAACTTGCTGAATACAAATAGACCTCGAGTCACAACGGGGTTCAGTTCTGACTAATTCTTCGTAAATCAGTTCTGATGGAAGATGAATTCTTCCTGTAGTTTGTTGTGGTTGTAATGTCATTTGAAATTAGTTTTACAAATCTGTTTTCTTAATCTTTGAGAGTTAGGAATTATAAACATCAAGTAACAATGAGGGAATCATGTCAAAATAATATACACTGAGTCTCATGTTATAAGCGACTTTTAGCTTTTTCCTATCTTTTGAAAAATAAGAAAAAGATTCGCAGAAATATTTGCACTATAAAGATGTAAAACATTTTCCATTTGCCTTCTTTTATATGCCAAACCCTTTTCCGGAATGACTACCTACAATTTCCTATTTTAACATTTTTAGATATTTCTGAGATGAAGTCTTGTAATAATTTACACTATTTACATTGTTCGGACTGTTCTTCGACTTTCACAAACTTTAATCCGGATACGAAAACCCTAGACATTTTTTATTATTAACTAGAAATACAGGCGAAAATTTTACGTTTTTTCTATTTTGATTTTCTCATCAATAATAATTCTTAATTTAATGATTGAATAATCTCCTTGTGAGTTTCATGACTGTCGAATACCTATGGAAATTCTTCTGTTGCCTTGTTAAATATTTGAGCCTAATAACTTAAATAAAATATTACAAAAACAATCATTCATCTTTCAAGCTGAATTTGTTTTTTTCCGAAAACGGGAAAACCACCACCTACAACTTCTTTTTTCACGGCATCAATTCCATAACCATCCTGAATAGTTCGTGCTGCTGCATTTGCATTGGAACTTCTGTGAAATTCAGAGAGTAGAGCATATCTAATGTGTTCTTTAGATGGAAAGAACATGGGTGAGAATATTGCAAAAAAAAAAAAAATATGAAGAATGCTTTAATAATCTGAAAGAAAAAGTTATAAATTAATCATGGTGATATGTTTAAGTAATAACAATATGCATAAAATAAATTACAATGATTTAAAATGCCCCTTTTACAAACCGGCAAAAACTTTTGCACCGACCTGAAAGTTCCAAAAACGGGAAGTGCGGGAAAAGAAACTATTAGAGTAGAAGAGACGGTTACATTTAACTAATTCGACGGTAAAAGCGTGGAATCTTAATGTCAATTTAATAGCACGAGTAAATACATGTGGTCGAGGTACCAGGAGGTAAAAAAAGCTCATCAGAACAGTTGCGGTGAAAATACTTGTAGAAAAGGCAGAAGGAAGCCACAAGTTGGTGAGAAAGTGACTGAAGGCGGGCTGCCAAGTCAAGATCGGTTATATTGCAGATTCTCCTTTGGAATTTGTCGAGAACCTCAAAATAAATAGCAGAAACACCGGAACAGATATGGCAACAGTATTCAATGTACACACGAATGGTAGATTTGTAAATGTGCAAAATAGATTCTGACAAGAAAAACTTAGTTTGAGTAGTGGGTAATGGTAATGCGATATATATTTTAGAAATTTCAGTATCAAATAAGAATGAAATATTTCTTATAATCCAATAATAGAGTAGCGTTGGAAAAATGACTATGAAAATTTCGCTGCCCCCATTCCGATAAATAATATTGAAATATGAAGCTGGATTTTCATTTTCACCACTCAGGCACTTTTTTCAAACGAAGTTGAGGGAAATTCTAGCATTTTGTGTACCCTATTCCCAAATTCCAATCTTTTAGGTGGCAGTTTGAAAAGTGATTCCTTACATTGTGTCAGTTTTACTGTTGGTTGTCAGCTGATGGATGGTTGTCAGCAGAAGGTTGGTTGGCAGGAAAATGTTTGTTCGCAGCAGAAGGTTGGTTGTCCGCAGAAGGATGGTTGTCAGCAGAATGTTGGTTTTCAGCTGAGGGATGGTTGGCAGCAGAAGGTTGGTTGTCCGCAGAAGGATGGTTGGCAGCAGAATGTTGGTTGTCAGCAGATTGATGGTTGTCAGCAGAATGTTGGTTGTCAGCTGATGGATGGTTGGCAGCAGAAGGTTGGTTGGCAGCAAAATGTTTGTTCGCAGCAGAAGGTTGGTTGTCCGCAGAAGGTTGGTTGTCCGCAGAAGGTTGGTTGTCAGCAGAATGTTGGTTGTCAGCAGAATGTTGGTTTTCAGCTGATGGATGTTTGGCAGCAGAATGTTGGTTGTCAGCTGATGGATGGTTGTCAGCAGAATGTTGGTTGTCAGCAGAATGTTGGTTTTCAGCTGATGGATGTTTGGCAGCAGAAGGTTGGTTGGCAGCAATATCGATAATCGAAAAGATTGAGTTATAGAAGGAGTGGTCCGATTTTAATCAAATTCGATACGATACACTCATAGACAAAGACATAAGAAACGATATTCAGATGTTGCAAGGTTGCAGTTCTTACAATAGTGCACAAAAGTCTATACACTGGACACAATTTTGATACAATAATTTTTTCAATATCCTCTATATTCTAATAAAGATCGTTGTGTATTTATTTGTGTGTATATATATATATATATATATATATATATATATATATATATATATAAACATGTTACGGAAATTAAGAAATTTTAACGAAACTTGGTTATAAGCAACCGACAATTTGTAATGAATTATTTTGAACATTATTTTTACCGATACTCGTATTTAAGTAGATATTCTGTTTTTTTTTTAAAATTAAACCGTATTTTATATTTATATCTACCGGCCTGATTATTTTACGATAAATTTTATTCCCAAAATGTGTGCTATCCAGCAGGATTCGAAACTGCTGGATAGCACACATTATTGTATCAACATTGTGTCCAGTGTATAGAACCGGATATATATTTTTTAATGTATTTCTACTCGTCAGTTTAAACAGCGTTATTACAATCCGGACCTCCTGTACTTATAGATTTCCTATAGACCATATATATATATATATATATATATATATATATATATATATATATATATATATATAAATTAAAATAAACTTTCAAAATTCAAAAATGTTGAATGAACATTTCAACATGAAATCCCTAAGAGAGATTACACGTATCCTCAGCCACACAGTCTTTATCAAAATGAAGAAAAATAATATTAAAAAGGAGAAAAACGGTAAAGAAATGAAAAAATAAAAAATTAATAACGGTTAAGATTTGAGAAATATACGTCACAAAAAAAAAAAAAATTAAAATCAGTCTAGTTTTGGTTTTTACTTTTTGATAGAGTTGTAAGTGAAGAGATAGAAATTTGGCATGTCTCGCTTTATAAACGAAAAGAGTTAAGGAATGGGAGGTCGTTAAATTGAGAATTGGGTTAAACAAAACAGAACAGAAAGGAAAGGGACGGGATATAAAAAATGTATAGAAAACAAATAAAGAAGGTGAAAAAGAAAAGAACAAGGAAGTAAATATCAAATAGAAAACGCTCGATACGTGTCAAAGAAATTTAACTTTAAATGTTTAAAAGGGTTAAAGTTTTAGAAAAAGAGACTTATTTGAAAAAGTATATTTAGGGGAAAAATAAAAATAAGATTTTAAAAATTTAATTAAGTTAATCTAATTAAAGAGATTTTAGGTATAGACAAACTAAATAACAATTAAAGAAAATTATAAATTTTAAAAAATTAAAAAAAAAATTAACCTTAAAATAATTTTTATATAAATTAAAAAAAATTTTTATATATATATATAGAAAATTTATAAAATTTATGATGTGAAAAAAATTTATTAAAAAGATATATACTAACAGAGGAAAAAGGGGTTTAGTAAAAGAATCCATATTTTATAAAGATAGACAATTAGACTGGGAGAGGAAGGTAGAGGGGTTAAATTAATATTTAAAGTTAAAAGTAAAATAATTTATCAAAAATCATTAAATTTATATTTTTAATATCCTAAAATCTAAAAATTAGGAATTTAAAATTTAAGTATTCAGAAAACTATTTTATGGCGGCACTTACTAATAAATTCCCTCCTAAGATTCAGGAGAAGGTGCTGTAAGGATACTTCAATATTAAAATTTTTTCTAGCAAACACAGACAGCGCCTATCATGAAAATTCCTCGAAATACGGGTTGAACCTATTAGTTTCCAGCTAATTACAGGATCCAGCCCTTCCTCTTTCATTTTCCTGAATATCCGTGAAAGGGCTGTCTGGTATTTTTGACCCGGGTTCGAAAAAGAATACCTGTGGTTATAAAGTCTCTGCTTAAAAGGTCCAGCGGACATACCAATATAGGTTCGGTAGTTATTTTTGTTGTTTGATGGAGAAATGCGGGCTTCTTAAATCACCTGGGTGGATTTACATTTGTCCTCCACTGGGCAGGCGTCCACAGAGCTACAGTTGCATTCATTCAAAATTCCGGACCCAGAATCAGTATTGCGTAAATACATTAGAATACTTCTATTATGGGAATTAATGAGGTTGTCTATATTAGGGGTACAAGAATAGATGATTTTAAGGGTGTACACACACACACACACACACACACACACACACACACACACACACACACACACACACACACAGACAAAGTTCGATTTATAAATAAATTTAGATCTTCCGGTCTCGTGTTTCCCAGTCAAATTTGATTTTGAAAAATGTAAATGCAACATCAATCGCTATCTTTTCTCTTCTTAATTGATTTTCTATTATTGTTCTCTTTTCTTCATAATGTTTTTCTATTTTCTTATTCTATATATTTATACTAAGTTCACATTATTGCATTGTGTGTTGCTCGGATTTTGATGAGGTTAGTATGGTTTTAAAATTTATATATATATATATTCGTCATCCACATAGAAGCCTGTTTTGCTGTATCACAGCTCATCACTTGTTTCTGGCCGTGATCGAAACTCGACCGATTTGATGTCAGTCGTAGTCGCTAACCCCTAAGCCCTAGGCGCATCGAATCAGAGAAGGAAAATTTTAGCTTGTTGTATATAAGCGGGGTATACACGCCAATTACCAAAAGAACTCAATTCATTGTTGAAAAGTTAAAAAAAAAAAATTTGTGACGTATATTTATCAAATTATAAGCGTTATTTATTTTTTGTCTCCTTTTTTTCTTCATTTTCATTTAGACTGTGTTGCTGAGGAGACGTAAATTCTCTCTTAGGGATTTCATGTTGAAATGTTCATTCAACATTTTTGAATTTTGAAAATTTATTTTAATTTATATTGGCTCTGTAATTTTAATTACATTGAGCTCTACTCCTGTATCATTTTTTAATATTAAAATTTTTAATATTAATTAGGATCAGGTTCTTGGAATTTACCTTCCTATTTGTCCGTTTCGGATTAAAGTAAAATAATATATATATATATATATATATATATATATATATATATATATTGTAACTAAGTTGTTGAACTCGTAGGTTTATTAACCTTTTGTTCATGCATTTACTTTTATAAAGAGTGCTCGATACAAATGTAGAGCGTTATACTGTGATGGTTGTTACAATGTTTTTATAAATTCATAATATCATTACACAAATCTTTCGTGTTTCGAAGCCAGCCCATTATGTTGTTGGCTTCTTCTTCAGGTGATTTTTAGAAATGAGAATTATCTAGTTGAAAAGCCGGCTTTTCAACTAGATAATTCTCATTTCTATATATATATATATAGAAATAGAATATTTGTATATATATATATATCGCCCGGTTCACACTCCAGCCACGTCTATTGAACAGGTGAAAAGGCTCATCCCTTGTTTCCTGTTTAGGATGCGGTTTCCGGTTTTCTTTTTTACAATCTCTTCACTCTTATGTAGCCCCCTGCACATCAGTGGCGTTACCGCTTTGCTCGGGGTAATATGATTATATATATATATATATATATATATATATATATATATATATTCCCCACTAACAGCTTCAGGCAGGATAACCTACAGGAAAGTAGCTAATAAAACTCTCAAATATTTTGCCGTCATTTCTAACGGCAGGGGTACACTCGTATGTCCATATTTCTGAGATGAGATATTGTAACGATTTTGTTAGTCGTTTTGCAGTGTTAACGCAAGGAAATACGAGAACAGAAAAAGACAGATATTTAGCAACGCTGCTTGATCGAGAATTATAACTGGCGTGTTCATAAGAGATGTTTGCCATATTCAGTACTATGGCGTGTTTAAGGGAACAAAACAACATGTGACCAAGTACACTTTGCCCGACGCGGATATGGATTTCGCAAAGATTAAAAGTTACAAGTAAATATTCGTAATGTAACCTAGTGGATTAAGACTGGTTCGGGAATTTGGAGTTGTGAGTTCAAATGACACGGAGGAAAGTAAATAACATTTGTTTTAAAACAAAAGTTTTCTTGCGTCGATGTTCGGAAAGCGGAAGGTTGTTTCAACTCACCACCAAGGCAGAAAATAGTGGCGCTTCAAGAAATAATAACAAACTATGGTTGTGAGATTTAGCATCTAAGTTGATAGATAGATAGATAGATAGATAGATAGATAGATAGATAGATTAATGAATGTAAAAAAACATGATAGATAGAGAGATAGATTACTGAATGTAAAAAAACATGATAGATAGATAGATAGATCGATAGATAGATAATGAACAGCTAAAGATAGATAGATAGATAGATAGATAGATAGATAGATAGATAGATAGATAGATGAACAGAACGAGATAGATAGATAGATAGATAGATAGATAGATAGATAGATAGATAGATAGATAGATAGATTAATGAATGTAAAAGAATATGATAGATAGATATTTTTTTTTCTCTTGGCATTTTCATAAGAATGAAAGTTGTGCGCAACCAGGCCATGTGCCACAGATCGGAACAAGTAATAATCGTACGGGGCAATGTCTGGTGAAAACTTAACAGTATAATCCCCTGCCATTTCGTCGGGTCGAAAGTCGTCGTATGATTTTTAAATAAGAAAATGTTATTCCTCATTCTCCATTTTACTCTCGAATAAAGCAAGGCTTGAACCACAACTGTATAAGGGTAAAACATAACAACTTAGTGTTTTATATTCTTACTTAGTTATAATCGTGGGCGATCACGTTTCTTACGGGAAATGAATGACTAGGCCGAAGATTTTTCCGCTGTAGGTTGCCATTACTCTCTGCGATAGACTCGTTGCCAACTGCTATTTAACCCATAGCTTGAAATAGAAGAGATGGCTTTATACCTTTCCCAAGGGTATTTGTGCGTAAGTGAATAATATAAATTCAACATAAAATCGAACTCGGCTCTCCAAATTCTCATTCAGAGCCAATATCCATTACACCACAACGAAGAACCAATTCCCTGTGAATATCATTGACCTTTCAGCGAAACAGATGCAAATCCAGTGTTTAGTCAGTCAGTCAGTTAAGTGTCATACGTGATACACGCTTTGGGCGATCATGTCTCGGAATAGACATGACTGACTGGACAGAAGTTTATCCCGCAGTAGGTTGCCATTGCTTTCTGCGGTAGACTGGTTGCCAGCCAAGGCTATAGAACCCACTATGTCCAGTTATTTAACCCATAACTGGAGATTGATTAATACCTTTCCCGAGGGTATTTGTGTTGGACTTTTTTGAATACGTATATAGAGTGCTTACACAGATAAGCCAACCCATTTTTCAGTTCACCAATAGAAGGCTTAACCAATCAGGAAGCTCAAAATATTCAATGCGAGGTGTATACAAGGCGGCCATATTTTTCCGAGTATTGGAGATCAAATCCGATTCTGGAGAGTGTCTGATTCGAGAGTGATGGTCTTTGACGTTGTTTCATTGAACAGATTACGTGCGGCGTGGATACTCTATGTCAATATACTATGACGGACATGGTCAACAGATGCCAAGAGGATACTCTATATCCAGGAACGTTGTCAACGTTACCTTCAATCCCTGACTTTGTGATCATCATGGACTGGTGTTGCTATATAATATACGTTCGTGAGATTGATTCTCTATTATAATCAATACATTAACTGATCACTGACTTTGTAATCATCATGGACTTTTGTTGCTGTATAATATACATTCGGGAGATTGATTCTCTATTATAATCAATACATAAACTGATCCCTGACTTTGTGATCATTATGGACTGTTGTTACTATATAATATACATTCGGGAGATTGATTCTCTATCATAATCAATACATAAACTGATCCCTGACTTTGTGATCATCATGGACTGTTGTTGCTATATAATATACATTCGGGAGATTGATTCTCTATTATAATCAATACATAAACTGATCCCTGACTTTGTGACTATCATGGAATGTTGTTGCTATATAATATACATTCGGGAGATTGATTCTCTATTATAATCAATACATAAACTGATCCCTGACTTTGTGATCATCATGGACTGTTGTTGCTATATAATATACATTCGGGAGATTGATTCTCTATTATAATCAATACATAAACTGATCCCTTACTTTGTGACCATCATGGACTGTTGTTGCTATATAATATTCATTCGGGAGATAGATTCTCTATTATAATCAATACATTAACTGATCCCTGTTTTTGTGATCATCATGGACTTCGTTGCTATATAATATACATTCGGGAGATTGATTCTCTATTATAATCAATACATAAACTGATCCCTGACATTGTGACCATCATGGACTCTTGTTGCAATATAATACACATTCGGGAGATTGATTCTCTATTATAATCAATACATAAACTGATCCCTTACTTTGTGACCATAATGGACTGTTGTTGCTATATAATATACATTCGGGAGATTGATTCTCTATTATAATCAATACATAAACTGATCCCTGTCTTTGTGACCATCATGGAATGTTGTTGCTATATAATATACATTCGGGAGATTGATTCTCTATTATAATCAATACATAAACTGATCCCTTACTTTGTGACCATCATGGAATGTTGTTGCTATATAATATACATTCGGGAGATTGATTCTCTATTATAATCAATACATAAACTGATCCCTTACTTTGTGACCATCATGGAATGTTGTTGCTATATAATATACATTCGGGAGATTGATTCTCTATTATAATCAATACATAAACTGATCCCTGTCTTTGTGACCATCATGGAATGTTGTTGCTATATAATATACATTCGGGAGATTGATTCTCTATTATAATCAATACATAAACTGATCCCTTACTTTGTGACCATCATGGAATGTTGTTGCTATATAATATACATTCGGGAGATTGATTCTCTATTATAATCAATACATAAACTGATCCCTGTCTTTGTGACCATCATGGAATGTTGTTGCTATATAATATACATTCAGGAGATTGATTCTCTATTATAATCAATACATAAACTGATCCCTGACTTTGTGACCATCATGGACTGTTGTTGCTATATAATATAGATTCGGGAGATTGATTCTCTATTATAATCAATACATAAACTGATCCCTGTCTTTGTGACCATCATGGACTGTTGTTGCTATATAATATACATTCGGGAGATTGATTCTCTATTATAATCAATACATAAACTGATCCCTGTCTTTGTGACCATCATGGAATGTTGTTGCTATATAATATACATTCAGGAGATTGATTCTCTATTATAATCAATACATAAACTGATCCCTGACATTGTGACCATCATGGACTCTTGTTGCAATATAATACACATTCGGGAGATTGATTCTCTATTATAATCAATACATAAACTGATCCCTTACTTTGTGACCATAATGGACTGTTGTTGCTATATAATATACATTCGGGAGATTGATTCTCTATTATAATCAATACATAAACTGATCCCTGTCTTTGTGACCATCATGGAATGTTGTTGCTATATAATATACATTCAGGAGATTGATTCTCTATTATAATCAATACATAAACTGATCCCTGACTTTGTGACCATCATGGACTGTTGTTGCTATATAATATAGATTCGGGAGATTGATTCTCTATTATAATCAATACATAAACTGATCCCTGTCTTTGTGACCATCATGGACTGTTGTTGCTATATAATATACATTCGGGAGATTGATTCTCTATTATAATCAATACATAAACTGATCCCTGTCTTTGTGACCATCATGGAATGTTGTTGCTATAAAATATACATTCGGGAGATTGATTCTCTATTATAATCAATACATAAACTGATCCCTTTCTTTGTGACCATAATGGACTCTTGTTGCTATATAATATACATTCGTGAGATTGATTCTCTATTATAATCAATACATAAACTGATCCCTGACTTTGTGATCATCATGGACTTTTGTTGCTATATAATATACATTCGTGAGATTGATTCTCTATTATAATCAATACATAAACTGATCCCTGACTTTGTGATCATCATGGACTTTTGTTGCTATATAATATACATTCGGGAGATTGATTCTCTATTATAATCAATACATAAACTGATCCCTTACTTTGTGACCATCATGGACTGTTGTTGCTATATAATATACATTCGGGAGATTGATTCTCTATTATAATCAATACATAAACTGATCCCTGACTTTGTGATCATCATGGACTGTTGTTGCTATATAATATACATTCGGGAGATTGATTCTCTATTATAATCAATACATAAACTGATCCCTTACTTTGTGACCATCATGGACTGTTGTTTCTATATAATCTACATTCGGGAGATTGATTCTCTATTATAATCAATACATAAACTGATCCCTGACTTTGTGATCATCATGGACTTTTGTTGCTATATAATATACATTCGGGAGATTGATTCACTATTATAATCAATACATAAACTGATCCCTTACTTTGTGACCATCATGGACTGTTGTTGCTATATAATTTACATTCGGGAGATTGATTCTCTATTATAATCAATACATAAACTGATCCCTTACTTTGTGACCATCATGGACTGTTGTTGCTATATAATATACATTCGGGAGATTGATTCTCTATTATAATCAATACATAAACTGATCCCTGACTTTGTGATCATCATGGACTGTTGTTGCTATAAAATATACATTCGGGAGGGCTTGATTCTCTATTATAATCAATACATAAACTGATCCCTGACTTTGTGATCATCATGGACTTGTTGCTATAAAATATACGTTCGTGAGATTGATTCTCTATTATAATCAATACATAAACTGATCCCTTACTTTGTGACCATCATGGACTGTTGTTGCTATATAATATACATTCAGGAGATTGATTCTCTTTTATAATCAATATATAAACTGATCCCTGATTATCCATGGCTTGAATCTTCTGCTCTGAATTTGGTGAGATCAATGGGCTGTAGTTTGTTATGTGCTGCTTAATCCGACTGAAGCCATCCCGAAAAATTGCTATCGATTATAAATGACGCAATTTAACCAAGCATTGAAGAAAAACAAAAATGCCGCTATACGAGCAGAAACACGACAAAGTGATTTTGCAACATGAAAACGCTAGGCCATATGTTGCTAAACTGGTGAGAACTTATCTGCAAACTCTTAAATCGGAAGTCCTACTCCACCTACAGTATTCACCAGACATTGACCTGTACGATTATCACTTGTTCCGATCGATGATACATGGCCTGGTTGAGCACCATTTTCATTCTTATGAAGATGCCAAGAGAAAGAAATGGGTAATCGTGGTGAGTATCAAAAGATGTGTCGTTTTTCTGACGTGGAATTCAAATGCTGCTAGAAAGAGGGAAAAACGTAATGGCTAGCAATGGACAATACTTTCGGTGACATGTTTCTTGCTACCTTTTGTAAATAAAACATTACTTTTCATGAAAAATCAGCGAAAACTTATTCAAGATCTTAATATATATATATATATTGCTGATTTATATCTATCTATCTATCTATCTATCTATCTATCTATCTATCTATCTATCTATCTATCTATCTCGTTCAGTTCATTATCTATCTATCTATCTATCTATCTATCTATCTATCTATCTATCTCTGTTCTTTTCATTATCTATCTATCTATCTATCTATCTATCTATCTATCTATCTATCTCGTTCTTTTCATTATCTATCTATCTATCTATCTATCTATCTATCTATCTATCTATCTCGTTCTTTTCATTATCTATCTATCTATCTATCTATCTATCTATCTATCTATCTATCTATCTATCTATCTATCTCGTTCTTTTCATTATCTATCTATCTATCTATCTATCTATCTATCTATCTATCTATCTATCTATCTATCTCGTTCTTTTCATTATCTATCTATCTATCTATCTATCTATCTATCTATCTATCTATCTATCTATCTCGTTCTTTTCATTATCTATCTATCTATCTATCTATCTATCTATCTATCTATCTATCTATCTCGTTCTTTTCATTATCTATCTATCTATCTATCTATCTATCTATCTATCTATCTATCTATCTATCTCGTTCTTTTCATTATCTATCTATCTATCTATCTATCTATCTATCTATCTATCTCTTCGTTTTCATTATCTATCTATCTATCTATCTATCTATCTATCTATCTATCTATCTATCTATCTCGTTCTTTTCATTATCTATCTATCTATCTATCTATCTATCTATCTATCTATCTATCTATCTCGTTCTTTTCATTATCTATCTATCTATCTATCTATCTATCTATCTATCTATCTATCTATCTATCTTAATCTCTTCCTTATCTATCTATCTATCTATCTATCTATCTATCTATCTATCTATCTATCTGCCTTGGTGGTGAGTTGAAACAACCTTCCGCTTTCCGAACATCGACGCAAGAAAACTTTTATAACTTAATGCCAACTAATGTCATTTAATTTCCTCCGTGTCAATGAAACTCACAACTCCATATTCCCGAACCAGTCTTAATCCACTAGACTACGGCAGAGTGTGCAGTCTTCATCTACAACTTAAAGTCATGAACATAATCTACCAGCTGCTGATGATTCTTATGCTGCTACTGCTGCTGTTGTTGCTGCTGCTGTTGCTACTCTTGCTGTTGTAGCTGCTGTTGCTGCTGCTACTGTTGCTGTTATTGCTGCTGCTACAATTGCTGTTGTTGCTACTGCGGCTTTTGCTGCTACTGTTGCACTTGTTGCTGTTGCTGCGGCTATTACTGTTGCTGTTGTTACTGCTCCTTCGATTAGGAGATTGGATGTTTTGATGAGCGTGGAACCACCTCTGAATTGAAGTTGTTCCCAGATTCACACTAAACTTGAGTAGTAGTACCTATTAGGGTCCCAACTATAGGCAAATATTGAATCCCTAAACAAAAACAAAACACTATGAGAACATAAACATACATATTTATAATTAAAATGACAGAAAGACCTTCTAATATAAAAATGACTCAGTGTATATAGTAAACTGACCAACTATAGATGCTTATAGTGAAGGGACTAACTATGCATATTTATAGTAAAATGTTCAGCCAAACTGTCAAATTAAAAATACCAGCAATGCATTTTATAGTAGAATGATTAACAATTCATATTATGTATGGTTGAAGGCATACCATTGTGTTCAAAGTGTATTTAGTTCATGCCATAAAATTGGATTTAAAATATGTAACTTTCGGCATTAATTAACCGGTACAGGTTGATAAACAAAATCCACCAATCAGAAAGCTATTAAAAAAAAAACAAAAAACAAAAACAAAAACAGATACTAATTTAGGATGCTGAAACATTAGTGTAAAGCATCGAATTTTTCAAAAGATAGGTCGAACTAAATTTTAAAATCTACCAGCCATAAAATCGTTATTAGCCAGCAAAGTAAATTAGATAAAATACGGTAAAAAATAACTTTATTTAATAACACTTGTCAAAAATAAAAAAATAAAATAAAAAAAATAAATAAATAAAAAATTGAAAAAGTGTCGAGACACCAAACATCTTTTTAGCCAATCTGAAAATAGCCTTACTTTTTCTTGGTTAGTTACCAACCTTTTGTAATCCTTTCTTTTCATTTGTCCGATTGCAATATTTCTCAAAGTAAAATCATAGAAACCTCTCAATTCGTATTTAAACCAACAAATATTGGTCTGGTTATTCAGAAATATTATTTTTTCAATAACAATCAGACCTTAAGTCTTAAAAAATAACACGATTGAAGACCAACACATATTTCTATCAAATCTTTTTCTAACATGAAAAATAAAACCTTCATGAATATAAGAACTCTGATAAAAATGTTTCTTCATTGATTGTCTGTCATGTTCGATGTCATTGAAGTCCCTTTTGATAATCCAACAGTAGTCAGCCATTATTCGTTTGTCCTACCGTCCCTGGCAGCACTCTTCCATTGTTTTGATATCCTGGCAGAATCGTTTTCCTTGCTCATCACACACGTCACCGCAATTATCCGGATATTTTTCTAGACGGCTATGTAAAAAATGAACCTTAATACTCATATTAGCGTATTACTGATAAAGTGTTGTTGGTTGGTTGTTTGTTTTTGTGGCAGATTGCCAAATAAATTTTTTTTTATTGCTAGTAATAACTTTTTCTTTCAACAATTTATTGTTGTTTTTATATAAGTTTTGTGTATAGTAATACTTTTTTGAGTCTCAAGATTCATTGGGATTTGTTTTTTTTAAGGGCAGGGTCCGTAAGTCCTACCATTTTTATTTAACCCATAACTGGGGGAAGAGACGGATTAATACCTTTCCCAAGGGTACCAGTGCGTAAGTGAATGCAGGGTATTCAACTGGAATTCGAAATCGACTCACCGATTTCTCGTTCCGAGCCGATATCCACTGCACCACAGCGCACATTTGTCACTAAACGCTTACAGCACCTGATATTCCCATGCGGTCACCCATGTTACTAAACGCTTACAGCACCTGATATTCCCATGCGGTCACCCATGTTACTAAACGCTTACAGCACCTGATATTCCCATGCGGTCACCCATGTTACTAAACGCTTACAGCACCTGATATTCCCATGCGGTCACCCATGTTACTAAACGCTTACAGCACCTGATATTCCCATGCGGTCACCCATGTTACTAAACGCTTACAACACCTGATATTCCCATGCGGTCACCCATCTAAGTACTGACCAGGCTCAACGCTGCTTAACTTCGATGATCGAGCAAGAACCGTTGTATTCAACGTGATATGGCTGTAAGCTGATCAAGTGTAGTAATGATACAATTTATCAGTTAATTTGAATTTTGGCGATAAACATGAAAAATTTGGTACTTTTATTTTAAAATGTTTGGCTCAAAAACAGCTTTTTTCTTGTAAAAATATTTTATTTCAGTTGACTGACATAAATTGCACTGCCTACCTAATAATTGATGAATTTCTACGATTTCAGTTAACTAAATGTTGTGATCAGCCAAGATCGCAAATTGATCTTTTTTGCAAAAATGAACAATTTCGATACGGTAGAAACGGTAGCTAACCATGAAATCTAAGGTCATTTTTCGAATTCAGCATCAAATTAGTAAAAAAAAACCTGTTTCGTTTCTTGGCACCGAAGACAATGTTGACCAGTGTAATAGTTTCATTTCGTTATTATCTAAACTTATTTATAAATGGAACTTTTATCTGTGTGTGTGTGTCTGTGTGTGTGTGTCCGTTACCTATAGACTCCGAAACGGATAAACCGATTTTCTTGAAAATTTACACAGTTGTACTATAAGCATCTGCGAGTCTTCTTAGCTAGGTTTTGTGTCGAGGTACCCCCGATAAATATCGAAAATCGATAATCGAAAAAATTGGGTTATAGAAGGAGTGGTCCGATTTTAATCAAATTTTATACACTCATAGACAAAGACATAAGAAACGATATTCAGAAGTTTCAAGGTTGCAGTTCTGACAATAGTGCAGAAAATCGATAATATATATATATATATATATATATATATATATATATATATATATAAAAGGCAAGATGTTTGTGTCTGTTTATCTGTCTCTATGTCCTTTATACAAATCCACAATTTTTATCCGATTCTCACCAAACTTCACACAAATATTCTTTAGGCTGAGTCTGAGCTCCAGGACCATGGATTAGTTTTAAAGCTTTCATTACACCCGAGCAACACCGGGCTATACTGCTAGTTACTAATGACTGTATGATAATTTCTCCAGGAATAGAAATACCTCTAACCCGAAATGAGCAAGCATATTAGTTTTGTAAAAGGCACCCTACCTTCAGTTTTTAGGCAGTTCTTTGAAGCACTTAATTTTTTCCCAAACTTTTGGTCCGAAGTGTATATTACATTGTATTACTTAACACCGAGATATTTCTCTTTTTGAAAATGCTGTGCTTTAAATTCCGAAATTTATTGCTAGAAATTTACGCTTTTGATGTGTCTATATTAATGTTTTCCCAAGTAATGTCTCTATGGGCGTAAAGTTTTCCCAAATGACTTCTTAATTGACATTTGTTTTCACAAAGAACGGCCTCATGGATTTAATAAGTACGCAAGTAACGTCTCGATGGATGGAACCATTTTACAAATAACATCTAAATGCTGGTATTTTTTTCACCAGTAAAATTTCATGGGCGTAATGATTATCTAAATAACGCCCCTACAGATATATTTTTCCATACACAGAGGCGTATGTATGTATGTTTGTATGTATGTATGTATGCATGCATGCATGCATCAGTGTAACCCGGATATAAGAGAGTTGTCGGGACCGGATGAAAGTTCTCTTATATCTGAGTTTCTCTTATATCAGGGATTTCTTTTATATCCGGGTTTGGTCTATTTTATATACATTACCACAGGCTCTAATTTGGGACCAGGTAAATATATATCTTATATCAGGGTTTCTTTTATATTAGGGTTTCTTATATCCGGGTTATACCAAAAAGTTAGACAAATTTACATAATTTACTCGTCAATAAGTATGTTTACATAAGTAAGTAACTGTGGACTTACTTTTGAAAAGTAAGGTTTCAACAGGCATTTTTGAACTCATGTAACGTGTCTAAGGGTGTACTGTGTTCCCTTTGCTATAATGTTTTAAGAAGGATACATTTATTTATTTTTGTCTAAAAATCAAATATGAATAATTATTATTTATTAATTTTTGATTGACCTTTTTTGGATTGATATTGCTTTATCTCACATTTGTAAGACAAATACACGTCGATAGCTAAATTAATGATCGCGAAGTAAAAATAAAGTTTACATGGGCCTGAACCGGTTTGACGCCAGCATACCACCCATATGAAAGTTTCAATCTGAGGAGGGTATTCAAGAACATAACTCGATTTTTTAGATTAATATTTCGGTTTTGTATCACCCCCTATATATATATATATATATATATATATATATATATATATATATATATATATATATATATAAGCTTATTTATAAATGGAACTTTGTCTGTGTGTGTGCGTGTGCCTGTGTGTGTGTGTTCGTTACCTATAGACTCCGAAACGGCTGAACCATTTTTCTTGAAGATTTATACAGTTGTACTATAATCGTCTTCGAGTGTTCTTAGCTAGGTTTTGTGTCGAGGTACCCCCAATAAATATCGAAAATCGATAATCGAAAAAATTGGGTTATAGAAGGAGTGGTCCGATTTTAATCAAATTTTATACACTCATAGACAAAGACATAAGAAACGATATTCAGAAGTTTCAAGGTTGCAGTTCTTACAATAGTGCAGAAAATCGATAATATATATATATATATATATATATATATATATATATATATATATATATATAAGGCAAGATACCGGGTCTGTTCAAAATCAATTTTTCAACCTTTTTAAGTTAGTTTTTGCCTCAGGTTAGGATATATGTAGGTATAATTGTAGTTCTTAGTCTCAGCCATGATACCATTTACTCAGAGGACTTATTTAGCCTTCAAAATTCAGTTAACGACGAAAAAACTTATTTGATATCGATACCAGGAAATCAATATTTGACTTACATCCATTCATTTATCTTTCAGTCTACGGTTTCTCTTTAACTGGAAACAACTATTGCTTTTTAGTCTTTCGTGCCAACGTCCAAAGAGTCTGAGCTCCAGGACCATGGATTAGTTTTAAAGCTTTCATTACACCCGAGCAACACCGGTCTTTCCTGCGAGTATATATATATATAGTACTGCTTCTATATAAACATTTCAGGGTGTTTGGTTGTCAAAAGTTTAAAAGATTCGGAAAGAACTAGATGAGTGTAATGGTTACAATGATTACAAAACTGTTTGGTGAGATCACAAGTAATGGCGACATTATATCGCTGTTCCCACTGTATTTCAAGATTTTTTTAATGTAATTTTGGTAAATATGCCAGTATTTTTTTCGTTTTTATGTAATTTAATCGACAATTCCTCTATCGCATCTTATATGTGTATCCCATCAGCAACAGACAAGATTGAGTGCACCAATCTTTAAGACATTTAAGAGTATGTACTGAACCTATAATTATCCAAACTATCTGTGGTCTTAAGCCTTTCTCCTTCAATTCCGAAAATTTTCCCAAAAGACCTGTCTGGCGATTTAGTTTAGGGTTAAAAAAGAGTGTCTATGGGTATAAAATCTAAGTTTTCATTCCCCCGCAGAAATTTCAATGTTTTTAATCATTTCACCCCAAGCAAGGCATTAACATCACTGATGTGCAGGAGGTTACATAAAAGAGTTGAAGTATTAGGCAGGAGAGTGAAGACAAAGACGAACCCGTTACATTAGGGTGTCAGAGAAAGAGCAAGAGAAGGATGTGAACACAGGTGTGAAGACAGTTACGAAAGTAGAGAGAAAGGCAAAGAACAAGAGGTGGGAATTGACTTTTCATTTAAATTCCTGGAGATCATACCCGTCAGGAAAGCAAGTATATGGAAGGAAGTTCCACAAGCAGGAAGCGCGAGAAAAGAAGCTTATAGGGCAGAATTATCGCCTGCATTTAGTTAATCTAACTGTAAAAGGGTGAGACCTTGTTGTCAGTCTGGCAACGCATATGAACATTCTGACCTGCTCACCACTTGACTTATCTATTTATAGACAATACCTTGGTCATCTGAAAAAACAAACGGATCTCGATATGTGAATTCACAAGTTTATTCGCCTGAAAAGAGAAAGAGTCAACTTTAGACTCGAAACACGTGTAGCGACACAAATACCATTCTTCTTCTTCTTCTTCTTCTTCTTCTTCTTCTTCTTCTTCTTCTTCTATGTACCTTGTCCCTTCAGGACCTAGGCGATTATGGCTTTCCACGTCTCCCTATCCCTGTTAGCTCTGAGCACGCCTTCTCCTTTTGCGCCATGTAACCCTCGTTCCATCATCCACTAGCTCAAGCCCATAAATCTAGAATATAAATGTATAGAAACTAGCATGGCCACAAAATGAGGGATCAGTTTATATATTGATTATAATATAGAATTGATCACCCATTTTATATCCACATTACAATTTCTTATAAACAGTTGGCATATATCTTCTTCTTCTGTGTGCCCTGTCCTTTCAGGACATAGGCGATCATGACTTTCTACGTCTCCCTATCCCTGGAGGCTCTTAGCACGCCTTCTCCTGTTACGCCATGCAACCCTCGTTCCATCATCCACCTCATCAGGTCCTTCAAATATGTTATCGACTGTCTCATTTTCCTTCTATCTGGCCTGTTAGTATCAGGTTCTCCAAGCTCCCTTCCTCAATGCATGTCGCAGGAATTTTAGCTGTCTCTTCCTGATGCTCAGTATCAATTTCCTTTTTGTTTCCATCATTTCCAAAACCTCATCACTGCTCACATGCTCGATCCATGATATTCGCAGCATCCTTCTGTAAAACCACATTTCAATTGCTTCAAGTTTTTTCTTAATCTTTGATGAGATTGTGCAACATTCACTGCCAAATTGAAGAACTGAGAAGACATAGCAATCCAGTACTCTCTTCCTTGATTCTAGTGAAATTGTCCTGTTTGGATCCGTAATAAAATCATACAAAAAACAAGTAATATTAATAATAAGAATAACAATAAATCTACATTTTATATAAAACGTTCACGGCTTCTCGCACTTTTTTCTTCTATCCTAATTTCTCTCGTTAGAACAACCCCAATATATGTTTTAAAATATATATATATATATATATATATATATATATATATATATATATATATATATAGATAGATAGATAGATAATGAACAGACCGAGATAGATAGATAGATAGATAGATAGATAGATAGATAGATAGATAATGAACAGGCCGAGATAGAAAGATAGATAGATAGATAGATAGATAGATAGATAGATAGATAGATAGATAGATAGATAATGAACAGGCCGAGATAGATAGATAGATAGATAGATAGATAGATAGATAGATAGATAGATAATGAACAGACCGAGATAGATAGATAGATAGATAGATAGATAGATAGATAGATAATGAACAGGCCGAGATAGAAAGATAGATAGATAGATAGATAGATAGATAGATAGATAGATAGATAGATAGATAATGAACAGGCCGAGATAGATAGATAGATAGATAGATAGATAGATAGATAGATAGATAGATAATGAACAGACCGAGATAGATAGATAGATAGATAGATAGATAGATAATGAACAGACCGAGATAGA